>JAWZYV010013863.1:0-205240 GCA_038373885.1 Cheiracanthium punctorium
GTTATGATTATAATGCAACCTGTTTGAAATTACGGCATCTTAACAGATCTTGAAAAGTTGTAACATCTAACTTCACTTAATCTCTTGTAATTCAGAATGTTATTAAAATATAACAAAATGGCTAGGCTTCAGTGTTTGAATATCAAACACACACATATATATGTGTGTGTATACAGGGTGTCCCAAAAAGGTGGTAGCATGCTTTAATTTTTTATCTATTTAAGATAAGTGGGCAATGTCAGCTGAAAAAAAGTGTTCAAAATAACGTAGGAAAAAAAATATTACTTTGGGAAAAAATTCCTCTCGCAAATTTTCAAAAAGTTACACATTTTAAATGTGTATACGACCCCCGAAGGAAAAGAAAATTAGGATTAATAAAATGTGCTCTGTATACTGATGTACAAAAATTGAGAATTATATCCTGAAAAATATCAGAAATTTAAAGATAAATATGCTGACTTAAATCATTTTTCAATGTCTCTCAAAGGGAAGAAAAAAATCACATCGGATGATCACGTTTTAAGGGTCGTTAAGGATATTTTTCCTATTTTATAAATGTCCGTATAATATATCTCTAGCCATCAATTCATTCGAACTCCGGCGTGACAGAAACAAACCGCAGCCGTTCCTCCATCGAAAAATCAGATGCCACACTTGGCAAAATATCTTAGTGAATCGCAAAATAACGCTCCAAAGTAACTGAAGCAAATTTCCTCCTCGGAGAATAAGTTATTTCTGCGCGCATGCTCTATGCGAGTGGAGCAATTGAGACTTTGTAGATTGAGACACGAGACTCTGACGCTAGCATACGTGCCGTATTCTTTCCACTTAATTTTTCACAACTTGCTCTGAAAAGGCAGGTTGGTAATCTAGATAGCTCTGAGAGAAATACACACTTCGAGAGTTACAGAAGATAAAACTTAATGAAAATATCTTGTCCTTAATTTCTGGTGTTATGATTTTCGAATTGATTGCGTGAAAACGAGTTCATAATTTTAATTTAGTGCAAGTTAAGTTATTTATTAGTTCGCCTTTAAAACCATTTTAGTATAAATTAGACTGCCAATATTCGCAAGCACTTTCTAATTCTGTCGTTTCAACATTGATAATATGAGATAAAATCGGCATAATGTTTCAGCTTCTTTTAAATGAAAATATCAAAATGCAAAATGTTAGAAAACGTATCGAAAATGCAAATTTGATTGAAAAGGTGCTTTGATGATTTTTTAATTCAGGGAATTCTTGACAATTTCTCATTAATACTTCCAAAATTATAGCTATTCAATATCACCCGCGATTAGTAAGGCAGCCATAAAGAATATCTCAGCGGATGGGTATTTAGGCGTTGGCTTAACGGAAAATCTTCATGTCCTTAAGCAGAAAGCTCCTAAAATAGCCTTTTCCGTTTTACGTAAATATCATTTTCGTAGAATTACAATTCCAAACATAAGCAAGAAATTTACACTTACAAGTATCACTAATAAACAGCCCCAAGTGTAGACATTGGATGTGCAAATAAACAGGTTGATAATTTAAATTTGTAAAACAAAAATAATCAGGCTCCTCCCATTCTCCACCTACTGAGCTGAGTTTTTTGTTTTCGTACATATTTATTGGCATTAAATGTATGCATATCAACTTTTATATGCATAAGATACATTTGTTATTTATAAGCTGTAAATTAATGCATATAGTTATGGTTAAAGGTGAATTTCAATGCTGACAGAGGCTGAACTATAGCGAAGATTGATTTTTTGAACAACGTGAAATTCAACTATTTTAGCAAACATTTGGTTTAGTTTCTCCTTAACTAATCAGCAGACACTGTTCACTGTTAGCTTAATTTAAAGCTATTGAAATAGAGTATTTTTAGTAAATTTTTCCTATTGTAGCTAAGACGATGTTTATAGAATATACGATTAAACATTTTGGAGAACGTTGTAGTTGCCATTTTTCACAGTTAGAGCTTGAAAATTCATCATTAAAGTTAGATATTGTAACATAATTGATTATTTCGTTTGTAGGAACTTTTATGTTCCTCTCGTAATATGTGTTAGGAAAAGTAACTGTAAACCTTACCTTAAAGGTTCCATGACATGTAGCTGTGTTCTCTTTATTATATCTGAATGCTGTATAACTTAACTTTAATTATTTGCCTTAAAATCTAAAGGCACTGATAGCTCTTTTTTTTTTAATTAATTAAAGTTCTTACTTAAAACTATTATAATATCAACGCTTCAAACAAGCACCGAATTGCTGCAAAACGTTTTGCATAATGAGTTTCTGTTTTTGGCCGCTAGAGGCGCTGTACTCCCGGCGACTTGCCGCGGAGCTATTTTCTCCTTTTTCTTTTCACGTCACAGGTCCGCAGTCCTTGGTGACGTCGTTGCCTGGCCAATAGTATAAAAGTTCGCCGTTCGCCGCGAGAGAGGAGGCGAAAAGGGTGATACGACAGATGCGTATGGAAGGACGCTTGAAGCCAGCCATGTGAGATGCTCTGAGCTGAGTCAAACGATTAATCTGGCGAGCCATCCCGTCGCAGCTTCCAACAAAGTTTTTTTTTGATTATGCCGCTACAAGCTTATCTCAAGGTGATGCTGTTCGATTTGTTGTCCAGAATGTCCGATGCCACATAGATGCTGTACCACATCAAATGCTTGTTTTTTTGTTTCCATTTGTTCATCCTCATCTGTATACCAGCCTTCATGCTTCATTACTTAAATAAAAGAACTATCAAGGTAAACGTTTTTGTCATCTTTTACCTGGCAAGCCCTCAATTCATTTTTCTTACTAGCTTTCACTGCTCAAAGTTTTGAAGTATAAAACTCTGCTAAATACAGACATTTCGGTTATGGGCCACTGCCATTTAAAAATTATGTGAAGATTATGTTATTAAGTATATGCATGTATTCCTTGATTTTAGCTATTTACAAAAAGATTTTAACGAGCATTAAGAGGGCGGGCCCTGATTAGAAGTTTTTAATTATATAAATCTATCGGAAATAAATTTAAAAAAAAAAAAAAAAAAAAAAAAAAATGGAAACTATATCAATGCAAGTTGATAAATTGGGCTCTGATAACTATGAGACATGGAAAGAAGATATAAAAGTCTTGTTAATAGATAGAAATTGCTGGGATATTGTAACCGGCGAAGAAATTAGACCAAAAGAAACGGAAGTTAAAGAGTTGAGGGACTATAAAATTAGATACGGCAAAGCGTATAGTACCATATATTTAAATATATCCAGTGAATATAAACCCCTCCTCGCCGGGACATATGATCCCAAGGAAGTTTGGGAAAAGCTAAAGAAACACTTTAAGCCCGAATCAAGAGCTCGTTCTATCGCTTTGACCGATCAGTTCTTTTCATGCAGAATTAACGACAATGAGGAAGTAGGATTATTTGGTGCTCGTTTAAAATCTATTGCAACGCAGTTGCGTGAAGCTGGTACACCATTAGCGGATTGGTACCAATCTTTTCAATTAATTAGATATTTACCCCCTGAGTACGCAGGGATTGTGCAGGCCATCTATAGATGGGATGACGATGAATTTAAGTTCGATAAAGTCCTAGCTGAATTATTAGCCGAGGAAGCCAGGTTGAAACAAAGCTTAGGCGACCGTGCCGCTATTGCTATGTCCAGTCAAGCCAAACATGAAAAACGTACCCCTCGTAAAGGAAACTTTAAACGTGAGACGAGGCGCTGCTATGGATGCGGAAAAACCGGACATTTAAAAATCAACTGCAGACACCCTCCTCCCCAAAAGCAAAAAGGATCTTATCACCCTAAAAATTTTATTATTGAAGCTTATTCTAACCAAGTAATTGAAAATGATCGTTCATGGGTTTTTGACACTGCCGCAAGTAATCACTTTTGTAATGAAAAGGATCTATTTAAATATTTTACACCCATTAAGGGTAAGTCAATGTCCGTCGCCATAAATGGTATTGAATGTCCTGTCGAGGGGAAGGGAACCGTAGTTCTGAATTTCCAGAACGGAAAGATGAAACGTGTTTTGAGAAATGTTTTATACTCCCCTGAACTAAGACGCAATTTACTATCCGGTTCTATCCTCGATTCAGAAGGTCTTACCTTTAGAGGTGGTCAGGGTAAAGTTCATGCATTTCTGAAAAATAATCGAAAATTATTCACCGCCTATAAGAAGCAAGGACTGTACTTTTTGTATCCCAAGTATGATAAATTGAAGCGAAATTCTAAAAATACTCACGAGAAGAAACCAGAAGCAAATGTCTCCTCTCCCCCTAAATCGGAAGATTTAGAACTCTGGCACCAAAGGTTCTGTCATATTAATTATAAGTCCACAATTGAAACTAGTAAATCAAACTGTGTCTTTGGCCTTCCTACTTTAAGAGCAAACCCCGAAATATATGCCATAATTGTAAAATAGCTAAAACGAGACGTAAAAGTTTTAAAAGCATCCCTTCAATCCGCTCAACTAAACCCCTACAACTTTTACATATGGA
Source organism: Cheiracanthium punctorium (assembly GCA_038373885.1). NCBI lineage: Eukaryota > Metazoa > Arthropoda > Arachnida > Araneae > Cheiracanthiidae > Cheiracanthium > Cheiracanthium punctorium. The sequence goes on from JAWZYV010013863.1 coordinate 4,487, forward strand.
TGTCTGTGGTCCACTTCCCAACCAGTCAATAGTTGGTCATCGTTTCTTTTTAACAATAACAGACGACTACTCCAGGAAGACTACCGTATATCCCATGAGAAAGAAAACCGAAGTATTTGAGTGTTTTAAGAAATTTCAAAGAAGGGCAGAAAGATTTTTAAACACTAAAATTATTAACATCAGAACCGATAATGGGATGGAATTTTGTCATAACGAATTTAAAAAGTTTTTAGATGAAGAAGGGATTCACGCTGAAAGAACAAACGACTATACTCCCGAGCAGAACGGAGTTAGCGAGAGATACAACTACACTGCCCTAGATGCTGTAAAAGCTATGCTAAGCTCAAGCGGATTAAGTAACAGCTTTTGGTCAGAAGCACTACTTTGTTTTACCTACGTTTGGAACCGAACTTGCCACGCTAATCAAGTAAGAACGCCTTTTGAACTTTTTAGTGGCCGTAAACCTTCCATTAAACACTTAAGAATTTTTGGCTCGAAAGTTTACGTGGGAGTACCTCGTCAATTAAGAAATAAACTTGACATGAGGGCAAAACAGGGCACTATGGTGGGTTACGCGATGCAAAGTCGTGGATACAGGATTTGGATCCCTGGCGATAGGAAAGTAATCGAGACTTCTAACGTTAGATTCGAAGAGGAAATACAAAAACATGAAAGCAATGGAGTCGTACTGGACCCTATAAGTTCACCCAACGAGGATTCGGGGGATAGTGAATGTGAAGACGAAACGCAGGAAAAGGATTTTATTTTTGACAAAAAGAAAGAAATGTATTTAGGTAAGCCAAGTACATCTGAGGAAGGGGAAAGTGACGAATCTGAAGGGGAGAGGGAATCCTATAGAAACGTAAAAACGCAGCTTAAAACAGTAAACTGGGTTAGAAGAGCAGTCCCAAGAAGAGACAAGTCTCGAACCGATATTTATTACGGAATTGAGGGCAGTAATGTCAGGTTAAGATCCCATAATGATGTAAAAAGCTACTGCAATAAACACGGGATTAAATATGATCCAGAAATGTTTTAAAGGTAAAAATACATACTCGGGCATTGTACAAGATGAAGCTAATTTTTCAGATTCCTGACTAGAAGAAATTCAAATACCAAATAATTTTTTCCAGGCAATTAAATCTCCCGAGGCAGAGAAGTGGATGCAAGCTATGAATGACGAGCTAGATATAATGAATGAAAGAAAAGTATGGGACTTAGTTCCGAAACCTGAAAATGCGAAAATCATCGGAAACCGATGGGTGTATACAGTAAAAAGAGACGCTAGTGGAAAAATCGTACGTTTTAAATCAAGACTCGTCGCCCAGGGTTTTGGGCAAAGAGGGGAAACTTACGATCAAGTCTTTAGTCCTGTTGTTAATTTTACTGTAATTCCTTTCTTTTTCTCATTACTAGTAGGTCACTATAGATGGAACCACTCTCAAGCTGATGTAACCTCCGCGTACCTGTACGCTCCGATTGAAGAGGAAATTTATATGTTCCAACCTCAAGGTTTCAAGGAAGAAGGTAAGAAAGATTTTGTATGTAAGCTAAATAAAGCCTTATATGGTTTGAAGCAGAGTGGCAGAGAATGGTTTAACGAATTTCGCAGAATTTTAACTGAATTACACTTTTTCAAGCTTGAGTGGACCAACTGCGTTTATGTTTACAACAATCTAGTAGTGTTACTTCTATACGTTGATGACATTGTACTCCTAGCTAAAACAGAAAAGGAAATAAACCACGTATTCGATTTATTAGAAGGAAAAATCAATCTTAAGAAGTTGGGGAAAACAAGTAAACTATTAGGCGTTCAATTTGAAGAAAATGAAAATGGCTTATTTATACATCAAGAGGAATACATAAACAAGATTTACAACCGCTTTAAAAGTTTTAATATACCCATCTCATCCCTTCCAATCGCTCCGGGTATCGTAATGTCAAAAATGGACTGTCCAACTAACGCCGCAGAAGTTAAAGAAATGGAAAAATTTCCCTATCGCAACATCTTAGGATGTTTGTCGTTCCTTGCAAGCAGAACCCGTCCAGATATTTCATACGCAGTAAATGTTTTATCACAATTTCAATCTAATCCCGGATATAATCATTTCAATCAATTGTTAAAATTACTTGGCTACGTTAAATCTACTTCACACCTCAAATTAAAATTATCTAATATAAATCAGATTTCCATAAATTGCTACTCAGACGCTGATTTTGCTTCAAACAGAGATGACCGAGTGTCAATGGGAGGATATATTTTAATGCTGGATCAAACCCCCATATCATGGCGTACGTCGAAACAGAAGTGTGTCGCTCTATCTTCGATGGAGTCGGAATTCATCGCCCTGACAGAAGCCTCCAAAGAATTGCTGTGGATACAAAGAATTTATAATGAGCTAATAAATCTAAAACAACTTCCAAAGACCTGGATAAAGTTACACTTTTTTGCGACAATACTGCCGCCATAGATTTCAGCAACTCACCCATTGAGAACAGCCGGACGAAGCACATACATGTAAAGTATCACTTTTTAAGAAGCCTAGTTATAGATAAATTATTTACCTTAAAATATATAAATACAAAGAATAACCCAGCAGATATTTTCACAAAACCTCTTCCAAAGACTGGACTTACAACATTCAACGAAAGACTTTTTTGTTCAGTATCAAAGCCCTACTCCCACTAAAGGGAACCTAGGCAAATTTTTCTGAAAAGTCGCTTTTGACTTTCTCTTTTTGAACATAACCTTTTCTTTTTGTCAAGTCGAAGACTCTCTACGAAATAAAAGGGGAAAGGAAAAATTTTCTTGATCTTTTGAAAAGGGGAAAAAAAAAAAAAAAACGGACGTAACGGAGAAACCTTGCTCTGTGAATGTAAATGACTCAAACAAACTTTTCTATTTTTATCTCTTTCCTTAAGAGTTTTTTTTTTTTAGGTGCACCTCACCCCTAAAGAAAGTACAAGCTTGTTGTTTTTCTTTGTAAAGTGAATGCAAATGTGTTTAATTGCATTATGTGAATCTTTTGAAAAGTGTTTTTTTTACTAACGTTTTTTTTTGACTGGCCAGTCGTACATTATACTACTCGTAATTTATAGTAGTCGTACTTTATAGTTGTAGTACTTTATAGTGTAACTATGCATATTTTGTACTAACCCTTGTGCTTTCTCATCTGTGTTCATCGCTATTTGCATAATATGTCCTTTGTTCTTTTCAGAGGGAAAAGTACTTACTCTCTTTTGAAAGAATTTTTTTTTTTATACTTGTTTGAAGCAGTTCCTTTTGCCATGTCATGGAAGGCGGGCCATTGTTAGGAAAAGTAACTGTAAACCTTACCTTAAAGGTTCCATGACATGTAGCTGTGTTCTCTTTATTATATCTGAATGCTGTATAACTTAACTTTAATTATTTGCCTTAAAATCTAAAGGCACTGATAGCTCTTATTTTTATTAATTAAAGTTCTTACTTAAAACTATTCTAATATCAACGCTTCAAACAAGCACCTAATTGCTGCAAAACGTTTTGCATAATGTGTTTCTGTTTTTGGCCGCTAGAGGCGCTGTACTCCCGGCGACTTGCCGCGGAGCTATTTTCTCCTTTTTCTTTTCACGTCACAGGTCCGCAGTCCTTGGTGACGTCGTTGCCTGGCCAATAGTATAAAAGTTCGCCGTTCGCCGCGACAGAGAGAGGAGGCGAAAAGGGTGATACGACAGATGCGTATGGAAGGACGCTCGAAGCCAGCCATGTGAGATGCTCTGAGCTGAGTCAAACGATTAATCTGGCGAGCCATCCCGTCGCAGCTTCCAACAAAGCTTTTTTTTTGATTATGCCGCTACAAGCTTATCTCAAGGTGATGCTGTTCGATTTGTTGTCCAGAATGTCCGATGCCACATAGATGCTGTACCACATCAAATGCTTGTTTTTTTGTTTCCATTTGTTCATCCTCATCTGTATACCAGCCTTCATGCTTCATTACTTAAATAAAAGAACTATCAAGGTAAACGTTTTTGTCATCTTTTACCTGGCAAGCCCTCAATCCATTTTTCTTACTAGCTTTCACTGCTCAAAGTTTTGAAGTATAAAACTCTGCTAAATACAGACAATATGACCGTTTTTTTTTTGTGCTGCTTCTTTATAAAATTCACAAAGGAGCGATATAGAGAATTCAGAAATTTTCCATTCTATCCTGAATAACTTTAAGCGATTACCAATCGGACTGGGTTCCTATGTTAATTTATGTTCCTCTGAAGCTGTACTAATACCCCTCTGCTTTTGTAATTAATACACAAAAATAATGCTTAAATCTGTTCGCAAAGGAGTAAACGTGTTTCAAGTGGGAGGAGCTGAAGCCGATTATCAAATTTAAAATTCAAAAATTAGTTACGTAAATTATCAGATTTTCTTTTTAGCATACATTACTTTGGGAATTAATGAATATAACGGGACTATGAAACAAATTTTACTCACGGTATTTGCTAAAAACATTGAAATGAATTTTTCTGGGTGTACCCTACTAGCAATTTTGCTCGGGCCGTCAACGGCTGGCTGCGTGGCCGGTGGTAGCCCGAGCAAAATTGCTAGTAGGGTATTGTGTTAATAAAAACCTGCACAAGGGCTGTGCCTAAGGGTAGGTGCTTTGGGCGAAAGGTATGATAAAAGGTTAGGGGTCTCACGCGTATTCACGTGATATCTGGAGATAACCGAACAAAAATCTAGACCGTCAGATCAACAGCCGCGAGGTAGATCAGAGCCTGGATCTTCCCACTTCAGCCATCTAACATGTTCAGTAACTTATTCACTGTGGCATGGTGGAGTCGAAGCGAATCTTTATAATACTGCATAACTAACATCTTATAAAAATAAAATAATTATATTCTTTAATCTGTAAATTTAAGAACAGCAACGCTTATAAATTCTTAGGAGAACTTAAGAGAATTTCTTATGTATGTTATGCAGAAATCGAAGTTTTGCTGGGAAGTACAATTACCGAAATTTACTTAGGATAATTTACAATTCGAGATTAAATGTGCAAGAACTTGCAGAAATTTACAAATTTCTCGAATTAGAGGTATTGGACCTCCTTTTCTGTGGGCGTCAATTTGTCGATAGTTGACGCCTTCCAAAACTGTTCGCTCAAAACGAAATTTCTGAAATGGGAAACTTATATATTTTCAGTTCCTATTTTAATTTTTAAAAAATCATACTGCATTCGTCATACAACAAATTTTGAAAATTCCTTACTCACGCTCGAATCAACTGATTTAGTGTGTTGTGTTAAGACAAAGCCACGCAAGCAAAAGCTATCTGCCTAGGACGGTGTTGCGTTGGTCGGAGGAATATTCAAAGGTTTTTAATGCATTAATCAATTTACATGGAACAAAATTGCAAACATTAATTTTAAACTGCTAAGCATTGAAAGAATAAATTTCTTGTTCTCTGTATTCTTGCGATAGTTATTTTGTATAAGACGAGTACATATTTATTTATTTATTTATTATTTTTGATTGAGAGGTGTATATGATTTCGATTTTTCTGTCCACAGGTCCGTGCTCTAACTGCCTTAAATATACACCGATTAGTGCGAAATTTATGCATGTTCTTTCTATGTAGAATGTTCCATGTACCGTATTGAAAATGATGTGGGCAGCATTTATATGTAGTTCTTTTACTGGAGCCAAAAGAAAAAAAATCCAATGCATCACGCTCTATGGTCAATCATTCTTAAAAGCACATTTTAGCGGTATTTGTTTGTATTTTTTTTCAACGAAAGCAAAGCTGACTTATTTGTTAAGGCTCATAAAATAATGTTATCCATTGAACAAAGTGTTTGTTCAATAAATAGTTCTTTTACAGGGACACTCAAAAGAATTCCAACGCAATGAAATCTGTAGCAGTCGCGATACATTAATCTATTTTAAGCGCCGTACATAGATATTAAAATGTTCATAACAGTATCTCCAAAATCTCGTCATATTTAAGGACAATAAATCGCCAAATTTGGCTCGAAAATACTGTTGTGTTGGAAAGTATTTTATAATGGATGCATTTGGCATGATTTATTTTTCTTGTTAGTAATTGCTTTTCATTTCAGGAGAGGGCTCGGACCCCCTCGGCTACCCCTTAAATATGCCCCTAAAATATTTTAAAAAATTACTTTTTAATGTATTATGCTTTCATAAATTTCTATTTAATAAACTTTGCTTAAATTTATTCTATTATTAATTTAAAAGCAATTTTATTTTATTCAAGTACATGCCCAAGTAGCAAGACTAATGGGTAAATGATTGGCCAATGATCGCTTCGATTTGCGTATAACCGTCAATATTCTAACGATGTCACAATATACCTGGCGCGATCTCGTGTTGCGATCTTTAAGTTTCTTCACCATAGCTAGCAATCGAAAAGAAATCGGCGCGATCTCGCGTTTCGATTCGAAACTTTCTCCCCAGAACAGACGCCGCGGAGTAATGGGTTCGACGCTAGCGAGCGATCGCAAATGTTCGGCAGAGGGCGCTGGCTTCGCAATGGCTCCCTTCCTGGCTCCCCAGTCCAGCGTCCCGCTCGACCCGATCCATGCCGAGTAATCAGTTCGCACGTGGTGAGTAATTTTTAGTTTTAATTATTTATTTGAATTATTTGCATGCAGTTTTCTTTAATGTAAGTTACTTTGCTATTTAAGTTTTAAATGTTCTGTGAAATTCCTAAAAATCTTCGGTGACATGTTTGTTTTTAGCAAATTTCGTTCCAGTGCAATTGTAAAATTGACGTGTTTATATAAAAATATTGATGTTGGTTTAAATTGCTTTGTGCACTTTGTTTTGTTTTTTTAAAAGTGACTCCAGTAGATTACGCTTTTTAAAATTATTGCCGATCTCTCTCTTTTTTAAAGCTGCAAATTGATTTTCAAAATTTTTATAATTTCACGGCAAATGTGTGAATATTTTAAAATTATCTGTTAATTCATATCTAATACATTTAAAAAATACATATTTTTTTCGATTTGCTTTAACAAATTTCTCGATTTTTTAAAGCATGCCAAAGTTTGCTAAGCAAAGTTGAAAACATTTTTTGTTTTTTAAAACGATGACGATTTGCATTTGAATTTATTTATATTTCTATTGAATGTATTTTATCTAAAATTGATTGGGAACAGCTTCGATATCATCCCTCTTTTGGCGGTGTTTTGCATTGGCGACAAATTAATGTTGCAATTTATTCTAATTTACTATATTTCTTCGTTAAAAAATATGTAAGTTTGTGTTATATATTAAGATTTCGATTCCCTAATTTTTCAGTGGATATTTACTTTATGAGGGAACTCTGCCCCATTCAAGCCTCCCCCCTTTCTTTAAATACAATTAAACAACATTATCTAAAGAGATTATTGTAATTTCTCTTCTAAACAAAATATAAACAATATCTAGTCATTACCATATATCATTTATAGTTATCACACAAATTAAATCACTTTCCGAGAAGAGATGATATCTAAGCTGTGCCATTGATTGTATTCATGAATGCTTACATTTTGGTTAGTTCTGGATTAAACAAATTGGAATTTTCAGTTAAAATTTAAGGGCATGTCACAAAATTTATTTGTTGGAGGTATGGGAGCATAGTGTAACATAGTTTGCATGTTTTTGTTCTGGTGTTATTGTTTATTAATGAAATTTACAAATGTACTATACAATAATTATATTTTTTTAGTATATAAAGTGTTATACTTTTATTGGTATTAACATATTTAGAGCTTTTTACAATGCCTTTGTTATAATTACAGTACAAATAATAATATACAATATAATTATTTATGTAGTGTGATATATTTTATTGGTAACACCCCCCCCCCCCCAAATCCAGATATGCTACACAGATATGCTTCAAAATTTTCCAGAAAATTATACTTTTGTCTGGTCTTCTGTTCAGAAAACACTTCTGGATTTTGCAGTATAATTATAAAAGCATGAGTTTTCTACTGTATTTTAATTTTGTGATCGACAAATTCAGCTTTGAATTAAATTTTTTGTGGATAAAATTCTGCTACGTTTTATGTTCCCAACAACGAAATTTCCACTCGCCAGGATATTACTGGTGAGCAGAATTCTGACTGACTAGTGGAAATTACATAAAGCTCTTACATGGGAGAAAAAACAATAAAAGGATGAGACTAGGAAAATAGCAAGAAGAAAACTGCATGTAGCAAAACTTCTGACATTGCCGGAAAGAAAAGGGGCACATAACTATTTCTTTTTCTGTTGCCAAACTATTCCACATAGGTGCAGTTTTGAAAAATTTTGGTTTGTTTACCGGTATACAGGTGTAAATATAGCCGTAAAAGATCAAATGTTCGTAAAAAGGCATTCATAAAAAGTGGAATATTGTTACCCAACTTTATAGCAAGCATTTTTTCCCTTCCTCTCCCAGGCACTGCTCCCCAGCAGTACAATTTAAACTAATTTTTTTCGGTTTCTGATAGGAATAAAATTCTTTTCAAAAATTGCATTTGGTTAAAACAACTCTACTATAATGCTGGGCTGGCTTGAAAATAGACAGCAGCGAAACTGTGGTCACATTCAGGAAATGCAGTCACCGACGAAGGCAGGAAAGAGCCCATCAAAAAAAAGGCCGGGAGTTCGGAAAATAATTAAAGATGTGTGACGAGAAATTTTAAGATGAGAAGAGAAATTGTCTGTCCCTGGCCTTTCATGGTGGAGAGACGATTCCATAAGGCTACTCAAATATGAAGGTAGCAAACATTGATGAAAACATCAGAAGGGCTAACTTTTCGATGGAAGCTGTCAACTCCCAAAACTAACTTCATCTGGCGGTTAAAGCAGCTACGATGAAACATTATCACTAGTCTCCAGTACTTACTCTGCTCTACAGCTATTTGCATTGAAAAAGTAAAACATTTGAAATTCACAATTTGTAGACTATTTACATCCTACTAAGTACAAAATACTAATTAAAAATATTTACAAACTAAAAGTACTATTTATACTATGTACACTGCAAATAGAGCTGAAAGAAAATAAAGTAATAATTGGGAGTTCCCATTTCAGCTTCTCCAGTCATTCAGCATTTTCGCTTCCCCAGTCATCGAATGCCTGAATTCGCCGAGCAGAGAGCTAGTCTCTCTTAATGCCTTCCGAGAACCATAACCGGTTCGGCACACCTACACGAGAAACTCCATGAAAGAACGGAGCTCAAAATACCTGTGTTCTACTCATCTGAGGTATAGGAGAGGAGGTATTTTCTTTCTCTGGTCTGTACTCGTTTGTTCCCTGATTCTTTTACCTTTCATCATAGTTGGTGTGGGAGGGAAAATGAGTGATATGAGATAAATACATAACATAATTATAACTGATTAAAACATTGATTGTTTTAACTCAAGTGCACTTTAATCCCTTAAAGGTCGTATTATTTTAAAGAAAATTATCATAAAAGTATCTATTTTTTATTCAAGAAAATTGTATTAAAATAAGTATATGTACAATGTGTGCATTCATTTTTAAAGTTGTTGACATTTCGATATAAAAAAAAATCCCATGCAAAAGAATTGAAGTGCTCTAATTTTTCTGGTGCATAACTTGAACTCTCTAGCCTGAAAATATACTGGGAGCAAGAAAGCAGGGGTCAGTACTTTAAAAGACATGAAATGCTGTATTATTAACCCTCTGATGTTCGGGCGAGCTTTCAATTAGAGCATTCAGAAGTCCAGATCCGGCCAAAATTTGAAGAACGTTGCCTTCCCCTTTTCAGAAATTATCTGATGGGAATTCACCACAGGTGGTGGTGAAAATCCATGCTTCATTGAAAGCCAGCGTTTATGATGACTATGCAGAAGAATAACTGGGGAAATTTTCGTGTGAAGAAAAAAGAGAAAATACATCTGAAGGTATTCGCGCCTCCTGTATCAGCTATTGTCCAGCAATCGTAAAAAGTTCCACCTGCTGCAAGGCAGGGGAAGGAAGTGTAACTTTCTTTTGGCCGGCTGGCTAGCTGTTTGTATGCAAAGCCGTTGGCTGGCCTTGGACCTCCAGAGGGTTAAAGAGCTGTAACAAGATAATTGCATTGAAAAGTAGCTTCGATTATTGGCCTTGAAAAAAAACACACACAAACCTAGAAATCCCTTATTTTTTATGCCAATAAATCAGTGGGAATCCTGTATAAAACTGAAAAATTTCATGACTTTGTCATCTAAATTATGTGGCACAATGTTAGAAACAGTTATTTACCTTGATAAAATTAGAAAGAAAAATTTCCTCTTTGAATATTCAAAATCAGCAATATTTTACCAAAATTATGTGTAAACCTGTTTTAATTTATGACCCAAGCTGCTTTAATGTAGTTTTCAGCTTGCCTTAAAAAAATAGTGTTAATTAGTAATTTAGGTTGAAAAAATCATTTTTAATGTATGCATGTGTGAAATTAAAATTGAACCACGTAATTTTACATATGAACCACTTACAGTTAAAAACAAAACATAAGTTGTTAAACACAAATTGAGAATAGTAGTGAAGGTTAAACCAATGATATAAAATGTGTTGTATTCACATTAAATCTAAGGAAGTGTTTCCCAGTTTTACATCAATAAAAAAGATTATTTTATATTATTACAGTCTTAGGAAATAAATTACAAAAGCATCTAAGTGTACAGATAACAACAAAACTTATTATACCCGAAAAAAAAAGAAGAAAAAAGGCTTTCCTTTGTTAAAAATAACTTGACTAAATATTAAAAAAGTAACAACTGTATAGTTAATAATGAACTGACAAGGTTATGGCACATTTAAAAGGTTAAAACAATCCTTTCCCCAATCCATCCAATTCATAGCCATAAAGAAAATGTGGGAAGGGGGGACGGTGTGATTCTAGAAAATAGTGGGTGATGGAGCAAGATGGAGGTCATGTTCATTTAACATAAGATTCAGCTGAAATGGGGAATGAGTTATAGAGTTATAGAAAAAAAAAACTGCTGGGCAGTGTTATCAGTTACTGAAATATAGTATATAAATGCAAAGCAATGAATTCTATTTAAAATGTTCTAGATTTTTATGAATGGAAAAAATAGCAATTAACAAATTTCTCTCTACTTTTTTTCACTTTGTCGCACTGTAGCTTCTGGCACCTGTCAATTATGTGGCTGGCGAATTTGAACAAGCACATACAGCTATCAGAGCTCATCTCTGGTTGATGAGAATGAAGAGATGAAATAGGTTTGTTACCCCCATCCACACAGAATTACTTATTATGGGCACGTTCGAGAATTCATCGGTTGTGCACCGATAACACCAGTGCATGACCAGAATGTTCCAAAAGGCGGAGCTCTGGAAGTAACTGCGTTGGAAAATGTTTCGGTCATGTAGCAGTTGTCTGCTCAGAGTGCAAACAGAATGACCCTGCTAGCGAGGTGGGTTATTCTGGTTATTAGCGTAGTGTTGCCAATGTTTTTTTTTGTTTTCTTGACTTGAAATCGGATGTGGTGAGGATGACCAAAACCGGTTGACAACCGTGACGTCACTTAACCAAAGAATGACAGCAACCAGTAGCACCGGTGCATAACCAACCAGTGAATTCTCGAACGGGCCCTATAAAATTCTTTTTTTTTTTGTTGTTTTAAGCAAACTAATAATAATGCACTTAAAGTTAAAAAAATATTTAGCTTTTATGAAAAAAAAAGTATTTTTAAAAAATTATAGGGACATTATTTTTTAAAATAAAATTATAGATTTAATGTCTTTACTCTGAACATATTTATGAATTTTTATATTTTAAACAGACAAAAAATATATTTTACAGTTTTGATGCCTTTCTCTTAGTTCATAATTTTAAAGATTTGGAATACAGTGGACTCTTGATTAACGAGTATCAGATTATCCGGGGCAGCACCTTTTTATTACGTCTATGGCGCAAGGAAATCGGTATAAAGCTCCTCAGTTTAAAAAATCATGAAAGTTGATTTTTCGAAATGAAGAAAATGAAATTCTTAGAGAACACAACAGTGGGTTTAAGCTGAGCTCAAAAGTTTTTAGCAAAAAAGATAAAATAAGAAAAAAGCTTTAGAAAAATGCTAAAAGGATAATTCAGTTTTTCTTCCGGGAGATAGTGTCTGCTCTCCATTTGCTCTATTTGGTCTTGTCTCTTGGTGGTCTTGAAAATTATAGACGTACGGGATTTATATTTCAATTTAGTGTTGAAAATCAAAGATTGTCCCCACAACCATTCCATAACAGGAAGTTTTTACTTTTATCCCTGTTTCTCTAATATATTTCAGTTCCAATTTTTTTCTGAATACTTTTGCAAAGAAGCAAAAGCCCATTAGTTTCATTTTAGCATTTTGACAAGTCTTTCCGCATTAACTGAAAAATGCGACCATATCTTAAACCTTACCAAAACAATAATACTGAATTGTAAAGAAAAATTTTAGAAGATTTGTGAAAGTGAAGCTGTTTTGAAAACTCAAGTGCAACAATGGATTAATGAAGATTCAAAATTGAAATGCTGAAAAGCTTGTAGTTCAGAAGAAGCAAGGAATTTTTGTGGAATGTCCTTAAAGAGATGAAGAACTATGTATTGTGTTTGGGCAGAAGACTTTTCAGGAGATTTTAATGCGTATTCGTTTATATCTGGAAAACACTGCTTAAATTACCAGACCTTTAAATCGACTTTCATGCAGTAGGCCATTACACAGGACCTTCACACTTCAGCCACGTACATATTCAGCATCCTAGTGACTCAGCTTAGGTAGGGTGAAGTGACAAAGGAAATCATGTAAAATCATGGAGAGATACTGAGCACCGTCATGTTCAGCGTCTTATCCATTCGGCCATGGCAGGGCTAAATGATGAAGAAAATCATGTAACTCATTGAAAAATTGAATCATGGTGACACATCAGTACAGAATACCAGTAGCATAGGAAAGGGGGGGGGGTGTTAGGGGGCTCAAGCCCTTCCCATACTCTTGGAGGAATGGAGAAAATTACCGCAAATCAGCACAATATGGTGCTTTTTTCTTTCTTTCTTTTTTTTTTTTGTTCCAGAATCAATCTAAACATACTGAGCCCCCCTCCAAACTTAGTGAATTGCTCTATGCTACTGCATAACCCATTAGTTAATTATTTGGAGCAAGAAGATGAAAGTCTGCTAAAAAAACTATACTGAGAGTTTTGCGCATTAAAATTCGTCGAGGAACAGCTGAAAAAAAAACACATTCTATCCTTTCATTCTTCCAAAAATAATGGAAGATTTTTTTTTTTCCATAATGTATTGATTATAAATCTAAAAAACATTAGAATTTATATTTATTCTCTTTCCTTTGTATTAGTTAAATTATTCATGTCCTATTGTATAAAAATTTAAGTTTCTATAATTTTTTTTTAATCCCTGCAAAATTTGAATAAATTAGGTTATTCAGGATGAGGCATATCCCGGTTAATCGAGACTCTCCTATGTTTTGAAACAATAAGTTGTTTTTATATTAATCTAATAGATACCTTAATATTTTATAAGTAACAATTATTAATTAAATTTAAATTATAGGCTGCATTTTAAATTTGTTTTTAAAATAGAGGTTTTCTGTTTCAACCATTTATTTCTAAACCTTAAAAATATCATTTTGGATAACTTATCACCATTATTACGGATGAAACTAAAAGCAATATTCCATGTATTATGTAGTAAGCAATTACTGTTGTATTATATTATATACTAAATTTATAAAATAGTATCTCTAAATAAAATGTTAAAATTTAATGATTTCAATGTCCTCATAAGTAGCTACAATTGTTTATTTACTAGTTTTAATTATTTTGAAAGGGAATATTAATTGTTACTTGAACATTTTATAAATATGTGTCTATGTAATTATAAAAGGATTTTTAAAAACTTACCTTGTTTAAACCAAAAGAACTGTTTTTTTGTTTGTTTGTTTGTTTGTGTTTTTACTAAGAAACTGGTTTTTTTACAATCCTGATAATAATTTGTTACTACTTCTAGTGCTAGCATTGTATCCACAGCTTTTTTTAGCTAAATGAAATGTATAGTCTCAGGCAATTATTCAGCACAAATTTATTTAGGCGTGACAAATGTAGTAATGCATTGCTGATTGTGAGGAAACCATAGAGATGATTTTCAATCAGAACATATAAAAATAAGTAGCTTCCAGTTGAGCAAAGGGAAAATCTACTCCACTATAAATAAATGCTGTGGTAAATAAACATTAAGAAAATAAATACATAAATTGTGGAACATTTTACTTGAAAAATGTGGAATAAAGTTAACAATTAAAATAATTGAAACATTATCCTGCATAATATTTCTACCGAAGTATTGCATTTTGATTAAATAATCATTGTAGTGCTGTTGTAATATCCTTTTTTGTAGGGTGTGATGTGAAAGTTGCTTTGTTGCAAAGTTGCAACCATATTTGGCTGTTTAGTACAAAAAAGTATGCGAAAGCAGTTAATTTAGCTTGAGTTGTAGACCAAAATACAATTTGCCTAATTAAGAAAAAGCATTGTTTTCATGAAAGCAGCTTTATAATTTGGCGAATTTTGCTGGCATGGTAGGGAAGAAAAAACAGTGATGCTGACTCGGTCTTCTTAATGTTGATAGTCTTTAAGAGCTGTGCTGTTATTTTTTCCCTTCGTTTAAAACATGCAGTCTCTTTTATGTTTAGGATTTTGATTATCTAGATTCAAATAGAATGAAATTGTTTGTTGAGTAAGAATTTTTAGTTTCATGTATTTGTCAGATCGTAAACATATTTAACAACAAACTTCTCTCAGCAATTTAGTGAGAAAACCTTTACGCTTAGTAAATAAAATGTTTAGCCAGAGATTTTTAGATGTTCTGTTGGTACTCTGTCTGGTCAGATACAGATAGAGGACAAAATAATACGAACACCTGTGAAATAATGGAAAATCTTTAATAGGGGGTAGACCACCCTTTTACTGAAGTACAGATCGAATGTGACGTGGGATAGATGTTTAAAGGTCGTGACAATATTTAAAGGAATATTGAGCCATTCCTCCAGCAGAGTGGTCTTTAATTCCAAAAGTCTGGATGGAGGTGGAAATAGGGAACGAAGTTTGGACTCCAAATATTCCCGTAAATGTTCAATAATATTCAAGTCCGGAGACCGAAAAGGTCAGGCAAGATGTTCAACTGCATCGTCATGCTCTTCGAACCATTCTTGAACACACCTAGCAGTGTGGATAGGGGCATTATCATCTTGAAAAAACGGTCGCTCTCCAGGGAATACAATCTGCACAAAAGGATGGACATGATCCCCTAGAATGCTTAGCTAGTGATTGGATTTGATCCTTCCATGCAGAATAACAAGTGGCCCAAGATATTGCACTCCATAGCATAATGAAGCCACCCCCAGGTTTCACAGTCTGCAAGAGACATTCAGGATGAAACGCTTCTCTGAGCATTCTCTAGACATAAACGTGTCCTGTCATCTGAAATAGGGTGAATGATGATTCATCTGACCGTATGACTTGTTGCCACTGCTGTGGAGACCAGCCTTTATGATCTCTGCACAATTGGCGTTGCTTGAAAGCATTACTTGCTGTCACCAAGGGTTTACAAATTGCCACTCTGTTATAAATATTCACAGCATGAAGTCACCTTTTGACAGTTTTTGTTGGAACTGGGTCCTGGAGATGACTGTTCATTTCAGATGTTATCTTGGATAATGATTGCTTATGCTTTCAGGATACTGTGAACTTCAAGACCCGTCTATCCCTATCAGCAAGCTTTGACTTTCGGCCACTGTTGTGCTTTGAAGACGTCTTACCCCCTTTTGTGTACCCTGTCATAATGGCTGATACCGTAATACTTGCAAACCCCAAAAGGTTTGCTGTTTCTGTAACTGATGCTCCACTTAAAACGTACTCCAACTATCATTCCTCTTTGGAACTCTGACAGATCTGACATTTCAACTTACCACAGACAGTTTGATAGAAACATGCAACGCTGGTGACTGCTGTTGAGAGACTGATATCTTTCTCGTCATGCTCATTAGGTGGCATACTACTTCTGTTGCAGGTGCAGACTTGCCAACTTTTACGCTTTACACGTAAAATTTACGCATTTCGACTGCTGTTTACGCTTTTATGCATACAGCACTTTTTTTTACGCATTTCCGGATACTTTCTTCTTAACTTGTGTTTATTTCTTTAAAACTGAAATTGATATTAAAAAGAAATGTATTAGGTTTTAAATTGAAATGATGTTCTATGTTTGGGCCTTTTTCCCTTTTCAATATGGATCTAAGTGCACATCATCGTCACCATGATCAACATCGCACATCCATGTTGATACAATGCGCATCAAAATATTTTTCTGAGTTGCCACTGAGGCAAAGAAAAAAAAATCTTTCCAGATGTGACGCCAAGTACTTATTAATTGGTTTATCCAATCATGACGTCATAGAGTAGAGCGAATGGGAGAATCACTTACTTGGGAGTAGGTCTTTCTCCTGTGACTTGTGCATCTCGCGTGGTGTTCTTTGTTATCAGTGCGCGCTCGCTTTGCAGTAAAGAGACATTGGTAGACGGTAGTATGAGCATACTTCAATTGATTTTCTGAGGATTATTTTCAATAAATGGCCTGTAATGGCCACTACAACAGTATAACTTATAAAAAAAAAGTTATAGCAAAAAATGGGCATGTATAGTATCATATATCTAAGGAGCAAAATTTGCTCATTGTAACGTGTGCCGGAGTGATTTCAGCATTATTTCTCACGGAGAAAAGTATGACATTTCTCGCCATGTGAGTTCGTCTAAACACGATGAAAATGTGAAACGCGCTAACAGCAGCAAAAGTCTACAAACATATTTCAAAGAGGACAGACAGTCCAGTGGCAGATTAATGCAAATTTCTCGGTGACTGGGGGAGGGGGAGTGGTTAGAAGATTGATATATACATCCATTTAATGGAAGCAATTTAGGATCTTTAACATTAATCCCCCCAGTATTATTCGAAAAAACAGCAATGAATTCAGGGACAACTTGTTTAATAAGATTTTGGAAAGCCGATATCAAAAAATCTTGCTTCCAGAAAACTTCAGATTTTCTGAATAAAGGCGAAAAAGCTACTGCTGCTTCTTTGAAGTCAGCACAGTCAAAATGAGAGTTTTTTCAAGTCAGTTAAGTGATTATAATTAATAAATTGTTACCAGAAATCTGGAAGATGGTGTATTAATTTATTTGCCTGTTATTCAACAACTTCATTTTCTTTTATTGTTCTTAGCTTTATTTAATACTTAAACTTAAAACAAATAATTGTGATATAAAATGCATTAAAAATAATACTCGTGCATTCTATAGTGAAAGGTAAAAAATAACGGTCACGCGTTGCATAGCAAAAAGTGTCGAAATTTCTGTTCGCGCACTGTTTTACACATTTTGATTTTCCCAGGTTGGCAAGTCTGCAGGTGTGAAATACGTCATACTTTTTCACAGGCGTTCGTATTATTTTGTCCTCCACCTTCTGTAGATGTTATTCAAGAAAGTCCAGACTTCAATGAAAACATTATTTTAAAAATTCACTAAAAAGAACAGAATTGTTATTTCAGTAAGACTTACTAACCAGTGTCAGGAGCTGACTTTCAGTTATGACAGTTGCAGTCAAAAGGTCTATTTTATGTATTTGCAGAAAAAAGTAATCAGATAAGTAGGAATTGCAAAGTAAATTAAAACCTCCCTATAACGATTTTCAATACAATGGTAAGTCATCTATAAATTACAATCTTGGGGTCCTGCGAAATTTCCGTATAATATAATCTCCCATCGATATAACGATACATCCCTCTAGAATGATAATTTTATTGGGTCCCTTAAGTTTCATTGTATTGTAGCCATAGTCAGATAAAAGAGAAAACTATCTGCGAACTCATAATAGTTCGCGATGACTAAATACATAGTGCGTATATGAACACGTGTATATGCATATGCACACCCATCTGTGCAACTTGCTTGGGCTATACTGACTTGAAAAAGATATTTCTTTTACGCAACTATCCATTTAAAAAAAAAAAAAAACTTGGAATTACCGAAAAACTATTTGCAAGATCTTTGAATGTATCCACGCCCGGCGTGCGCATGTGCGTCTACATTATCTGATGATGATTATGGCTTTACTGTAGTTAAAATCACTCACTGAAAATTTCTTTTATCAAAAATTGTTTTCAAAATTGGGAAATTTTTTAGTTGAGATTTTAGGAGTATCTTGCTTATGTTATTTTAAAGATATAAATTATTAAAATTTTATCTAATTTCATTTCAGCATCTGTTAGATCACATTAAGTTTCTGGAAGTTACAGATGAAGAAGGTGATTAGTTCCACAGATATAAAAATAGTTTATTTTATATGTATGTTTTTAATAAAATATTTTTTATGTGTTAAATAAAAGTTTTTCATGCTAATAAGTGTTCTTTTTGTTTTGTAAAGTGTTATTGGGAAAAAGAAACTAGCCACTTTATAAACTATGTTGGCTAATAGGCAGAGTTGAATAATATTTATTATGATTGGAGTTGGCACTGTTTACTGCAAACAAATAAATTTAATGTTGCTGGTTCCAAGAATCAATGTTAATGTCTGCTCCCCACTGTTATAAAGACCAGTCAGGAGTAGGGATCTGTTATTAAGGTGCTTTAAACTGATATCTTATAAAATATATTGAAATTGAAGTAATCAGTTTTTCTGTAAATTCATTTAAGATCAGAATTACAATCTTTTTAGGAATTGGCATTCATCAATATATTGTATTGTAATAGATATCGATTCTTGTAAATTGATCAGAGAAATCTCAGAACATGGTGATACAATCTCATTTTAACAAACTTCTCATATGAATACGCCAGATTAACAAATAAAATTTCTATTAAAAGAAAGTATTATGGAACAAATTCAGACTTTCATGAAATTTCACTTCTCAGAATTTTAGAAATCACATTTGTTATGTCAAGATTTTAACTATAGATCTTTTAAAGCACTTAGTTGAATTCCAAGTACTTGATCGGTATATTTTTGACATATTGATGAAACTTTTTAAACAAAATGCAAGATATTAAATAATAAATTTTTTTTTGATAGATAATACAGTGACAATTTAACATGCAAAAAAACTTGCATATTAGCATATACTAGTAAGTTTATTCACTAAAATAGAAAACAGGCAGATTAACATGTTTCAGTGAAGGTAACGTTAATCAGAGGGAAAATTTAAGTCTGGAAAAGTCTGATATCTAATGTTATTCTGTATTCCAGTTTAGGTTAATGTGAAATCATGAAGCACTTCTAATTAAAGAAATGTAATGCCAATATTTAAATAAGGTAGGGTGGTGAGTAAGGGAGAACTCAGAAAGACCAAATTGCAGATACTAATGCAAAATTTAGGTCATACAAACTAACTACTGTAAATATAAATATTTCTCGAGTTGTTGTGATTAAGATTCCAGTTCATATGCAGTTTTAATTCCTGGAGTATGATTCTAAAGTTAAAAAATAGCTTAGAAGTAATAAATGCTCTAAGAAACATATAGTCCTGCTACGATAACTTGACAGTCGGTCATGTGAATTTGGTCGAGTCCACTGCGGAAATTCGGTAACAGGTTTTCCTTCAGAGTAAAATCAGGTAGCCGTAATTGGCACCTTATCGTGGATACAGGTAATTTCTAGCACAATGAAGAATGAGCAAGCGGAGCAGGTGTGCCCTTTTATTCGCTTTCACTCTGGGGGAAGGGGGTGGAGACCGGATGACCACCAGAAATTCTCCCCACTTGGCGAAAGAAGCAGTAGCATGTAGTAACCTTTCAATGAGCGACCCCTCTCTAGGAATGAAATCGCCTAAGATCGACTGCCAAGTTAAGGCAGCCAAACTATACTCTAGGCATTTTCACTTAAGGTGTACCACCAAAACAGGGGCGTAGCCAGAAATTTTTCATGGGGGACGTTACGACTACTACAACTCATGTATACGTGTGTGTGATAATGTAGTGAAGAATATGCATTTTGTATGTCAAAAAATTTCTCATGGGGGGGGGTTATGACCCCCCCCTTGGCTATGCCCCTGCACCAAAAAAAGAACAATAAAGTACCAATTATACATCTTTTGTGTGAATGGGAGGCAGAGTTTAATTGATGTGTTGACGATAAAATTTGAATGCTTTTGAAAATTCATTATGAATGGGAATTTAAGAAATCTTCAAGAGGTGGACCACATTATTTCACTGCATTTATATTGAAATGTTTAATTTTTAAAACTAAGCAATAATACGAAGAGAAATCATGCTTTTGCTACCTATCTTAAGTAATATATTTTTTATTTTTATATGCAATCTGGGGAATAGGCCATGAGTATACAGTTTCGCATTATTATACACCAGGGCAGTGTTATTACAGTACAGTGGATACAAATAAATTGGGACTTCTATGAAACTACTCAAATAAGCAAATAGTGGTTTACTAAAAATATATATTTTGTACTGAACTAATATTTCAATTGCATTACAATAAAGCAAAATTACATGTTACAAGTAAAAATTAAGCAAAATCATATATATTTATGCTTATTAAATTTATTTTTAAGAAAGTGAATTTGAATTTTTGTGTCACGAATTGAAAACGAAAAATATTGATTTTGCATATTGAAAACTACTGGGTTCGTGCATAATTATCTGGAGTTTGAAAATTTTTATTTAGTTTATTAATTAAATTAATTCATGTAAGAGAATATACGTCGATTAAAAAAAATAATTAATTAAAAATATTGTACACTTTTATTAAGTTACAGCATGTTAAAAAAAGAAAAGCCTGATAATTATGCACCAGCCCAGTAGTTACTTATACTTTCACACTAAGAACACATTTACAACTTTATATAAATATTTAAAAAAAAAAATTATGTAGCGAAGCTGAAATACAACAATTATCATTATCATACAAAATATTTACAAATTAATTATTTCCTGATAATCGAAAAAAAATATATTCAATACGCATGCGGTTTTTTGACAATTTTCAATTTATTATGAGATAAAAAAACAACGAAATTTTCATTTTAAAATATCAACCTGTAACCTGGAGGCCATATAAGTAATTTTAGCCAAACTTCAACATGCTTTAAAATTATTATATTGACGTTTAGGGGTGCTCGACTCCCCCCAATATAGGCCTCCTTACCGGCTCGGATGGATGCCGGCTAGTAGTCGCCTAAATCTCGGTTGATAATGGGTATATAGTCGCCGGACGATGAAATCATGGGTAAATGATCGCGGGCGACGTCGCCGTGGCGGTAGCGCCAATGGTTGGCCAAAAAAATGCGATGAGACATTTCGGTCACTTCCCGGCGTCGCAGTCGACGCCAGCGCGACGTCGTGATCTGTGAAGTGCGGCGTTTGGCCAATTCTTGGCCAACGAAATTTTGCTACTTGGGTGTGTACTAGGATTTTGGTACATAGAAATTAAGATGGAGATGCTTTGATTAAATTATTGCAAACTCGGGTAATGATGTACTGTATGATTATGTTAAACGATAAAGTGAAAATAATTTCATTTATTTTAGGCAAAACCCACTCAAAAAAATGTCACTTCTTTTAACTCTGCCTCAAATTGGCTTTCCATTAAACTTTCCATAAACTTTCCATCCATAAAACTCACTTCCTATTTGAAAAACACAGGAGAAGAACCTTAACTCTCTTACCCACTATGAGAAATTCCCAAGCAAAAAGAATATTTTTTTGTTGAAATGGTGTTTTTTTAAGTCGGATAACGTAAATGTAATACAAAATTGTGAAACAGTTATTTTCAATGTTTTCTCATTGAAAAAAACTGTTTCACAATGGTAGTACCATGATTTTAACTCTTCTAGGCGTGAATGAAACTTATTTTAAAATTTTATCGAGTGAAAAAGCATATCTTTTCTTGCATGTATATGGCAATTATTAATTTTTCTTCGTATTAAATATTAGTATAATAGTAGAAAAACTTGATAGTAGAACATGTTGCTATTAGAACAAAAGAGTATAAACATGTTGCTTCTAAAATATTTTAATATTTTTCATGCATTAATGCTGGCATCTATGAACCCAAACAACTTCTATTATTAATTAAAGGTACAGTAAATGGTTTTATGACTTCGAAATTATATTTCGAAATATTTTTCCTGTAAAAAAAAAAGAGCTGAAAAGATGATAGCATATTTTCGATCATACGCATGGGGAGGGGGTAGTAAAGTTAACATGGGAATTAGTGACCCTTATCGTTTTCTGCACATTTCTACTTTTTGAAAGTCCTTATTTTCATTTTGAAAGTATATAAATGCGCGGTGCATATATATGTTGCAATTATTAGCTATTACTATACAACTGTGTGTTTGTTGCTCGCGTATTGTAATGTAAGCAAAACTTACTAATGTATAAATCATTGATGTGAAAACTAAAA
Source organism: Cheiracanthium punctorium (assembly GCA_038373885.1). Taxonomy (NCBI): domain Eukaryota; kingdom Metazoa; phylum Arthropoda; class Arachnida; order Araneae; family Cheiracanthiidae; genus Cheiracanthium; species Cheiracanthium punctorium. The sequence continues at coordinate 26,946 of JAWZYV010013863.1, forward strand.
TAAGCTACATTTAGGGAAGCGGAATTAAAAAAAAAATATTACGCATTGTCTGAAAGAAAAAAGTTATGATTATAATAGAAGCATTGAAATTGACATCTTAACAGCTTTTGAAAAGTTATAACATCTAACTTCACTTAAACGCTTGTATTCCGAATGTTATTAAAAAATAACCAAATAGGCTGGATTATTTTTGAATGTCAAACACACACACACATACACACAATGCACATACAGGGTATCCAAAAAGGTGGTAGCATGTTTTAACTCGTCTATTTCAGGTAAAGGGGCCATGTCAGCCGAAAAAATGTTCAAAATAAGGTAGGAAAAAATATTACTTTAAGAAAAAATTCCTATCGAAAAATTTCAAAAAGTTACACATTTTAAATTTGTATACGACCCTCCTACCTTAAAAGATTAGTAAGTGTGCTCTGTACACTTATGTAGTGATGTACAAAATTTTAGAAATATATCCTGAAAAATGTCAGCGATATAAAGATAAATATGCTGACTTTTATTCCTTTTCAATGTCTCTCGAAAAGCGAAAAAACTCATATCGGATGGTCGTGTTTTAGGGGTAGTGCAGAAATTAAGAGAAAGGTTTTTACGCACTACCTTCAAACGTTCCCATTCAAATCCAGGCATAGCCCCTGATCATCTTCGTTTAAAGATTTCTCCGAGTCGTTTTATGATGAAAGGCTGACATTTTGTCCATCACCACATTAGTGAATGAGGCCCATCTCATTAATTGGGAATTTGTCTGTACGCGGGTTGTATACAAAATTAAAAAGTGTAACTTAGAAAATAAACGATAGAATATTTTTCTTACCTTAGTCTTTTTTTCTAGCGTATTTTGAACATTTTTTCAAATCACATTGTCCCCGTATCTATTATCGGTAAAAAATTAGAGCGTGTTATCACCTTTTGGGGGCATCCTATAGATAAGTGTGTGTGTATGTATAGTTAAAAGCCCCTCTTCGAAAAAATTGTACTCCCCCCCTATAAAAACGGCTTATATACGGGCCTGCTAGCCGGGAAGCAACGATGGACACAGGAGGGAGGAATCTCTGCCGCCGCGACTTTAGTGACGTCGGGAACGAACACTTTAACTGATCGTCATGACGCTTATAAGAAAGTGTTGGAAAGTGTTTTATAATCAAAGCTGTCGGCGTGGCTTCCCTTTCCTTTTTTAAGTTAATGCAGACTCTATTCAGGGGCCCTGAAATTGATTTCCACCCTTGAGTCCCGCAGACCCAAATTACGGCACCAATAGTTTGGTTAAGCATGTGGATAGGCAAATATTTTCTTCACTCTGGAGAGAGTATTTTATGACTAAATTAAGGTATCCATACACCTGCGGAGACTTTTTTTTTAAATTTTAAAATTTTTACACTTAAAACTATATTTTACCATTAAATGTAAGAAAAAAATGAAATAATCATTAAAAAAAAGTTATCAAATACCTGAAAAAAAAAATTAGGGCAGGAAAAGACAAAAAAAATATCAAAATTTTCGCATTTCCGCAAAACACCCTAACTCGAAAAATTACTAACATATTCAAAATCTGTAAAATGCATAAGATTATTGATAATATAATCGAGGGAATAGACTATTATCAAGAAGCTTGTCCAACTACATGAGAAGCTGGAACAGTAAATATCTATGAATACGGTAAGAAATGCGAAAACCGCCAACAACTTTAAATACAAACAGCCATAAATTGAAATATTATTAGTTTATGTTAATGAGCATAGTCTATTCCCTAGAATATTATATAAACAACATGAGAACAAAAATTTATCCCATTCGATGCATTGGTTTTTAAGTTATGATGTTTCGCGATAAATAAATCGTCAAAAAACTTCATTTAGAGAAAACGCTAAAAACAACTTTCATATGCACTTTATTTAGCTTGGAGCTACCAGATACCTTAATTACTACCTGATTTATAAAATTCATCTTCTTTAGCATCATAAACACTTTTTTTTTTCTTTCGCAATGATTTTAATATTTTACAAGGTGTTTTTAAATGTATAAACAAAAAACATCAAAATTGTTGCATTTCCGCAAAACACCATAACTCAAAATATTGCTTACATATTCAAAATCTGTAAAATGCATAAGATTAATGATAATAAAATCTAGGGAATAGGCTATTACCAAAACGCTTGTCCAGCTACATGAGAAGCTGGAACAGTAAATATCTATAAATATGGTAAGAAATGCGAAAACCGCCAACAACTTTAAATACAAACAGCCATAAATTGAAATATTATTAGTTTATGTTAATGTGCATAGTCTATTCCCCTGAATAATATATGAATAACATGCGAACAAATTTTAGTCCCATTCAATGCATGAGTTTTTAAGTTATGATGTTTTGCGATAAATAAATCGTCAAAAAACTTCATTTTGAGAAAACACTAAAAACAACTTTCATATGTAATACACTTTAATTGGTTAGAGCTACAATATACCTTAATAACAACCAGAGTTATAAAATTCACCTTCTTTAGATTCATAAACATTTATTTTTTTCTTTCGCAGTGCTTTTAATATTTTACGATATTTTTTTGAATACTGAGTGGAATGTCGCTTTGAGTCGAAAATGCGATTATTATCAAGGGCTGCATAGCCTTTTATGGTGAACTCACCAGGATCACTGATCAATTTGGTTAAAATTTCTAAGCAACCCCTGTACCCATCCTTGAAATTTATAACTGCATCAAATGCACCTAATTTTAAAAGCCGAATGCACACAAATACTTCTTTCGGTACTCACTGCCAAATAATTCCATTCAAGCATTCATTTGCGTTTTGAGTCTTCCCAGTAAGCATTTGCTCAAAAGTTCTTTTTTACACAACTCTTAATACACTGGCTTTATGATGTTTAGGATACTCTGCGGTAAACCAGCATATTTCTCCTTTACAGGCAACTTCTATGCTATTGCCCTTTGATAGTAGCACCAACTATCCGTACCAACAGGACATTGTCCGTGCATCGGTTTCTTGGCACTTGATGCACAGTGAAATAAAACAGCTATGACATTTGCTGCATCTTTTGAAGATTGCCAGAATTGCTTCGTATAGCAATTCCATAATAATTTTGGAGTCTGTCAATGAAGTTATCCGTTAACTTTCCTTTTCCAGACAGACCTTTTGTCGTAGATTTTAATTTTCGCAAACGTGACCTTACTCTTTTTTGAATATGGCCAATACATTCGAGTTTAGTCACACTGTTTTCACCATATGTATCTTTTAAGGTCATGAACGCTTTTGAGTCACCATCACCGTAGTACTCTGCATATTTGAAATTGTATTTTTCTACGGATCTCTGAAAGATTCGCAAAGCACCAATAGTTTCCATTTTTGCTGATGATCCGGCAAAATTGCATTGGCAAACATGATCTATTTTTAAAGTTTCGTATTCAATAGTTCTTGGGAGTCGGTCAAGTTTTTTACAAGTAGGAGAGTATGATAACACTTCTATATCGACAACTTTCCCAGTATCGATGGATAAGCCAGCAACACATCCATTCATAGATGTTTATCCTCTGCGCTGCCATGTTCCATCCACGGAGACTCCACATTTCACCACTTCATCACCTACATCATGTTTTTCTGCTACAATGCTTGCAGCCTTTTTCATCGAGTTATCTGCCACTTTTTTCACAGCTGAAAAGAGTTTCTTTTCAATTTTGACATGGGCAGTTCTGCTAAGGGAAGGTAAAGGCTGATTCCTAGTTTATGGTGCTTCTTCGCCAAGGAGGCGATAACAGGTATATTCTGGCAACCTTGGCGACTTTAGTTTGCGTTCTTGCAACCATGTGGAAATCCGCCATTTTGTTTCTGTAGTGCGCGTTTTTGCCTCTGACGGGACTTGTATTTGTTTACATTATTAAATGTATTCTACTAAAAAGAGAAGGGGGGGGGTTTGAGGGGGGGCACAGCCCCCCTCACATAAAAAGTAATTAAATTTTAGTTAACCGAATCTATAAGTACATGTAAGCACTTGTGAGATGTTTTAGTCAATGTTGTTAGTATTGCTTTACATGAGTTACGTCGTTTCGTTTCTTCGATTTAACGCATGCGCAGCTGTGTTTGTATGGAAGCAGAATCATATATGGTATATTTTAGTTTTGGTTCGAGAATGTTTTAAACGGAGCGCATGCGCGGCGGTTGGTTTGAATTCTAAAAGCCATTTCTTATGTAAACTCCGAGGGTTAACGACAAACTTATTCGGATCCATTTTTTTGGATAAACTAATTATTTTCCGTTAATTGTGTTTGTGGATTTTCACTGTGGATTATATGCTTTTTGAGAGAAGGTAAGCGTGCTTTGCTAAATTGCGTGGTGTATGGTTGTGGCTAAACGAAAAATTTTAGCATTAGATTTTAGAAAATTCATTTTAGATTTCAAAAAATCTCTTTTTCTTGAATGGATTACGAAAGAACGACTGATTGCAGCTAAAGAAAATTTTAGAGTTCAGAAAATCGGTTTTAGATTTCAGAAAATTGCTTTACCTGAATGGTTTATGATTAGTGTTTTGATTTTAGGTTTATGGTTTAGTGTTTAGATTTTAAAATTCGTTTTAGATTACAGAAAATCTCTTCTAAAATAGTATCCACAAACATAAAAATTAAAAAAAAACCACAATGACTTATGAGACGACGAATATGATTATTTAAATAAAATAAAAAATCAGTTGTTCAACAAGTTATGTAAGTACAATAATTTTTGTTGTTTAAAACTTCAATATTTATGCTTTTTAATTTGCTTATTTTCTGTATTTATCGCTAGTTTGGGTGCGTTTTCCCGTAGTGTCTTTGGGAGCATCTTGGCTCCCAGAGACAAGACGGGAAAACGCGCCAAATTGGCGATTTTTGGAAAATCGCCAAGAAGCACCATAAACTAGGAATTAACCAAGGTAAATTTAATGTCGAGCATAATTTAAATGCAGAAGAAGAACCCTTTCACATCTGCCTCATGCCATACACCAGTCTGATGTTCACTTCCGCTGCATTTTGAATTTTCGCCGAAGAAGCGAAGGCCTTGCAAAAGTCACACTTTAGGCATTTTAGTGAAAAATTTGAGCACAAACCAGCCCGACTGTCTTCTGATAATATCAATTTATCAGCATAACAATTAGGACAGCAAAGTTCTTCAAAAATACTGCACAAAATATTTGAATCCATAATCCGGTTTCCAGAAACATTTTTTCTCTCATAATTTTCTTCCAATGGCGAAGAATCTAGCTTTGAAGAGCTAGCAGTGGAAGGCAAACTTTAAACATGTGTATCAGAAGCAATTTACTCAGCGTCTCCTTTACGAAAACGATTTCCATAAAACTGTCGTTTACGTTTCCGACCTATGCTTTTAACCATTTTCTTACGAAAAATAAAAACAAATACTGTAAAAGATTAATAATAATATCAGTTAAAACTAGCGAAATAAAGAAAACGTGCAGCGAAAAGCGATGTAAACAAACGTGCACAGATCTATTTTGTTGCCATTTTAAGAAACAAAAAAACACATTAACTGTTGCCAAACATATTTTTAATATTAATTAATGTTCAATTAATGTTTCTATTCAATAAATATTACATAGGGCTAAGTTTAATACTTATATTTTTATAAAAAACACCAACGTAAACAAACACTTCCGATCACTTTCGGTTTCGGGATGAATGGTTCCGGACCTTTAAATTGGGGACAACTAATTTTCAAACTGCTATATCTCTGCTTCTACTTGAGATATCATAAAAATTCAAGTGGTTTTAGAAAGATAAAAGATCAAATTTTATTATTTCATCCAAATTGAAAAATCGATTTTTTGACCGAAAATTACGTTTCTGGAGTGTACGGATACCAAATTAAAAGTTACGAATACATTATGAAAATTTAATTACTTCTGTCAGAGTGAGGGATACAGGACCCTCACATACGAAAATGTGGATTTTTGTTAACAAAGTGATAATAATCGAGCCTTTTTGTGGAAAATTCCGTATTTACCGTACACCCCATGCAGTGTTTTTCTGGTTATGTGCCAGAACAAAGCATAAAATATTTCGCTTTATTAATGTAAAAATCAGATTCATCATTAAAACGCTAATAATGTGAATCTCTGAAAATCGGAATTTTGCGGCTGCCTCTGTACTACTTAGAGGTTTTTGTTATTTCTATGTTATGGAAACGTTCTGTTCCCAGAAATCTGTCCAACATGGGAACTGAATCGGCGAATGCGTATTTTTCAGTCGACAATTTACCTATCTTCAGATCTTCATCCCCCCCCCCCCCCAAGATTTTCTGCGATCGGCCCTGGACGTGTACAGTCTTAGCAGAAGTACAGACGGTCCTGAATTCTCGTCCCTTATTATACGTATAACATGAAATATAGAAACACCACAAACGTTAACACCAACTCATATTTTTAATTTTGGACGCCAACATTCAACATTTCCTGTACGCATTTCTAAAATATGCCACTAAAATATTAAAGCCCGAACAAAACAAAAATTATACATCGTTAGAAAAACAAAAAAGTTATGATTATAATGCAACCTGTTTGAAATTACGGCATCTTAACAGATCTTGAAAAGTTGTAACATCTAACTTCACTTAATCTCTTGTAATTCAGAATGTTATTAAAATATAACAAAATGGCTAGGCTTCAGTGTTTGAATATCAAACACACACATATATATGTGTGTGTATACAGGGTGTCCCAAAAAGGTGGTAGCATGCTTTAATTTTTTATCTATTTAAGATAAGTGGGCAATGTCAGCTGAAAAAAAGTGTTCAAAATAACGTAGGAAAAAAAATATTACTTTGGGAAAAAATTCCTCTCGCAAATTTTCAAAAAGTTACACATTTTAAATGTGTATACGACCCCCGAAGGAAAAGAAAATTAGGATTAATAAAATGTGCTCTGTACACTGATGTACAAAAATTGAGAATTATATCCTGAAAAATATCAGAAATTTAAAGATAAATATGCTGACTTAAATCATTTTTCAATGTCTCTCAAAGGGAAGAAAAAAAATCACATCGGATGATCACGTTTTAAGGGTCGTTAAGGATATTTTTCCTATTTTATAAATGTCCGTATAATATATCTCTAGCCATCAATTCATTCGAACTCCGGAGTGACAGAAACAAACCGCAGCCGTTCCTCCATCGAAAAATCAGATGCCACACTTGGCAAAATATCTTAGTGAATCGCAAAATAACGCTCCAAAGTAACTGAAGCAAATTTCCTCCTCGGAGAATAAGTTATTTCTGCGCGCATGCTCTATGCGAGTGGAGCAATTGAGACTTTGTAGATTGAGACACGAGACTCTGACGCTAGCATACGTGCCGTATTCTTTCTACTTAATTTTTCACAACTTGCTCTGAAAAGGCAGGTTGGTAATCTAGATAGCTCTGAAGAGAAGTACACACTTCGAGAGTTACAGAAGATAAAACTTAATGAAAATATCTTGTCCTTAATTTCTGGTGTTATGATTTTCGAATTGATTGCGTGAAAACGAGTTCATAATTTTAATTTAGTGCAAGTTAAGTTATTTATTAGTTCGCCTTTAAAACCATTTTAGTATAAATTAGACTGCCAATATTCGCAAGCACTTTCTAATTCTGTCGTTTCAACATTGATAATATGAGATAAAATCGGCATAATGTTTCAGCTTCTTATAAATGAAAATATCAAAATGCAAAAATGTTGAAAACGTAACGAAAATGCAAATTTTATTGAAAAGGTGCTTTGATGATTTTTTAATTAAGGGAATTCTTGACAATTTCTCCTTAATCCTTAAAAAATTATAGCTATTAAATATCACCCGCGATTAGTAAGGCAGCCATAAAAATATCTCTGCGGATGGGTATTTAGGCGTTGGCTTAACGGAAAATCTTCATGTCCTTAAGCAGAAAGCTCCTAAAATAGCCTTTTCCGTTTTACGTAAATATCATTTTCGTAGAATTACAATTCCAAACATAAGCAAGAAATTTACACTTACAAGTATCACTAATAAACAGCCCCAAATGTAGATATTGGGTCTGCAAACAGATTGATAATTTAAATTTGTCCAACGAAAATAATCAGGCTCCTCCCATTCTCCGCCTACTGATCTGAGTTTTTTGTTTCCGTCCATATTTATTTGCATTAAATGTATGCATATAAACTTATATTTATATGCATAAGATACATTTGTTATTCATATAATAAATAAGCTGTAAATGAATGCATGTAATTTTGGTTAAAGGTGAATTTCAATGCTGAAGAGGCGGAACTATAGCGAAGATTGATTTTTCGAACAACGTGAAATTAAATAACTTTAGCAAACTTTTGGTTTAATTTCTCCTTCACTAATCAAGACATTATTCACAGTTAGCTTAATTTAAAGCTATTGGAATAGAGTATTTTTCAGTAAATTTTGTGTATTGTAGCTACAACGTTGTTTACAGAATCGCCGATTAAATATTTTGGCGAACGTTTGATTTTGCATTTTACACAGTTAGAGCTTGAAAATCATCATTAGAGTTAGATATTGTAACATAATTGATTATTTCTTTGTAGGAACTTTTATGTTTCTCTCGTAATATGACCGTTTTTTTTTTTGTGCTGCTTCTTTATAAAATTCACAAAGGAGCGATATAGAGAATTCAGAAATTTTCCATTCTATCCTGAATAACTTTAAGCGATTACCAATCGGACTGGGTTCCTATGTTAATTTATGTTCCTCTGAAGCTGTACTAATACCCCTCTGCTTTTGTAATTAATACACAAAAATAATGCTTAAATCTGTTCGCAAAGGAGTAAACGTGTTTCAAGTGGGAGGAGCTGAAGCCGATTATCAAATTTAAAATTCAAAAATTAGTTACGTAAATTATCAGATTTTCTTTTTAGCATACATTACTTTGGGAATTAATGAATATAACGGGACTATGAAACAAATTTTACTCACGGTATTTGCTAAAAACATTGAAATGAATTTTTCTGGGTGTACCCTACTAGCAATTTTGCTCGGGCCGTCAACGGCTGGCTGCGTGGCCGGTGGTAGCCCGAGCAAAATTGCTAGTAGGGTATTGTGTTAATAAAAACCTGCACAAGGGCTGTGCCTAAGGGTAGGTGCTTTGGGCGAAAGGTATGATAAAAGGTTAGGGGTCTCACGCGTATTCACGTGATATCTGGAGATAACCGAACAAAAATCTAGACCGTCAGATCAACAGCCGCGAGGTAGATCAGAGCCTGGATCTTCCCACTTCAGCCATCTAACATGTTCAGTAACTTATTCACTGTGGCATGGTGGAGTCGAAGCGAATCTTTATAATACTGCATAACTAACATCTTATAAAAATAAAATAATTATATTCTTTAATCTGTAAATTTAAGAACAGTAACGCTTAGAAATTCTTAGGAGAACTTAAGAGAATTTCTTATGTATGTTATGCAGAAATCGAAGTTTTGCTGGGAAGTACAATTACCGAAATTTACTTAGGATAATTTACAATTCGAGATTAAATGTGCAAGAACTGCCCTGGACGTGTACAGACTTAGCAGAAGTACAGACGGTCCTGAATTCTCGTCCCTTATTATACGTATAACATGAAATATAGAAACACCACAAACGTTAACACCAACTCATATTTTTAATTTTGGACGCCAACATTCAACATTTCCTGTACGCATTTCTAAAATTTGCCACTAAAATATTAAAGCCCGAACAAAACAAAAATTATACATCGTTAGAAAAACAAAAAAGTTATGATTATAATGCAACCTGTTTGAAATTACGGCATCTTAACAGATCTTGAAAAGTTGTAACATCTAACTTCACTTAATCTCTTGTAATTCAGAATGTTATTAAAATATAACAAAATGGCTAGGCTTCAGTGTTTGAATATCAAACACACACATATATATGTGTGTGTATACAGGGTGTCCCAAAAAGGTGGTAGCATGCTTTAATTTTTTATCTATTTAAGATAAGTGGGCAATGTCAGCTGAAAAAAAGTGTTCAAAATAACGTAGGAAAAAAAATATTACTTTGGGAAAAAATTCCTCTCGCAAATTTTCAAAAAGTTACACATTTTAAATGTGTATACGACCCCCGAAGGAAAAGAAAATTAGGATTAATAAAATGTGCTCTGTACACTGATGTACAAAAATTGAGAATTATATCCTGAAAAATATCAGAAATTTAAAGATAAATATGCTGACTTAAATCATTTTTCAATGTCTCTCAAAGGGAAGAAAAAAAATCACATCGGATGATCACGTTTTAAGGGTCGTTAAGGATATTTTTCCTATTTTATAAATGTCCGTATAATATATCTCTAGCCATCAATTCATTCGAACTCCGGAGTGACAGAAACAAACCGCAGCCGTTCCTCCATCGAAAAATCAGATGCCACACTTGGCAAAATATCTTAGTGAATCGCAAAATAACGCTCCAAAGTAACTGAAGCAAATTTCCTCCTCGGAGAATAAGTTATTTCTGCGCGCATGCTCTATGCGAGTGGAGCAATTGAGACTTTGTAGATTGAGACACGAGACTCTGACGCTAGCATACGTGCCGTATTCTTTCTACTTAATTTTTCACAACTTGCTCTGAAAAGGCAGGTTGGTAATCTAGATAGCTCTGAAGAGAAGTACACACTTCGAGAGTTACAGAAGATAAAACTTAATGAAAATATCTTGTCCTTAATTTCTGGTGTTATGATTTTCGAATTGATTGCGTGAAAACGAGTTCATAATTTTAATTTAGTGCAAGTTAAGTTATTTATTAGTTCGCCTTTAAAACCATTTTAGTATAAATTAGACTGCCAATATTCGCAAGCACTTTCTAATTCTGTCGTTTCAACATTGATAATATGAGATAAAATCGGCATAATGTTTCAGCTTCTTATAAATGAAAATATCAAAATGCAAAAATGTTGAAAACGTAACGAAAATGCAAATTTTATTGAAAAGGTGCTTTGATGATTTTTTAATTAAGGGAATTCTTGACAATTTCTCCTTAATCCTTAAAAAATTATAGCTATTAAATATCACCCGCGATTAGTAAGGCAGCCATAAAAATATCTCTGCGGATGGGTATTTAGGCGTTGGCTTAACGGAAAATCTTCATGTCCTTAAGCAGAAAGCTCCTAAAATAGCCTTTTCCGTTTTACGTAAATATCATTTTCGTAGAATTACAATTCCAAACATAAGCAAGAAATTTACACTTACAAGTATCACTAATAAACAGCCCCAAATGTAGATATTGGGTCTGCAAACAGATTGATAATTTAAATTTGTCCAACGAAAATAATCAGGCTCCTCCCATTCTCCGCCTACTGATCTGAGTTTTTTGTTTCCGTCCATATTTATTTGCATTAAATGTATGCATATAAACTTATATTTATATGCATAAGATACATTTGTTATTCATATAATAAATAAGCTGTAAATGAATGCATGTAATTTTGGTTAAAGGTGAATTTCAATGCTGAAGAGGCGGAACTATAGCGAAGATTGATTTTTCGAACAACGTGAAATTAAATAACTTTAGCAAACTTTTGGTTTAATTTCTCCTTCACTAATCAAGACATTATTCACAGTTAGCTTAATTTAAAGCTATTGGAATAGAGTATTTTTCAGTAAATTTTGTGTATTGTAGCTACAACGTTGTTTACAGAATCGCCGATTAAATATTTTGGCGAACGTTTGATTTTGCATTTTACACAGTTAGAGCTTGAAAATCATCATTAGAGTTAGATATTGTAACATAATTGATTATTTCTTTGTAGGAACTTTTATGTTTCTCTCGTAAGATGACCGTTTTTTTTTTTTGTGCTGCTTCTTTATAAAATTCACAAAGGAGCGATATAGAGAATTCAGAAATTTTCCATTCTATCCTGAATAACTTTAAGCGATTACCAATCGGACTGGGTTCCTATGTTAATTTATGTTCCTCTGAAGCTGTACTAATACCCCTCTGCTTTTGTAATTAATACAAAAAAATAATGCTTAAATCTGTTCGCAAAGGAGTAAACGTGTTTCAAGTGGGAGGAGCTGAAGCCGATTATCAAATTTAAAATTCAAAAATTAGTTACGTAAATTATCAGATTTTCTTTTTAGCATACATTACTTTGGGAATTAATGAATATAACGGGACTATGAAACAAATTTTACTCACGGTATTTGCTAAAAACATTGAAATGAATTTTTCTGGGTGTACCCTACTAGCAATTTTGCTCGGGCCGTCAACGGCTGGCTGCGTGGCCGGTGGTAGCCCGAGCAAAATTGCTAGTAGGGTATTGTGTTAATAAAAACCTGCACAAGGGCTGTGCCTAAGGGTAGGTGCTTTGGGCGAAAGGTATGATAAAAAGTTAGGGGTCTCACGCGTATTCACGTGATATCTGGAGATAACCGAACAAAAATCTAGACCGTCAGATCAACAGCCGCGAGGTAGATCAGAGCCTGGATCTTCCCACTTCAGCCATCTAACATGTTCCGTAACTTATTCACTGTGGCATGGTGGAGTCGAAGCGAATCTTTATAATACTGCATAACTAACATCTTATAAAAATAAAATAATTATATTCTTTAATCTGTAAATTTAAGAACAGTAACGCTTAGAAATTCTTAGGAGAACTTAAGAGAATTTCTTATGTATGTTATGCAGAAATCGAAGTTTTGCTGGGAAGTACAATTACCGAAATTTACTTAGGATAATTTACAATTCGAGATTAAATGTGCAAGAACTTGCAGAAATTTACAAATTTCTCGAATTAGAGGTATTGGACCTCCTTTTCTGTGGGCGTCAATTTGTCGATAGTTGACGCCTTCCAAAAATGTTCGCTCAAAACGAAATTTCTGAAATGGGAAACTTATATATTTTCAGTTCCTATTTTAATTTTTAAAAAATCATACTGCATTCGTCATACAACAAATTTTGAAAATTCCTTACTCGCGCTCGAATCAACTTATTTAGTGTGTTGTGTTAAGACAAAGCCACGCAAGCAAAAGCTATCTGCCTAGGACGGTGTTGCGTTGGTCGGAGGAATATTCAAAGGTTTTTAATGCATTAATCAATTTACATGGAACAAAATTGCAAACATTAATTTTAAACTGCTAAGCATTGAAAGAATAAATTTCTTGTTCTCTGTATTCTTGCGATACCGTTATTTTGTATAAGACGAGTACATATTTATTTATTTATTTATTATTTTTGATTGAGAGGTGTGTATGATTTCGATTTTTCTGTCCACAGGTCCGTGCTCTAACTGCCTTAAATATACACCGATTAGTGCGAAATTTATGCATGTTCTTTCTATGTAGAATGTTCCATGTACCGTATTGAAAATGATGTGGGTAGCATTTATATGTAGTTCTTTTACTGGAGCCAAAAGAAAAAAAATCCAATGCATCACGCTCTATGGTCAATCATTCTTAAAAGCACATTTTAGCGGTATTTGTTTGTATTATTTTTCAACGAAAGCAAAGCTGACTTATTTGTTAAGGCTCATAAAATAATGTTATCCATTGAACAAAGTGTTTGTTCAATAAATAGTTCTTTTACAGGGACACTCAAAAGAATTCCAACGCAATGAAATCTGTAGCAGTCGCGATACATTAATCTATTTTAAGCGCCGTACATAGATATAAAAATGTTCATAACAGTATCTCCAAAATCTCGTCATATTTAAGGACAATAAATCGCCAAATTTGGCTCGAAAATACTGTTGTGTTGGAAAGTATTTTATAATGGATGCATTTGGCATGATTTATTTTTCTTGTTAGTAATTGCTTTTCATTTCAGGAGAGGGCTCGGACCCCCTCGGCTACCCCTTAAATATGCCCCTAAAATATTTTAAAAAATTACTTTTTAATGTATTATGCTTTCATAAATTTCTATTTAATAAACTTTGCTTAAATTTATTCTATTATTAATTTAAAAGCAATTTTATTTTATTCAAGTACATGCCCAAGTAGCAAGACTAATGGGTAAATGATTGGCCAATGATCGCTTCGATTTGCGTATAACCGTCAATATTCTAACGATGTCACAATATACCTGGCGCGATCTCGTGTTGCGATCTTTAAGTTTCTTCACCATAGCTAGCAATCGAAAAGAAATCGGCGCGATCTCGCGTTTCGATTCGAAACTTTCTCCCCAGAACAGACGCCGCGGAGTAATGGGTTCGACGCTAGCGAGCGATCGCAAATGTTCGGCAGAGGGCGCTGGCTTCGCAATGGCTCCCTTCCTGGCTCCCCAGTCCAGCGTCCCGCTCGACCCGATCCATGCCGAGTAATCAGTTCGCACGTGGTGAGTAATTTTTAGTTTTAATTATTTATTTGAATTATTTGCATGCAGTTTTCTTTAATGTAAGTTACTTTGCTATTTAAGTTTTAAATGTTCTGTGAAATTCCTAAAAATCTTCGGTGACATGTTTGTTTTTAGCAAATTTCGTTCCAGTGCAATTGTAAAATTGACGTGTTTATATAAAAATATTGATGTTGGTTTAAATTGCTTTGTGCACTTTGTTTTGTTTTTTTAAAAGTGACTCCAGTAGATTACGCTTTTTAAAATTATTGCCGATCTCTCTCTTTTTTAAAGCTGCAAATTGATTTTCAAAATTTTTATAATTTCACGGCAAATGTGTGAATATTTTAAAATTATCTGTTAATTCATATCTAATATATTTAAAAAATACATATTTTTTTCGATTTGCTTTAACAAATTTCTCGATTTTTTAAAGCATGCCAAAGTTTGCTAAGCAAAGTTGAAAACATTTTTTGTTTTTTAAAACGATGACGATTTGCATTTGAATTTATTTATATTTCTATTGAATGTATTTTATCTAAAATTGATTGTGAACAGCTTCGATATCATCCCTCTTTTGGCGGTGTTTTGCATTGGCGACAAATTAATGTTGCAATTTATTCTAATTTACTATATTTCTTCGTTAAAAAATATGTAAGTTTGTGTTATATATTAAGATTTCGATTCCCTAATTTTTCAGTGGATATTTACTTTATGAGGGAACTCTGCCCCATTCAAGCCTCCCCCCTTTCTTTAAATACAATTAAACAACATTATCTAAAGAGATTATTGTAATTTCTCTTCTAAACAAAATATAAACAATATCTAGTCATTACCATATATCATTTATAGTTATCACACAAATTAAATCACTTTCCGAGAAGAGATGATATCTAAGCTGTGCCATTGATTGTATTCATGAATGCTTACATTTTGGTTAGTTCTGGATTAAACAAATTGAAATTTTCAGTTAAAATTTAAGGGCATGTCACAAAATTTATTTGTTGGAGGTATGGGAGCATAGTGTAACATAGTTTGCATGTTTTTGTTCTGGTGTTATTGTTTATTAATGAAATTTACAAATGTACTATACAATAATTATATTTTTTTAGTATATAAAGTGTTATACTTTTATTGGTATTAACATATTTAGAGCTTTTTACAATGCCTTTGTTATAATTACAGTACAAATAATAATATACAATATAATTATTTATGTAGTGTGATATATTTTATTGGTAACACCCCCCCCCCCAAATCCAGATATGCTACACTGATATGCTTCAAAATTTTCCAGAAAATTATACTTTTGTCTGGTCTTCTGTTCAGAAAACACTTCTGGATTTTGCAGTATAATTATAAAAGCATGAGTTTTCTACTGTATTTTAATTTTGTGATCGACAAATTCAGCTTTGAATTAAATTTTTTGTGGATAAAATTCTGCTACGTTTTATGTTCCCAACAACGAAATTTCCACTCGCCAGGATATTACTGGTGAGCAGAATTCTGACTGACTAGTGGAAATTACATAAAGCTCTTACATGGGAGAAAAAACAATAAAAGGATGAGACTAGGAAAATAGCAAGAAGAAAACTGCATGTAGCAAAACTTCTGACATTGCCGGAAAGAAAAGGGGCACATAACTATTTCTTTTTCTGTTGCCAAACTATTCCACATAGGTGCAGTTTTGAAAAATTTTGGTTTGTTTACCGGTATACAGGTGTAAATATAGCCGTAAAAGATCAAATGTTCGTAAAAAGGCATTCATAAAAAGTGGAATATTGTTACCCAACTTTATAGCAAGCATTTTTTCCCTTCCTCTCCCAGGCACTGCTCCCCAGCAGTACAATTT
This sequence comes from Cheiracanthium punctorium, assembly GCA_038373885.1. Classification (NCBI taxonomy): domain Eukaryota; kingdom Metazoa; phylum Arthropoda; class Arachnida; order Araneae; family Cheiracanthiidae; genus Cheiracanthium; species Cheiracanthium punctorium. Next base: position 43,101 of record JAWZYV010013863.1, read on the forward strand.
AAACTAATTTTTTTCGGTTTCTGATAGGAATAAAATTCTTTTCAAAAATTGCATTTGGTTAAAACAACTCTACTATAATGCTGGGCTGGCTTGAAAATAGACAGCAGCGAAACTGTGGTCACATTCAGGAAATGCAGTCACCGACGAAGGCAGGAAAGAGCCCATCAAAAAAAGGCCGGGAGTTCGGAAAATAATTAAAGATGTGTGACGAGAAATTTTAAGATGAGAAGAGAAATTGTCTGTCCCTGGCCTTTCATGGTGGAGAGACGATTCCATAAGGCTACTCAAATATGAAGGTAGCAAACATTGATGAAAACATCAGAAGGGCTAACTTTTCGATGGAAGCTGTCAACTCCCAAAACTAACTTCATCTGGCGGTTAAGGCAGCTACGATGAAACATTATCACTAGTCTCCAGTACTTACTCTGCTCTACAGCTATTTGCATTGAAAAAGTAATACATTTGAAAATCACAATTTGTAGACTATTTACATCCTACTAAGTACAAAATACTAATTAAAAATATTTACAAACTAAAAGTACTATTTATACTATGTACACTGCAAATAGAGCTGAAAGAAAATAAAGTAATAATTGGGAGTTCCCATTTCAGCTTCTCCAGTCATTCAGCATTTTCGCTTCCCCAGTCATCGAATGCCTGAATTCGCCGAGCAGAGAGCTAGCCTCTCTTAATGCCTTCCGAGAACCATAACCGGTTCGGCACACCTACACGAGAAACTCCATGAAAGAACGGAGCTCAAAATACCTGTGTTCTACTCATCTGAGGTATAGGAGAGCATAGGCGCCGACTTCATGGGGCTTGAAGGGGCTTCAGTCCCCCCAATATTTTTATTCAGGGGGCTGAGCCCCTTCAAAAATTTCACTCCAACTTATTTGTGTCAAATCATATTTCTTCCTCCAAATCGGTTAAACTTAAGAATCCTAAAAGTAGTAGATAAACGAGAGTTCTGCCCATGGGGTGCCATGTTAATTGTGGGGTGCATTGTATAACTGTGTTCCCTATGCTGAGAGAGAGAGAGGGGGGCGTGGTCGGACCGGATGTGGGGAGCGGATGTTAAGACCGGATGTTCAAAGGGTTGATAAGAATTTTTTTCCTTTTTTTCAAATAAGGATACTTGTAATTTTTTTCAGATTGTGACATATTTTTGAAATAAGGGGACTTGGAAAAATTTTCAAATTTGAACGCACAACCTACAAAAGAATTCATAGGCTAATGATTGTTGTCCATTAGGCCGAGAATCCTTCAGGTATAAAATTGTAGGTGTATTGTGTTATACTTTAGTTTTGAAAATGAATTGGGACTTTGATTAATTTTTCGAAGTTTATTTTTTTATTTATTTAGTTTTCTTTACCATTTAGTAATAGAACCAATGCAAATTGAATAAATGTTGCTTAATACATACTTCTAATGTTTAGCTAATTTTTGTATACCGTTTAAGATTATAGCATATATTTAATAAGTAACAGTTTACTAGAATATTAAAGTAGGGTTTAGGATACCCATACATTTTCTACAAATTTCTTGTACTGTTAGGGAAGTGAGAAAATTATACCATAGAACGATTTTAGTACCTATAGTTTTTACAAATAATGATTTAGATAGTGTATGAACTTTTTTATCTAAACATTTTTTTTTTAAGAGATTTTTACCCAAGTTTTAATTTTAAGTTAAATAATTAATTTTACAACAAATATTTTTTTTTTTTTTTTAGCCAAGTTTTAATTTTAAGTTAAATAATTTTACAACAAATATTTTTTTAAATTAATTTTACAACAAATATTTTTTTTTAATCAAGAGTTAATTTATTTTTTAACCAAGTTTTAATTTTAAGTAAATAATTAATTTTACAACAAAATTTTTTTTAATCAAGAGTTAATTTATTTTATAACCAAGTTTTAATTTTAAGTTAAATAATTTTACAACAAATATTTTTTTAATCAAATGTTTTTAATTTATCAAGAAAAAATTTTAATCAAGTGTTTTTAATTTATCAAGAAAAAAAATTTTAATCAAGAGTTTTAATTTTTTGTATACCGTATTTTTGTTAAGTAGCCGTTTAACATTAAAGTAGGATTTAGGATACCCATACATTTTCTACAAATTTCTTGTACTGTTAGGGAAGTGAGAAAATTATACCATAGAACGATTTTAGTAGCTATAGTTTTTACAAATAATGATTTAGATAGTGTATGAACTTTTTTATCTAAACATTTTTTTTTCTTAAGAGATTTTACCAATTAATTTTAATCAACAATTAATTTTATTTTTTTTAACCAACAGTTTTAATTTTAAGTTAAATAATTTTACAACAAATATTTTTTAATTATTTACCAAGTTTTAATTTTAAGTGAAATAATTTTACTACAAATATTTTTTACCAAGTTTTAATTTTACAACAAATATTTTTTTATCAAGTTTTAATTTTAAGTAAATAATTAATTTTACAACAAATTTTTTTTAATCAAATGTTTTTAATTTATCAAGGAAAAAAAAATGTAATCAAGCGTTTTTAATTTTTTGTATACCGTATTTTTGTTAAGTAGTCGTTTAACACTAAAGTAGGATTTAGGATACCCATATATTTTCTACAAATTTCTTCTACTGTTAGGCAAGTGAGAAAATTATACCATAGAAAGATTAGTTTTACAAATAATTGGATATAGTCTTATTTTCTATTGCGAGAAAACCACTTTAGCCATATACCCCCCAAAACTCAAGTTTTGATATACGAAATGTGTGAATACGCGTTAGATCCCCTTAGAAAGTCCTCCTACCAAGGCACCCCTCATCCTAGGCAGATACCCCCGCGTGCAGGTTTGCCTTAAAGCACAAACAAACAAAGTATTTATCTAAACATTTTTTCTTACCAACACAGTTTTGATAAATCTTAGGCAGCGATTATACTAGTTTATATTTTCTATAGATCAATTAGAGAAAAAATTCCATTTTTAGTAATCCTACAAAATATTCTTACTGTATATCCCAAGTAGAGTAACTTGATTTATAGAATTTCAATACGATACGAGTTAGATTGTTTATGTGCAACACTCATTTCAGTTTGACTATGAAAGCATAATTTTATACATGCATTAATATTTTTAGAGGTATGTACTTAACCTATTTTATAGAAAGGTGAGCATAACTAGCACAAACTTTTAGACTAGATAGTACTATTGTTAGAAAGTTGAACTATTGGAAATAAAAATTGAAGATCCGTTTTAGCACAGTTGTATACTGCATGTACATAAAATATCTTTCAATACTTAGATAGTTTTAATCGCAAATCATTACTTGAACTAAAAAATACAAGGTTTTTACTTACGTGAAGGGACATCGTGCTAAATCTTCGAGTCTCTGGACAAAGTACCAACATCTATACGGCTAGCAAGACCGGAAAATCGAATAATGATTTAAAATACATTATCCCTAATTCCCGGTCCAACTAGCACATGTTCATTCATTCTTAATCTTGGCTGAAAATATTAATAATATTTTGACACTAAAAACAAAATAACACATTTGAAGATATTAAACGCTTTAAAAGTACTTTTTTCTTATAACAATTTATCAGATTCACAATGCTATTTTATGTAGGATAAAATTAGTTAGCAAGCGAAAATTTAATCTTAGTTAGAATTTACTGAAATACAAATACCATGCATGCCTTATTTTCTATTTGGAGAAAGCCCTCAAACCCCAGTTTTTGTATACAAACTGCATAAAGTACTTCTACCGATAATGCTATTAATATTAATTACACTGGATTACCCACTTAAAATTTTGCAAAACACCAAAATACAGAAAAACATACATTAACAAAAAAATCACACTTAAAAGTACAACACATCAAAAGTGCAACTATAAGAACCACATAATTATTTTCAATTAGAATTACGGTATCAACTTATATGTAACTAAAATAATAGAAAATATTACACTTACCCTGTACTTGTACACGCGAGAGGCGAAAATAATAAAAATATTCGCAAATATATCCACAGCATAAGTAAAATCCACGTGCCTGTGATATTGCTGATAACAGAAATTTAGAGATAAGAAAGTGCCTTGAGGCTCTACAGAGCCGGTACAATAAGAGTTGGCCAGTTTGCCGATAAGATAAAACCAGGGAGGGTGCTAGGGGTATGCAATTGGGGACACGTGTTTCATTCTACGTTCAAAAATGGGGACTTATGGATGAAGATGTTTACTACTTAAAAACATAATCTAATTTTTACAAACGCATTGGAACTTTGTAAAGGATATCTATTGAACACGTATTAAATAGATTATGATTATTCTTCTGATCGACATTATATCCTAAATTAAAATATCAAAGTTAAGCTACAACGATTAATATATTTTACGTAGTTTAGGAAACTAATGAATCATTATATTAATTTCTGTGAAACAATTAGCAAAGAGCATTATACTGAAGCATTAAAGCAAATTATTTTTGTTAAGTTTTGATAAATAACAGTAATAAATTATAGGCATTGCAGATGAATGAGTATTCACGTATAAAATAGGTATTAAAATTATTGTTTAAAACAATTTTTACAATAATAAACTAAAATTTTTATTTAATAAAGTCATAAACTAAAATTATTAATGAAAACTTGTTAATAAATTAAACATATCAAAATTTTTACACTCAGTTTTTTTATATACTTAAATTTTACAAAGATATCCTTTTAATAAATTCATAAACTAAAACAATTTTTACAATAATAAACTAAAATATTTATTTAATAAATTCATAAACTGAAATTATTAATGAAAACCTGTTAATAAACTAAACTGATTACTCTAAAAGATAGCTAATCACAACATATATCAGAAAAAATATAAGCAATTATAATACCTGAAAAATACCGGACAACACTCTTGTTGCATGCGGACAAAACATCGGTCAGCTCGGCTAAAGAATTCTTAGGTATCCGTTGCAGGAGAACTTACCTACGCCCAACCTACAAACTCTACAAATTTAACGGCAACTGATTTTCTCTTATCAGGTATCACAGATCAGATAAGAGATAAGGAAGTGACATGCGCAGAAGACACGTGATAGTGACGTGTGCAAATCTATGTTGATTCAATATCCGCTAGGTTCGTTGGCAGGATGTGCTATTTACATTGAGTGGCAACTCTCTGTAACAGGCTAAGACAAGTTAGATGATGCAATATCTACAGGTTTGAGGAAGGTAGAGGGCGCTTGGGTAATCACGTGATTTTTATTTATTTATTATTTTATTTTATTTTTTAAAAAGAACCAATAGGAAGATATTTTAGTTAGATAAAGTAGGGAAGTGCTTGTTGCGAGACTCCCTTTACACTGTGTGCGCCTATACTTAAGACGTGTGTTTTAATTGATTTTTCGCCGAGTTTCAAAAATGTCTTTGCTTGAATCGATCGAAAATAACTTTAACATTGAATACACTCCCGAGTTTTATACTCAAAGTGATGCCGATGTGTTGCAGCAAGAAATAATACAATTGCCTTTAGATGTAAAGCCTCTGCAAAGTATTGAAAAGAAAATTTCCCCCGAGTTTTATACTGAAAGTGATGTTGACATGCTACAGCAAGAATTGTTTCAATTACCCCTGCAAAGTAGTGAAAAGAAAATTTCCTCGACCCGTAAAGTAATTACTTTTGCTGATGAAGGAATCAATTACAGTTTACCTGGAGCAACAGTCTCTGTTTACTCTTGGATACCCATTTTGCAAAAAATACGTGAAGATCTACAGAAAGTGACAAATTATGAATTTAATATGGTACAAGTGAACTTTGGCTCTGAAGAACAACCTAAAATTGAAGATGGCAACTACGAAGATTTTAATCTAGACCTATCATCGGGTGTATGCATTCTAAGTTTTGGATCTAAACGAACTTTGGATTTTAAACCAGCGAACTGTGAAACCACTACCATTAAATTAGAACATGGTTCAATGTGTAAGATATATCCCCCAACCAACAAACTTTTAACGCATGGTATTCCTTCTGAACCTTATGTGACAGACCCGCACATTAACCTAACGTTTGCCAAAATGTACATTTATGAGCCTTCCCCGAAAAGGGTAAAGTTGGACGATTGGACGGACGATCTTTACCATAGTTTATATGCTTCTGTAAATAGTACATGGCTCTTGGAAAGACTTATCTACGTTTCACTTCACGATGAAAGAACTGACTTGAAGATTTATATTAGACAATTTATACAGAATGCCCAATTAGACTATATACCAACCGGTCAGGGAGTCGTGATGAACCCTTCCACATGGATCGAATTTATTGTAAAACTATTAGATTTTAATATAGGTCATAGCAATAGCTCTTTTATTTGTAATAATCAATTATCTGTATTTAATGATGATGGAAAATGCATCTTACAACAAATTTACAAAACCGGAGATTCATTCACGTTAAATCCAATTTCCTTAACACTTTTAAATGATCAAGTAAAAAAACTTTGCGAAATGAGAAATGAAATATTGGAATGCATTTTAAAAACGCTATATACGACGACCCTGCCTCATTTAATTTTAAAATTAAAGCCGCGAAAATGTAACTGTGAACCCCATTGTAATTATGATGAGGCGAAACAACAATTAATGGATATAGTACATCAGGAAATTTTTAAAAACATACGCCGGGTTCAGGATCATTCTTCGCAAAGGATACATGCCTGTTCGAATAGAACACATATTGATGAGCGAGAGGGTCTTATAAGTAGTAAAGCATGGTTTACGGTTGACATGCCGTATATTGCAAGAGAGATATGCGAGAACAAATGCACTTGTCATTATGACGGAGAATTTTTTTCAAACATTTTCATTGAAGACTATATGAAGTATCTTCAAAATGAGCTATTTAATTCATTTTTTCAACCGTTTTCATATTTTGCTAATTCTAAGGATGGCAAAACATGTGTAATTATGTGATGTTATTGGTGTATAACTAGTATTGCGATTGTAAAAAATTAAAACCATTGTGATTATGTAGAAAAGGTATGCTTGCTTCTACAACAGTAAGATTTTACTGATTTGTGCATGCTTAGTTATAGAATACTCATTGAAAAGTTATTATTTTCTTAATTGTGTAAATAGTTTGTGTAATTTAAAATATATTTTTGTAAATAAATAAGTCTAAATACGAAAACTTTTCTGTTTTCTTCATGTGTGTATGTGTGTTGATTACTTGCAAAATAAAAATCTATGAAATAAAAAGTGGTAAAGGTAGACATGTTTTAAGGTTCTCGTTTTATACTTATCTTTTATAAACTACAAGGTAGAAAGTTAGAAATTTAACAAAATTTATTGAAGCATGTACTATGGAAACATTAATCTACTACATAGAAATAAAATGTTTTGATTAAAATCATAAACTTAAGTGTGATAGGTAAAACTGTGTTACATGAGAATTCCCAAAGTACTAATTTTTTATAAAATGAACTTAGCTAAAAAAGTTAGTTTCCATAATTTTATAACTTAATCGATTTTACAGGTTTTTCAAAAATAAAGTTAAGTGAGATAAAGAAACTTAGTATTTTTAAATAAAGATTTTTTAGGTGTTCTTTAATGTAAAGATCTTACCATATTTTACTTGAAGTAACAGAATATTTTAAATCAGACACTATGTTTTTAAAACCTTAGAGTATTAACTTAGCATATTTTTATAATTTTTATTAAGTAATGGGCTTGAATATTTTTATGAAAAATATCAACTAAGTGCACATGTTACACATTTTAGTGATTGAGATGGTTATGCTTACAAATTTTAAATAAATATGCTCTTACTTTTATACATGTGACTTGTTCAAACTAAGTATACTTTTGATTTGGATACGTTTATGAGTTCTCATAAGTTATGAAATTATTTCTCGAAAGGAACTTAGCTAATAGAACTTTGTAAATTTCGTAGAAGTAGTATGCTTAACATGTGTTTGATAAAATGGATTTAAATGTGGTACAGAAATGATCAGCTATTTTAGCATAGATGTATAAACTTATCTTTATGTAAACCTTAACTAATTAAAAGTAATATAATTTATGTCTGTACAAAGTCAAGTACTTAGACTATTTTTCAGAATTATCAAGTAAAGGGTTTTACAAAATACTTAGTAAACTGCATTAATAGATTGTAAGTTGCAATTTTTTTCTTTTAGAAGTTTTGCACATTGGTATATTTTATGTTCTGATAAGTCGTTGAATATGTTCTTGAAATAAACTAACATATCTGTACTTTGAAAATTTTATAGAAGTGACGAACTTTGCTATTTTTAGAATGTTACAAACTTGATACATTTTTTCTGAAGTGCTATATATGTGAAATTGTCTTTTTAGAAACGTTGAATTATTCAACTTAGTGCATTTCAGTTACTCTTTCAAGATAACGGACTTAGAAGTTTTTACAAATAGCAAGCTAGTAACTTGCTAAACATGCTTCTTGCAAATATTTTTAAATACCGTTCTTAAAAATCACAGTGTCTACTTAATTTATTATATTTTAATTTGTTTATTTCTTTTTAGTAGTTACAACTTTGATAATTTTTAAGAACGGTATTTAAAAATATTTGCAAGAAGCATGTTTAGCAAGTTACTAACTTGCTATTTGTAAAAACTTCTAAGTCCGTTATCTTGAAAGAGTAACTGAAATGCACTAAGTTGAATAATTCAACGTTTCTAAAAAGACAATTTCACATATATAGCACTTCAGAAAAAATGTATCAAGTTTGTAACATTCTAAAAATAGCAAAGTTCGTCACTTCTATAAAATTTTCAAAGTACAGATATGTTAGTTTATTTCAAGAACATATTCAACGACTTATCAGAACATAAAATATACCAATGTGCAAAACTTCTAAAAGAAAAAAATTGCAACTTACAATCTATTAATGCAGTTTACTAAGTATTTTGTAAAACCCTTTACTTGATAATTCTGAAAAATAGTCTAAGTACTTGACTTTGTACAGACATAAATTATATTACTTTTAATTAGTTAAGGTTTACATAAAGATAAGTTTATACATCTATGCTAAAATAGCTGATCATTTCTGTACCACATTTAAATCCATTTTATCAAAAACATGTTAAGCATACTACTTCTACGAAATTTACAAAGTTCTATTAGCTAAGTTCCTTTCGAGAAATAATTTCATAACTTATGAGAACTCATAAACGTATCCAAATCAAAAGTATACTTAGTTTGAACAAGTCACATGTATAAAAGTAAGAGCATATTTATTTAAAATTTGTAAGCATAACCATCTCAATCACTAAAATGTGTAACATGTGCACTTAGTTGATATTTTTCATAAAAATATTCAAGCCCATTACTTAATAAAAATTATAAAAATATGCTAAGTTAATACTCTAAGGTTTTAAAAACATAGTGTCTGATTTAAAATATTCTGTTACTTCAAGTAAAATATGGTAAGATCTTTACATTAAAGAACACCTAAAAAATCTTTATTTAAAAATACTAAGTTTCTTTATCTCACTTAACTTTATTTTTGAAAAACCTGTAAAATCGATTAAGTTATAAAATTATGGAAACTAACTTTTTTAGCTAAGTTCATTTTATAAAAAATTAGTACTTTGGGAATTCTCATGTAACACAGTTTTACCTATCACACTTAAGTTTATGATTTTAATCAAAACATTTTATTTCTATGTAGTAGATTAATGTTTCCATAGTACATGCTTCAATAAATTTTGTTAAATTTCTAACTTTCTACCTTGTAGTTTATAAAAGATAAGTATAAAACGAGAACCTTAAAACATGTCTACCTTTACCACTTTTTATTTCATAGATTTTTATTTTGCAAGTAATCAACACACATACACACATGAAGAAAACAGAAAAGTTTTCGTATTTAGACTTATTTATTTACAAAAATATATTTTAAATTACACAAACTATTTACACAATTAAGAAAATAATAACTTTTCAATGAGTATTCTATAACTAAGCATGCACAAATCAGTAAAATCTTACTGTTGTAGAAGCAAGCATACCTTTTCTACATAATCACAATGGTTTTAATTTTTTTACAATCGCAATACTAGTTATACACCAATAACATCACATAATTACACATGTTTTGCCATCCTTAGAATTAGCAAAATATGAAAACGGTTGAAAAAATGAATTAAATAGCTCATTTTGAAGATACTTCATATAGTCTTCAATGAAAATGTTTGAAAAAAATTCTCCGTCATAATGACAAGTGCATTTGTTCTCGCATATCTCTCTTGCAATATACGGCATGTCAACCGTAAACCATGCTTTACTACTTATAAGACCCTCTCGCTCATCAATATGTGTTCTATTCGAACAGGCATGTATCCTTTGCGAAGAATGATCCTGAACCCGGCGTATGTTTTTAAAAATTTCCTGATGTACTATATCCATTAATTGTTGTTTCGCCTCATCATAATTACAATGGGGTTCACAGTTACATTTTCGCGGCTTTAATTTTAAAATTAAATGAGGCAGGGTCGTCGTATATAGCGTTTTTAAAATGCATTCCAATATTTCATTTCTCATTTCGCAAAGTTTTTTTACTTGATCATTTAAAAGTGTTAAGGAAATTGGATTTAACGTGAATGAATCTCCGGTTTTGTAAATTTGTTGTAAGATGCATTTTCCATCATCATTAAATACAGATAATTGATTATTACAAATAAAAGAGCTATTGCTATGACCTATATTAAAATCTAATAGTTTTACAATAAATTCGATCCATGTGGAAGGGTTCATCACGACTCCCTGACCGGTTGGTATATAGTCTAATTGGGCATTCTGTATAAATTGTCTAATATAAATCTTCAAGTCAGTTCTTTCATCGTGAAGTGAAACGTAGATAAGTCTTTCCAAGTGCCATGTACTATTTACAGAAGCATATAAACTATGGTAAAGATCGTCCGTCCAATCGTCCAACTTTACCCTTTTCGGGGAAGGCTCATAAATGTACATTTTGGCAAACGTTAGGTTAATGTGCGGGTCTGTCACATAAGGTTCAGAAGGAATACCATGCGTTAAAAGTTTGTTGGTTGGGGGATATATCTTACACATTGAACCATGTTCTAATTTAATGGTAGTGGTTTCACAGTTCGCTGGTTTAAAATCCAAAGTTCGTTTAGATCCAAAACTTAGAATGCATACACCCGATGATAGGTCTAGATTAAAATCTTCGTAGTTGCCATCTTCAATTTTAGGTTGTTCTTCAGAGCCAAAGTTCACTTGTACCATATTAAATTCATAATTTGTCACTTTCTGTAGATCTTCACGTATTTTTTGCAAAATGGGTATCCAAGAGTAAACAGAGACTGTTGCTCCAGGTAAACTGTAATTGATTCCTTCATCAGCAAAAGTAATTACTTTACGGGTCGAGGAAATTTTCTTTTCACTACTTTGCAGGGGTAATTGAAACAATTCTTGCTGTAGCACGTCAACATCACTTTCAGTATAAAACTCGGGGGAAATTTTCTTTTCAATACTTTGCAGAGGCTTTACATCTAAAGGCAATTGTATTATTTCTTGCAGCAACACATCGGCATCACTTTGAGTATAAAACTCGGGAGTGTATTCAATGTTAAAGTTATTTTCGATCGATTCAAGCAAAGACATTTTTGAAACTCGGCGAAAAATCAATTAAAACACACGTCTTAAGTATAGGCGCACACAGTGTAAAGGGAGTCTCGCAACAAGCACTTCCCTACTTTATCTAACTAAAATATCTTCCTATTGGTTCTTTTTAAAAAATAAAATAAAATAATAAATAAATAAAAATCACGTGATTACCCAAGCGCCCTCTACCTTCCTCAAACCTGTAGATATTGCATCATCTAACTTGTCTTAGCCTGTTACAGAGAGTTGCCACTCAATGTAAATAGCACATCCTGCCAACGAACCTAGCGGATATTGAATCAACATAGATTTGCACACGTCACTATCACGTGTCTTCTGCGCATGTCACTTCCTTATCTCTTATCTGATCTGTGATACCTGATAAGAGAAAATCAGTTGCCGTTAAATTTGTAGAGTTTGTAGGTTGGGCGTAGGTAAGTTCTCCTGCAACGGATACCTAAGAATTCTTTAGCCGAGCTGACCGATGTTTTGTCCGCATGCAACAAGAGTGTTGTCCGGTATTTTTCAGGTATTATAATTGCTTATATTTTTTCTGATATATGTTGTGATTAGCTATCTTTTAGAGTAATCAGTTTAGTTTATTAACAGGTTTTCATTAATAATTTCAGTTTATGAATTTATTAAATAAATATTTTAGTTTATTATTGTAAAAATTGTTTTAGTTTATGAATTTATTAAAAGGATATCTTTGTAAAATTTAAGTATATAAAAAAACTGAGTGTAAAAATTTTGATATGTTTAATTTATTAACAAGTTTTCATTAATAATTTTAGTTTATGACTTTATTAAATAAAAATTTTAGTTTATTATTGTAAAAATTGTTTTAAACAATAATTTTAATACCTATTTTATACGTGAATACTCATTCATCTGCAATGCCTATAATTTATTACTGTTATTTATCAAAACTTAACAAAAATAATTTGCTTTAATGCTTCAGTATAATGCTCTTTGCTAATTGTTTCACAGAAATTAATATAATGATTCATTAGTTTCCTAAACTACGTAAAATATATTAATCGTTGTAGCTTAACTTTGATATTTTAATTTAGGATATAATGTCGATCAGAAGAATAATCATAATCTATTTAATACGTGTTCAATAGATATCCTTTACAAAGTTCCAATGCGTTTGTAAAAATTAGATTATGTTTTTAAGTAGTAAACATCTTCATCCATAAGTCCCCATTTTTGAACGTAGAATGAAACACGTGTCCCCCAATTCGGTATTCCCCTAGCACCCTCCCTGGTTTTATCTTATCGGCAAACTGGCCAACTCTTATTGTACCGGCTCTGTAGAGCCTCAAGGCACTTTCTTATCTCTAAATTTCTGTTATCAGCAATATGCACATGCACGTGGATTTTACTTATGCTGTGGATATATTTGCGAATATTTTTATTATTTTCGCCTCTCGCGTGTACAAGTACAGGGTAAGTGTAATATTTTCTATTATTTTAGTTACATATAAGTTGATACCGTAATTCTAATTGAAAATAATTATGTGGTTCTTATAGTTGCACTTTTGATGTGTTGTACTTTTAAGTGTGATTTTTTTGTTAATGTATGTTTTTCTGTATTTTGGTGTTTTGCAAAATTTTAAGTGGGTAATCCAGTGTAATTAATATTAATAGCATTATCGGTAGAAGTACTTTATGCAGTTTGTATACAAAAACTGGGGTTTGAGGGCTTTCTCCAAATAGAAAATAAGGCATGCATGGTATTTGTATTTCAGTAAATTCTAACTAAGATTAAATTTTCGCTTGCTAACTAATTTTATCCTACATAAAATAGCATTGTGAATCTGATAAATTGTTATAAGAAAAAAAGTACTTTTAAAGCGTTTAATATCTTCAAATGTGTTATTTTGTTTTTAGTGTCAAAATAATATTACATATTTTCAGCCAATGATTAAGAATGAATGAACATGTGCTAGTTGGACCGGGAATTAGGGATAATGTATTTTAAATCATTATTCGATTTTCCGGTCTTACTAGCCGTATAGATGTTGGTACTTTGTCCAGAGACTCGAAGATTTAGCACGATGTCCCTTCACGTAAGTAAAAACCTTGTATTTTTTAGTTTAAGTAATGATTTGCGATTTAAACTATCTAAGTATTGAAAGATATTTTATGTACATGCAGTATACAACTGTGCTAAAACGGATCTTCAATTTTTATTTCCAATAGTTCAACTTTCTAACAATAGTACTATCTAGTCTAAAAGTTTGTGCTAGTTATGCTCACCTTTCTATAAAATAGGTTAAGTACATACCTCTAAAAATATTAATGCATGTATAAAATTATGCTTTCATAGTCAAACTGAAATTAGTGTTGCACATAAACAATCTAACTCGTATCGTATTGAAATTCTATAAATCAAGTTACTCTACTTGGGATATACAGTAAGAATATTTTGTAGGATTACTAAAAATGGAATTTTTTCTCTAATTGATCTATAGAAAATATAAACTAGTATAATCGCTGCCTAAGATTTATCAAAACTGTGTTGGTAAGAAAAAATGTTTAGATAAATACTTTGTTTGTTTGTGCTTTAAGGCAAACCTGCACGCGGGGGTATCTGCCTAGGATGAGGGGTGCCTTGGTAGGAGGACTTTCTAAGGGGATCTAACGCGTATTCACACATTTCGTATATCAAAACTTGAGTTTTGGGGGGTATATGGCTAAAGTGGTTTTCTCGCAATAGAATATAAGACTATATCATTATTTGTAAAAATCTTTCTATGGTATAATTTTCTCACTTGCCTAACAGTAGAAGAAATTTGTAGAAAATATATGGGTATCCTAAATCCTACTTTAATGTTAAACGACTACTTAACAAAAATACGGTATACAAAAAATTAAAAACGCTTGATTACATTTTTTTTTCCTTGATAAATTAAAAACATTTGATTAAAAAAAATTTGTTGTAAAATTAATTATTTACTTAAAATTAAAACTTGATAAAAAAATATTTGTTGTAAAATTAAAACTTGGTAAAAAATATTTGTAGTAAAATTATTTCACTTAAAATTAAAACTTGGTAAAAAAAAAATATTTGTTGTAAAATTATTTAACTTAAAATTAAAACTGTTGGTTAAAAAAATATTTGTTGTAAAATTATTTAGCTTCAATTAAAACTTGGGTAAAAAAAGTTCATACACTATCTAAATCATTATTTGTAAAATCTATAGCTGCTAAAATCTTTCTATGGTATAATTTTCTCACTTCCCTAACAGTACAAGAAATTTGTAGAAAATGTATGGGTATCCTAAATCCTACTTTAATGTTAAACGGCTACTTAACAAAAATACGGTATACAAAAAATTAAAACTCTTGATTAAAATTTTTTTTCTTGATAAATTAAAAACACTTGATTAAATTTTTTTCTTGATAAATTAAAAACATTTGATTAAAAAAATATTTGTTGTAAAATTATTTAACTTAAAATTAAAACTTGGTTATAAAATAAATTAACTCTTGATTAAAAAAAATTTTGTTGTAAAATTAATTATTTACTTAAAATTAAAACTTGGTTAAAAAATAAATTAACTCTTGATTAAAAAAAATATTTGTTGTAAAATTAATTTAAAAAAATATTTGTTGTAAAATTATTTAACTTAAAATTAAAACTTGGCTTAAAAAAAAAAAAATATTTGTTGTAAAATTACTTATTTAACTTAAAATTAAAACTTGGGTAAAAATCTCTTAAAAAAAAAATGTTTAGATAAAAAAGTTCATACACTATCTAAATCATTATTTGTAAAAACTATAGGTACTAAAATCGTTCTATGGTATAATTTTCTCACTTCCCTAACAGTACAAGAAATTTGTAGAAAATGTATGGGTATCCTAAACCCTACTTTAATATTCTAGTAAACTGTTACTTATTAAATATATGCTATAATCTTAAACGGTATACAAAAATTAGCTAAACATTAGAAGTATGTATTAAGCAACATTTATTCAATTTGCATTGGTTCTATTACTAAATGGTAAAGAAAACTAAATAAATAAAAAAATAAACTTCGAAAAATTAATCAAAGTCCCAATTCATTTTCAAAACTAAAGTATAACACAATACACCTACAATTTTATACCTGAAGGATTCTCGGCCTAATGGACAACAATCATTAGCCTATGAATTCTTTTGTAGGTTGTGCGTTCAAATTTGAAAATTTTTCCAAGTCCCCTTATTTCAAAATATGTCACAATCTGAAAAAAATTACAAGTATCCTTATTTGAAAAAAAGGAAAAAAATTCTTATCAACCCTTTGAACATCCGGTCTTAACATCCGCTCCCCACATCCGGTCCGACCACGCCCCCCTCTCTCTCTCTCAGCATAGGGAACACAGTTATACAATGCACCCCACAATTAACATGGCACCCCATGGGCAGAACTCTCGTTTATCTACTACTCCTAAAAATAGAGAATGTATCGCTAGCTTCTTCTGTCTCCCACTCCGCTTTTTCTTTCACAGGGATTCAGGAATTACGTTGGGCGCCTGTAATGCCGTAAGGCACTGATGTCAACCTTCTTTATCAAGAGCGCAAGGCCGCAAGCACAAACAAATGACCATCAGATAGCTAGGCAAAAAGAAACGGGTGTTTCTCCCCCCCCCGCCCAAGAACCCTTCAGATTTTACACCGTGACACAATTGATGTTGGAATTGCTTTCTAGTAGGGAGAAGACTGCGCTTTTTTTAGGAGGGTCGTTCTCATGTAATGTAATCTTTCTTTTTTAAATCAGTACAGCAAAAGCTTTCACTTTTGTTCTATTGTGAGATACAGACTCTTCTGTAGACGTCTGACCATAAGGGAGATTTTCCCATTGTGCAAAACTGCAAACGATTGTGACATTCCCATTTCCCAGCAGTATTAAGTTTCGATGCTGAAAATAAACCGTTTAAATGTGACTTAAAAACAATTCAAGGCAGAAAATTGATAGTCAAATTTAAGTTTGAAGATTTTAAATCATGAAGAACCTTGTGAGATAGATGAAAAATTGATGTTTAATACAGTTTCGGATATAGACAGTATTCATTTCTTTATACGCTTTATCAAAACTTTACTAATATCGAACGCTTAACGTTTCTGATTTAGCTACAGTTAAGAGCTAAATAAAAAATGATTTCATAAAAATCTTCGAGCAGCACAACTTCTGGATTATATTTTATAATTGCTTGCTCTTATCTTCTCTCTTTACATATAAAACTCTATCCCCCATCAAGGGCGTAATCAGAGGTGGGGGGGGGCGGGGCGGGCTACGCGGGCTGAGCACTACTTAGCTGTCTCCCAGCCCCCCTACGATTTTCAAAAATTTTTGTTAGTTTACACATAAATACGAAAATTTAGAAACGAACATTTGAAAACCATGAAATCTTTAAGAAGACTCGTTGTTTTAGGCGAATTTCGCTTCATAATTGCAAGATTTCTGTTCGGTTTATTATTTTGCTACTCTTGGCTGCATGTGGTGCCAGTGGCGGTTCCAGAGGGGGTCACAGTGGTCATGGCCCCCCTGGGCCTAGATTAACCATCTCGCCAAGAAAGAAGGAAGAAAAAAAAAACGAGGGCCCAAGCCGAGCTTGGACAAGGCCCAAAATTCAGAGAGGCCTTGATCATGTGCATACATATCATATTGTGTTGCTGAAAGAGAATTCCTCTTTAGAAAACCATTAGTCTCTGACTAATTTACTTTATTTTATAACAACACTAAAGTATGCACACAATATTCTGACTATGTGCTCAGTCGTTGTTCCTTGGCAGAAAAATATGCAGCCGTTTTGTAAATATGTGCATTCATCCATATTCATCCATACATAGAGGGCAAATGAAAGGGGAGTCACAGCGAGCATGATTAAGGTAAGGGTGGATGGGGTAGTTGCCTCGAACCCACAATGAAAGAAAACGATCAAAATCAAAAATGGTTTTAGAAAAATGTGTGAATTGGGCGTGTGATACATATACTCGTATTCGACCCCCACCTCCACCCCACACTTGCAAATAGCCTCCCTCTTCTGGAAAAATCTGTTCTGTTCTGTGGAGCACCTATGTTTGTAAATTATTATTTATGGAATATCAAACTAGCGTAACTGCTACAAAACCATAAAAATTATAGAGGAGGAAGGAGGGGGCTGTCATGGGGAAAGAGGGACTATACCTAAACAGGGCCGGATTACCCATTAGGCTGAGTAGGCTTTCACCTGTGGGCTCCTACCATTTTAGAGGCCTGCGTTAAAATTTAGAAGGAAAAAAATATAATTAAACATTATTAAAGCTATTTTAGCGTTAATATTTATACAGAATATGTATATGTAACTGAGAAAATAATTCTGATTCATTATTGACTTCGTACACAAGAAACACTTTTTGGCATTGTACACTTCTTAATTCAAATTTGAATGAATATGTGCTAGAAAGTTTGAAGCTGACTATTTAGCTTGAATTTTTATGTGCACATTTCAGTGATACCTTGCATTAGATGGATGTATATTTTGCAAATTCAATAAGGAGAACTTTTAGCACTATGTTTACACGAACGGGCTGTGGTAATCATAAGAAGGCTTATAAACAAAATACCCTTCGTACCCTAGTCATCACAATCATATTTTATACAACTCCTTTCCGTTCTGAATAAAAATTAATTTTCGTATATTGTTGCACAAATATCATCAGAATAAATTTCAAATAACATAATTCGTTATGGTTTTAGTTTATAAAATGAATACTATGTATCCATTTAGCTAAAGCGTCTCTGACTTACCAATTGCTAGTGTGCTAGTTTAATTTGTTTTGATAATTGTTTAGGTAATCTGGAACAATTTTCCAAATAGAAGGGTGATTTAGAGTGCAGTGGAGTTTTTATATATGTTTTAAAAATAATATGGCGTAGACTACGATTTCGAATTAGATTTCATTCATTTTTTTTTCCATTTTTCATATTATTGAGTATTCTTATTTTAATGTAAAGTGAAAATGTTGAGTATTTTTAAAAATTGTCTGTAAATATCTACAGTAATTCAGAGTGATATTTTTGGCATTGTATTATTCCACTGTGTTATTCCAATTTTAAATGTAAAGCACGATTATATTTTATACAACTTTTTTCCGTACTGAATAAAAATAAATTTTCATATATTGTTGCACAAATATCATCAAAATATGTTTCAAATAGCATAATTCATTATGGTTTTAGTTTATAAAATGATTACTATATGTCCATTTTGCCAGGAGCGTCTCTGATTTGCCAATTGCTTATGTGCTGGTTTAATTTTTTTTCATAATTGTTAAGGTAATCTGGAATGGTTTTCCAAAAAGAAGTGTGATTTAAAGTGCAATGCAGATTTTATATGTCGAGTTTTCTATGCCAAGTTCCACACGAAGCCCCCCCCCCCGGCCTAGATCCCTCTTGCAGATAGTTGGCCATAACACCACATTTCAACATTTATTTTCATTTTTAATGTTATTGAAAGATTATATGAGTATTCTTAGTTTAATGTAAAATGAATATTTTCAGTATTAAAATGTTTATGAAGACCTAAAATAGTGTAGACTCTGAATTTTGATACATTCTCGCACTTGGATTTCTTTGTTAAATCATTTTTAAATGTTAACAAGGATGATATTATTGAAAAATTAATTTTTTTCCTGCTGTGAAAATACTATGAGAATGAATTTAAAAGTATGTTTTATTTATTTATTTGTTTTTGTTTTTACAATTCAAATCACGGAAATCCGTTTAATATGTATGTGTCGAAGAGAGGACTTTGTATGATGGTTTGTATATTTGTTTGATTTGTTTTAATACATGGAAAGGAGGTGTTTATTACTTCTTTGCTTATGTTTTTTTAAATAATTTTAAATGTAATCTGTAAAAAGTCGTCAAAGAAATGTAATTTAAATGTGATCAGTTTTTCTGCCTTAAAGTAGTGCGACATTTAATTAAAGTCGATTCAATTTATGGGTATTTCATCATGTAGTAAAAAAAAAAAATACTATTTTATATTAGTAAAAATTATCTATGTTTGCAAGTAAATAAAATAATCCGGATTTTAGTATTTCGTCTCGTTTGTACTTCTAGGGTATTTTGAAATATTAGCTCGAGTAATGTTTTGCGGAACAGTTTTCCACATTTGACTGCATGCATTTTCTTTCCTATGAAATTATCATTAAATACATTTCGAAAAAGATTTTACTTGTTTTGCTGTTATTAACTTAATTAAAATTCAGTTGTTCTTTCAGAAGGGAGATTTGCTTTCTCCATATGTGTACTGAAGACTGATTCGAGATCTTGAGTTCAAATACTTAATTTAAAAAATGAGTTCAAAAAATTTTTGAAAAATTTATTAAATGGAATTCCTTTTATTTTCATGAAAGTGTTATGTTAAAAAAGCACATTTTGAAATCTCAAGTCTAAAATTTCTGAACCCCTTTATTATACTGACGGAGAGAAGGATTTTGTGTCCCCCCGTCCACCTCCGTAAGGATACGAGCCCCCCCAATAATTTTTACAAGTCGGCGCCCGTGTAGGAGAGGAGGTATTTTCTTTCTCTGGTCTGTACTCGTTTGTTCCCTGATTCTTTTACCTTTCATCATAGTTGGTGTGGGAGGGAAAATGAGTGATATGAGATAAATACATAACATAATTATAACTGATTAAAACATTGATTGTTTTAACTCAAGTGCACTTTAATCCCTTAAAGGTCGTATTATTTTAAAGAAAATTATCATAAAAGTATCTATTTTTTATTCAAGAAAATTGTATTAAAATAAGTATATGTACAATGTGTGCATTCATTTTTAAAGTTGTTGACATTTCGATATAAAAAAAAATCCCATGCAAAAGAATTGAAGTGCTCTAATTTTTCTGGTGCATAACTTGAACTCTCTAGCCTGAAAATATACTGGGAGCAAGAAAGCAGGGGTCAGTACTTTAAAAGACATGAAATGCTGTATTATTAACCCTCTGATGTTCGGGCGAGCTTTCAATTACAGCATTCAGAAGTCCAGATCCGGCCAAAATTTGAAGAACGTTGCCTTCCCCTTTTCAGAAATTATCTGATGGGAATTCACCACAGGTGGTGGTGAAAATCCATGCTTCATTGAAAGCCAGCGTTTATGATGACTATGCAGAAGAATAACTGGGGAAATTTTCGTGTGAAGAAAAAAGAGAAAATACATCTGAAGGTATTCGCGCCTCCTGTATCAGCTATTGTCCAGCAATCGTAAAAAGTCCCACCTGCTGCAAGGCAGGGGAAGGAAGTGTAACTTTCTTTTGGCCGGCTGGCTAGCTGTTTGTATGCAAAGCCGTTTGGCTGGCCTTGGACCTCCAGAGGGTTAAAGAGCTGTAACAAGATAATTGCATTGAAAAGTAGCTTCGATTATTGGCCTTGAAAAAAAACACACACAAACCTAGAAATCCCTTATTTTTTATGCCAATAAATCAGTGGGAATCCTGTATAAAACTGAAAAATTTCATGACTTTGTCATCTAAATTATGTGGCACAATGTTAGAAACAGTTATTTACCTTGATAAAATTAGAAAGAAAAATTTCCTCTTTGAATATTCAAAATCAGCAATATTTTACCAAAATTATGTGTAAACCTGTTTTAATTTATGACCCAAGCTGCTTTAATGTAGTTTTCAGCTTGCCTTAAAAAAATAGTGTTAATTAGTAATTTAGGTTGAAAAAATCATTTTTAATGTATGCATGTGTGAAATTAAAATTGAACCACGTAATTTTACATATGAACCACTTACAGTTAAAAACAAAACATAAGTTGTTAAACACAAATTGAGAATAGTAGTGAAGGTTAAACCAATGATATAAAATGTGTTGTATTCACATTAAATCTAAGGAAGTGTTTCCCAGTTTTACATCAATAAAAAAGATTATTTTATATTATTACAGTCTTAGGAAATAAATTACAAAAGCATCTAAGTGTACAGATAACAACAAAACTTATTATACCCGAAAAAAAAGAAGAAAAAAGGCTTTCCTTTGTTAAAAATAACTTGACTAAATATTAAAAAAGTAACAACTGTATAGTTAATAATGAACTGACAAGGTTATGGCACATTTAAAAGGTTAAAACAATCCTTTCCCCAATCCATCCAATTCATAGCCATAAAGAAAATGTGGGAAGGGGGGACGGTGTGATTCTAGAAAATAGTGGGTGATGGAGCAAGATGGAGGTCATGTTCATTTAACATAAGATTCAGCTGAAATGGGGAATGAGTTATAGAGTTATAGAAAAAAAAAAACTGCTGGGCAGTGTTATCAGTTACTGAAATATATAGTATATAAATGCAAAGCAATGAATTCTATTTAAAATGTTCTAGATTTTTATGAATGGAAAAAATAGCAATTAACAAATTTCTCTCTACTTTTTTTCACTTTGTCGCACTGTAGCTTCTGGCACCTGTCAATTATGTGGCTGGCGAATTTGAACAAGCACATACAGCTATCAGAGCTCATCTCTGGTTGATGAGAATGAAGAGATGAAATAGGTTTGTTACCCCCATCCACACAGAATTACTTATTATGGGCACGTTCGAGAATTCATCGGTTGTGCACCGATAACACCAGTGCATGACCAGAATGTTCCAAAAGGCGGAGCTCTGGAAGTAACTGCGTTGGGAAATGTTTCGGTCATGTAGCAGTTGTCTGCTCAGAGTGCAAACAGAATGACCCTGCTAGCGAGGTGGGTTATTCTGGTTATTAGCGTAGTGTTGCCAATGTTTATTTTTGTTTTCTTGACTTGAAATCGGATGTGGTGAGGATGACCAAAACCGGTTGACAACCGTGACGTCACTTAACCAAAGAATGACAGCAACCAGTAGCACCGGTGCATAACCAACCAGTGAATTCTCGAACGGGCCCTATAAAATGCTTTTTTTTTGTTGTTTTAAGCAAACTAATAATAATGCACTTAAAGTTAAAAAAATATTTAGCTTTTATGAAAAAAAAAAGTATTTTTAAAAAATTATAGGGACATTATTTTTTAAAATAAAATTATAGATTTAATGTCTTTACTCTGAACATATTTATGAATTTTTATATTTTAAACAGACAAAAAATATATTTTACAGTTTTTATGCCTTTCTCTTAGTTCATAATTTTAAAGATTTGGAATACAGTGGACTCTTGATTAACGAGTATCAGATTATCCGGGGCAGCACCTTTTTATTACGTCTATGACGCAAGGAAATCGGTATAAAGCTCCTCAGTTTAAAAAATCATGAAAGTTGATTTTTCGAAATGAAGAAAATGAAATTCTTAGAGAACACAACAGTGGGTTTAAGCTGAGCTCAAAAGTTTTTAGCAAAAAAGATAAAATAAGAAAAAAGCTTTAGAAAAATGCTAAAAGGATAATTCAGTTTTTCTCTCCGGGAGATAGTGTCTGCTCTCCATTTGCTCTATTTGGTCTTGTCTCTTGGTGGTCTTGAAAATTATAGACGTACGGGATTTATATTTCAATTTAGTGTTGAAAATCAGATATTGTCCCCAGAACCATTCCATAACAGGAAGTTTTTACTTTTATCCCTGTTTCTCTAATATATTTCAGTTCCAATTTTTTTCTGAATACTTTTGCAAAAAAGCAAAAGCCCATTAGTTTCATTTTAGCATTTTGACAAGTCTTTCCGCATTAACTGAAAAATGCGACCATATCTTAAACCTTACCAAAACAATAATACTGAATTGTAAAGAAAAATTTTAGAAGATTTGTGAAAGTGAAGCTGTTTTGAAAACTCAAGTGCAACAATGGATTAATGAAGATTCAAAATTGAAATGCTGAAAAGCTTGTAGTTCAGAAGAAGCAAGGAATTTTTGTGGAATGTCCTTAAAGAGATGAAGAACTATGTATTGTGTTTGGGCAGAAGACTTTTCAGGAGATTTTAATGCGTATTCGTTTATATCTGGAAAACACTGCTTAAATTACCAGACCTTTAAATCGACTTTCATGCAGTAGGCCATTACACAGGACCTTCACACTTCAGCCACGTACATATTCAGCATCCTAGTGACTCAGCTTAGGTAGGGTGAAGTGACAAAGGAAATCATGTAAAATCATGGAGAGATACTGAGCACCGTCATGTTCAGCGTCTTATCCATTCGGCCATGGCAGGGCTAAATGATGAAGAAAATCATGTAACTCATTGAAAAATTGAATCATGGTGACACATCAGTACATACCAGTAGCATAGGAAAGGGGGGGGTGTTAGGGGGCTCAAGCCCTTCCCATACTCTTGGAGGAATGGAGAAAATTACCGCAAATCAGCACAATATGGTGCTTTTTTCTTTCTTTCTTTTTTTTTTTTGTTCCAGAATCAATCTAAACATACTGAGCCCCCCTCCAAACTTAGTGAATTGCTCTATGCTACTGCATAACCCATTAGTTAATTATTTGGAGCAAGAAGATGAAAGTCTGCTAAAAAAACTATACTGAGAGTTTTGCGCATTAAAATTCGTCGAGGAACAGCTGAAAAAAAAAAAACACATTCTATCCTTTCATTCTTCCAAAAATAATGGAAGATTTTTTTTTTCCATAATGTATTGATTATAAATCTAAAAAACATTAGAATTTATATTTATTCTCTTTCCTTTGTATTAGTTAAATTATTCATGTCCTATTGTATAAAAATTTAAGTTTCTATAATTTTTTATTTTAATCCCTGCAAAATTTGAATAAATTAGGTTATTCAGGATGAGGCATATCCCGGTTAATCGAGACTCTCCTATGTTTTGAAACAATAAGTTGTTTTTATATTAATCTAATAGATACCTTAATATTTTATAAGTAACAATTATTAATTAAATTTAAATTATAGGCTGCATTTTAAATTTGTTTTTAAAATAGAGGTTTTCTGTTTCAACCATTTATTTCTAAACCTTAAAAATATCATTTTGGATAACTTATCACCATTATTACTGATGAAACTAAAAGCAATATTCCATGTATTATGTAGTAAGCAATTACTGTTGTATTATATTATATACTAAATTTATAAAATAGTATCTCTAAATAAAATGTTAAAATTTAATGATTTCAATGTCCTCATAAGTAGCTACAATTGTTTATTTACTAGTTTTAATTATTTTGAAAGGGAATATTAATTGTTACTTGAACATTTTATAAATATGTGTCTATGTAATTATAAAAGGATTTTTAAAAACTTACCTTGTTTAAACCAAAAGAACTGTTTTTTTGTTTGTTTGTTTGTGTTTTTACTAAGAAACTGGTTTTTTTACAATCCTGATAATAATTTGTTACTACTTCTAGTGCTAGCATTGTATCCACAGCTTTTTTTAGCTAAATGAAATGTATAGTCTCAGGCAATTATTCAGCACAAATTTATTTAGGCGTGACAAATGTAGTAATGCATTGCTGATTGTGAGGAAACCATAGAGATGATTTTCAATCAGAACATATAAAAATAAGTAGCTTCCAGTTGAGCAAAGGGAAAATCTACTCCACTATAAATAAATGCTGTGGTAAATAAACATTAAGAAAATAAATACATAAATTGTGGAACATTTTACTTGAAAAATGTGGAATAAAGTTAACAATTAAAATAATTGAAACATTATCCTGCATAATATTTCTACCGAAGTATTGCATTTTGATTAAATAATCATTGTAGTGCTGTTGTAATATCCTTTTTTGTAGGGTGTGATGTGAAAGTTGCTTTGTTGCAAAGTTGCAACCATATTTGGCTGTTTAGTACAAAAAAGTATGCGAAAGCAGTTAATTTAGCTTGAGTTGTAGACCAAAATACAATTTGCCTAATTAAGAAAAAGCATTGTTTTCATGAAAGCAGCTTTATAATTTGGCGAATTTTGCTGGCATGGTAGGGAAGAAAAAACAGTGATGCTGACTCGGTCTTCTTAATGTTGATAGTCTTTAAGAGCTGTGCTGTTATTTTTTCCCTTCGTTTAAAACATGCAGTCTCTTTTATGTTTAGGATTTTGATTATCTAGATTCAAATAGAATGAAATTGTTTGTTGAGTAAGAATTTTTAGTTTCATGTATTTGTCAGATCGTAAACATATTTAACAACAAACTTCTCTCAGCAATTTAGTGAGAAAACCTTTACGCTTAGTAAATAAAATGTTTAGCCAGAGATTTTTAGATGTTCTGTTGGTACTCTGTCTGGTCAGATACAAATAGAGGACAAAATAATACGAACACCTGTGAAATAATGGAAAATCTTTAATAGGGGGTAGACCACCCTTTTACTGAAGTACAGATCGAATGTGACGTGGGATAGATGTTTAAAGGTCGTGACAATATTTAAAGGAATATTGAGCCATTCCTCCAGCAGAGTGGTCTTTAATTCCAAAAGTCTGGATGGAGGTGGAAATAGGGAACGAAGTTTGGACTCCAAATATTCCCGTAAATGTTCAATAATATTCAAGTCCGGAGACCGAAAAGGTCAGGCAAGATGTTCAACTGCATCGTCATGCTCTTCGAACCATTCTTGAACACACCTAGCAGTGTGGATAGGGGCATTATCATCTTGAAAAAACGGTCGCTCTCCAGGGAATACAATCTGCACAAAAGGATGGACATGATCCCCTAGAATGCTTAGCTAGTGATTGGATTTGATCCTTCCATGCAGAATAACAAGTGGCCCTAGATATTGCACTCCATAGCATAATGAAGCCACCCCCAGGTTTCGAAAGGCGCGTTTCCACTTGTGTCGTTAATGCCCCAAATGCCGTTAATTCCCCGAAAGTCGTAACGCTAAAGTAGAATTCCGTTTCAACTAGCTTCAGTTATCTCCTTTAAAAACCGTACGTTCCTCCAATGGCTATTAGCGATTTCGCGCATGCGTGTTTAAACGTTTATCTGTTTCCCGTTTTTCTTTTAAATATATCCCCATTTGTTATTTTTAAATACAGAAGAATTTCTTAAATTTGGAATTCCAATTTACGAAATTAGACCTTAAAATAACAATAAATCAGTATTCGAAAGAAAATGTTTTAGATTTTATTAAAAATGTTTAAAAGAATAGCATCTTTCTAATAAACAATTTCTCAGTAAATGTATTTTATTTTTAATACATTTTTCTATTTAAAAAAAATTTTAAGTCCTTTTTTTTTAACTTTACCTGATTACAACGATTTTTTTAAATAATACTGCAGGATTTTTTATAATCTGGAAATTTGTGTTATGCAGAAACGGTAAGTCCCGTCGACTTTGAATTTGAAAAATTCTACTGCATTTATTTAAGGGACTTTTTTAGTTAGCACATATTATACTAATTTTAGGAGGCTTAATAAAAAAAAAAACTGGGTGTCAGTATTTTAAAGCTTCTAATTTATGGGAATCATTAAGTTAATTGAGCTGTTTTGATAGATTTAAAAGGTAGCCACATTTTCGATAAATTTAAGTACTGCATACTGTCTTTTACTAAATAAGTAATTAACAGAATATTGATATCTGCTTTTCGTATGTTTTGTAAATTTAAGAAGTACATTATGTTATTAATTTAATTTCAGTTATCTCTAACATACACTAAAAGCATATAACTATTTCTGAAAAGGTTGTATTGTATTTTGTTATGATAAACCTACATGAGGAGTATTTCGTATTGCCTATCGAAAGGGGGAGTGCCTTGTGTGGGTGACTTTCTTAGTGCTTCTGAAGCGTATTTACGTTACATCATGAGAAAAACCGTCCAAAACTCCAAATTTTTAGATAATCAGCCGTCCGGTAGATCAGAACCCTGGACTTTTATACTTCAGTTATCTACCATCTTCAGTATCTTATCAATTCGGCTCGGGTGGGCACATCTTGTTTTAGATGCCATCTCCGGCCTTTAAATGTCTAATACAAAAGATAGTGCACGAATAAATTTAGATTTATTAATCAAATTTCTATTTGAAAAGTATTGAACAAAATTTTTAATCTGGTATTTAAAGAAATACAAAATAAAAATGAGCAAACCTATGATTTGGAAAAAATATTGGTCTTAAAATTAAAATTCAATAATTACAAAAAATTTTATTTATACATGAAGAGTAAAAGAATTATCATTAAAACCAGTTAGTATGTAAAACTACTATTTTTTTTCCTTTGAATACTAAGTAATAACTATTATTAATTAATTATGTGAGCTTTCTGAAGAGAAAAAAAAATCATTGAAATATTAATTACATATATATTGAATTTTTCAAATACACTCAATAATATTAGAAGAATAAAGACTTAATTTTAATTAGAAATAGATGTCAAAATGCTAGAGATCATCAGAATATCACATGAAATACTTTTTAAAAAAAGTTAGGAAGGAGCTTTACAAAAAATACTGAAATTAACTATTTTTTAATTCAAAGTCATAACTATTTTTAATTATTAATTATCGCAAAATATATTATCGAAAAAATTAGTAAAGTATATAATAATGTGTTATTTTCTTTTTAAACTGAAATAAAACAAAAACGATATTAAAAGAGCGGCAGCTAGAATCGAACCCAGGTTTCCCGGACAAGAGTCACGAGCGATACCTCCTAACCACGCTGGGTACAACCTTATACGTGTTATTAGTTAAGCTGTACAAATCTTGTCACATATCTCCGTGACACTGAGAGCCAAAAGTAAAAAGAAATAGAAATATTATTAAAAGAGTGACTGATTAAAACATAAGGGATAAAACTCTCTGGCACTCTGTTATAAATATTCACAGCATGAAGTCACCTTTTGACAGTTTTTGTTGGAACTGGGTCCTGGAGATGACTGTTCATTTCAGATGTTATCTTGGATAATGATTGCTTATGCTTTCAGGATACTGTGCACTTCAAGGACCCGTCTATCCCTATCAGCAAGCTTTGACTTTCGGCCACTGTTGTGCTTTGAAGACGTCTTACCCCCTTTTGTGTACCCTGTCATAATGGCTGATATAGTAATACTTGCAAACCCCAAAAGGTTTGCTGTTTCTGTAACTGATGCTCCACTTAAAACGTACTCCAACTATCATTCCTCTTTGGAACTCTGACAGATCTGACATTTCAACTTACCACAGACAGTTTGATAGAAACATGCAACGCTGGTGACTGCTGTTGAGAGACTGATATCTTTCTCGTCATGCTCATTAGGTGGCATACTACTTCTGTTGCAGGTGCAGACTTGCCAACTTTTACGCTTTACACGTAAAATTTACGCATTTCGACTGCTGTTTACGCTTTTATGCATACAGCACTTTTTTTACGCATTTCCGGATACTTTCTTCTTAACTTGTGTTTATTTCTTTAAAACTGAAATTGATATTAAAAAGAAATGTATTAGGTTTTAAATTGAAATGATGTTCTATGTTTGGGCCTTTTTCCCTTTTCAATATGGATCTAAGTGCACATCATCGTCACCATGATCAACATCGCACATCCATGTTGATACAATGCGCATCAAAATATTTTTCTGAGTTGCCACTGAGGCAAAGAAAAAAAAATCTTTCCAGATGTGACGCCAAGTACTTATTAATTGGTTTATCCAATCATGACGTCATAGAGTAGAGCGAATAGGAGAATCACTTACTTGGGAGTAGGTCTTTCTCCTGTGACTTGTGCATCTCGCGTGGTGTTCTTTGTTATCAGTGCGCGCTCGCTTTGCAGTAAAGAGACATTGGTAGACGGTAGTATGAGCATACTTCAATTGATTTTCTGAGGATTATTTTCAATAAATGGCCTGTAATGGCCACTACAACAGTATAACTTATAAAAAAAAAGTTATAGCAAAAAATGGGCATGTATAGTATCATATATCTAAGGAGCAAAATTTGCTCATTGTAACGTGTGCCGGAGTGATTTCAGCATTATTTCTCACGGAGAAAAGTATGACATTTCTCGCCATGTGAGTTCGTCTAAACACGATGAAAATGTGAAACGCGCTAACAGCAGCAAAAGTCTACAAACATATTTCAAAGAGGACAGACAGTCCAGTGGCAGATTAATGCAAATTTCTCGGTGACTGGGGGAGGGGGAGTGGTTAGAAGATTGATATATACATCCATTTAATGGAAGCAATTTAGGATCTTTAACATTAATCCCCCCAGTATTATTCGAAAAAACAGCAATGAATTCAGGGACAACTTGTTTAATAAGATTTTGGAAAGCCGATATCAAAAAATCTTGCTTCCAGAAAACTTCAGATTTTCTGAATAAAGGCGAAAAAGCTACTGCTGCTTCTTTGAAGTCAGCACAGTCAAAATGAGAGTTTTTTCAAGTCAGTTAAGTGATTATAATTAATAAATTGTTACCAGAAATCTGGAAGATGGTGTATTAATTTATTTGCCTGTTATTCAACAACTTCATTTTCTTTTATTGTTCTTAGCTTTATTTAATACTTAAAACAAATAATTGTGATATAAAATGCATTAAAAATAATACTCGTGCATTCTATAGTGAAAGGTAAAAAATAACGGTCACGCGTTGCATAGCAAAAAGTGTCGAAATTTCTGTTCGCGCACTGTTTTACACATTTTGATTTTCCCAGGTTGGCAAGTCTGCAGGTGTGAAATACGTCATACTTTTTCACAGGCGTTCGTATTATTTTGTCCTCCACCTTCTGTAGATGTTATTCAAGAAAATCCAGACTTCAATGAAAACATTATTTTAAAAATTCACTAAAAAGAACAGAATTGTTATTTCAGTAAGACTTACTAACCAGTGTCAGGAGCTGACTTTCAGTTATGACAGTTGCAATCAAAAGGTCTATTTTATGTATTTGCAGAAAAAAGTAATCAGATAAGTAGGAATTGCAAAGTAAATTAAAACCTCCCTATAACGATTTTCAATACAATGGTAAGTCATCTATAAAATACAATCTTGGGGTCCTGCGAAATTTCCGTATAATATAATCTCCCATCGATATAACGATACATCCCTCTAGAATGATAATTTTATTGGGTCCCTTAAGTTTCATTGTATTGTAGCCATAGTCAGATAAAAGAGAAAACTATCTGCGAACTCATAATAGTTCGCGATGACTAAATACATAGTGCGTATATGAACACGTGTATATGCATATGCACACCCATCTGTGCAACTTGCTTGGGCTATACTGACTTGAAAAAGATATTTCTTTTACGCAACTATCCATTTAAAAAAAAACAAAAAAACTTGGAATTACCGAAAAACTATTTGCAAGATCTTTGAATGTATCCACGCCCGGCGTGCGCATGTGCGTCTACATTATCTGATGATGATTATGGCTTTACTGTAGTTAAAATCACTCACTGAAAATTTCTTTTATCAAAAATTGTTTTCAAAATTGGGAAATTTTTTAGTTGAGATTTTAGGAGTATCTTGCTTATGTTATTTTAAAGATATAAATTATTAAAATTTTATCTAATTTCATTTCAGCATCTGTTAGATCACATTAAGTTTCTGGAAGTTACAGATGAAGAAGGTGATTAGTTCCACAGATATAAAAATAGTTTATTTTATATGTATGTTTTTAATAAAATATTTTTTATGTGTTAAATAAAAGTTTTTCATGCTAATAAGTGTTCTTTTTGTTTTGTAAAGTGTTATTGGGAAAAAGAAACTAGCCACTTTATAAACTATGTTGGCTAATAGGCAGAGTTGAATAATATTTATTATGATTGGAGTTGCGACTGTTTACTGCAAACAAATAAATTTAATGTTGCTGGTTCCAAGAATCAATGTTAATGTCTGCTCCCCACTGTTATAAAGACCAGTCAGGAGTAGGGATCTGTTATTAAGGTGCTTTAAACTGATATCTTATAAAATATATTGAAATTGAAGTAATCAGTTTTTCTGTAAATTCATTTAAGATCAGAATTACAATCTTTTTAGGAATTGGCATTCATCAATATATTGTATTGTAATAGATATCGATTCTTGTAAATTGATCAGAGAAATCTCAGAACATGGTGATACAATCTCATTTTAACAAACTTCTCATATGAATACGCCAGATTAACAAATAAAATTTCTATTAAAAGAAAGTATTATGGAACAAATTCAGACTTTCATGAAATTTCACTTCTCAGAATTTTAGAAATCACATTTGTTATGTCAAGATTTTAACTATAGATCTTTTAAAGCACTTAGTTGAATTCCAAGTACTTGATTGGTATATTTTTGACATATTGATGAAACTTTTTAAACAAAATGCAAGATATTAAATAATAAATTTTTTTTTGATAGATAATACAGTGACAATTTAACATGCAAAAAAACTTGCATATTAGCATATACTAGTAAGTTTATTCACTAAAATAGAAAACAGGCAGATTAACATGTTTCAGTGAAGGTAACGTTAATCAGAGGGAAAATTTAAGTCTGGAAAAGTCTGATATCTAATGTTATTCTGTATTCCAGTTTAGGTTAATGTGAAATCATGAAGCACTTCTAATTAAAGAAATGTAATGCCAATATTTAAATAAGGTAGGGTGGTGAGTAAGGGAGAACTCAGAAAGACCAAATTGCAGATACTAATGCAAAATTTAGGTCATACAAACTAACTACTGTAAATATAAATATTTCTCGAGTTGTTGTGATTAAGATTCCAGTTCATATGCAGTTTTAATTCCTGGAGTATGATTCTAAAGTTAAAAAATAGCTTAGAAGTAATAAATGCTCTAAGAAACATATAGTCCTGCTACGATAACTTGACAGTCGGTCATGTGAATTTGGTCGAGTCCACTGCGGAAATTCGGTAACAGGTTTTCCTTCAGAGTAAAATCAGGTAGCCGTAATTGGCACCTTATCGTGGATACAGGTAATTTCTAGCACAATGAAGAATGAGCAAGCGGAGCAGGTGTGCCCTTTTATTCGCTTTCACTCTGGGGGAAGGGGGTGGAGACCGGATGACCACCAGAAATTCTCCCCACTTGGCGAAAGAAGCAGTAGCATGTAGTAACCTTTCAATGAGCGACCCCTCTCTAGGAATGAAATCGCCTAAGATCGACTGCCAAGTTAAGGCAGCCAAACTATACTCTAGGCATTTTCAATTAAGGTGTACCACCAAAACAGGGGCGTAGCCAGAAATTTTTCATGGGGGGCGTTACGACTACAACAACTCATGTATACGTGTGTGTGATAATGTAGTGAAGAATATGCATTTTGTATGTCAAAAAATTTCTCATGGGGGGGGTTATGACCCCCCCCTTGGCTATGCCCCTGCACCAAAAAAAGAACAATAAAGTACCAATTATACATCTTTTGTGTGAATGGGAGGCAGAGTTTAATTGATGTGTTGGCGATAAAATTTGAATGCTTTTGAAAATTCATTATGAATGGGAATTTAAGAAATCTTCAAGAGGTGGACCACATTATTTCACTGCATTTATATTGAAATGTTTAATTTTTAAAACTAAGCAATAATACGAAGAGAAATCATGCTTTTGCTACCTATCTTAAGTAATATATTTTTTATTTTTATATGCAATCTGGGGAATAGGCCATGAGTATACAGTTTCGCATTATTATACACCAGGGCAGTGTTATTACAGTACAGTGGATACAAATAAATTGGGACTTCTATGAAACTACTCAAATAAGCAAATAGTTTATTAAATTTATTTTTAAGAAAGTGAATTTGAATTTTTGTGTCACGAATTGAAAACGAAAAATATTGATTTTGCATATTGAAAACTACTGGGTTGGTGCATAATTATCTGGAGTTTGAAAATTTTTATTTAGTTTATTAATTAAATTAATTCATGTAAGAGAATATACGTCGATTAAAAAAAATAATTAATTAAAAATATTGTACACTTTTATTAAGTTACAGCATGTTAAAAAAAGAAAAGCCTGATAATTATGCACCAGCCCAGTAGTTACTTATACTTTCACACTAAGAACACATTTACAACTTTATATAAATATTTAAAAAAAAAATTATGTAGCGAAGCTGAAATACAACAATTATCATTATCATACAAAATATTTACAAATTAATTATTTCCTGATAATCGAAAAAAAATATATTCAATACGCATGCGGTTTTTTGACAATTTTCAATTTATTATGAGATAAAAAACAACGAAATTTTCATTTTAAAATATCAACCTGTAACCTGGAGGCCATATAAGTAATTTTAGCTAAACTTCAACATGCTTTAAAATTCTTATATTGACGTTTAGGGGTGCTCGACTCCCCCCAATATAGGCCTCCTTACCGGCTCGGATGGATGCCGGCTAGTAGTCGCCTAAATCTCGGTTGATAATGGGTATATAGTCGCCGGACGATGAAATCATGGGTAAATGATCGCGTGCGACGTCGCCGTGGCGGTAGCGCCAATGGTTGGCCAAAAAAATGCGATGAGACATTTCGGTCACTTCCCGGCGTCGCAGTCGACGCCAGCGCGACGTCGTGATCTGTGAAGTGCGGCGTTTGGCCAATTCTTGGCCAACGAAATTTTTCTACTTGGGTGTGTACTAGGATTTTGGTACATAGAAATTAAGATGGAGATGCTTTGATTAAATTATTGCAAACTCGGGTAATGATGTACTGTATGATTATGTTAAACGATAAAGTGAAAATAATTTCATTTATTTTAGGCAAAACCCACTCAAAAAAATGTCACTTCTTTTAACTCTGCCTCAAATTGGCTTTCCATTAAACTTTCCATAAACTTTCCATCCATAAAACTCACTTCCTATTTGAAAAACACAGGAGAAGAACCTTAACTCTCTTACCCACTATGAGAAATTCCCAAGCAAAAAGAATATTTTTTTGTTGAAATGGTGTTTTTTTAAGTCGGATAACGTAAATGTAATACAAAATTGTGAAACAGTTATTTTCAATGTTTTCTCATTGAAAAAAACTGTTTCACAATGGTAGTACCATGATTTTAACTCTTCTAGGCGTGAATGAAACTTATTTTAAAATTTTATCGAGTGAAAAAGCATATCTTTTCTTGCATGTATATGGCAATTATTAATTTTTCTTCGTATTAAATATTAGTATAATAGTAGAAAAACTTGATAGTAGAACATGTTGCAAGTAGAACAAAAGAGTATAAACATGTTGCTTCTAAAATATTTTAATATTTTTCATGCATTAATGCTGGCATCTATGAACCCAAACAACTTCTATTATTAATTAAAGGTACAGTAAATGGTTTTATGACTTCGAAATTATATTTCGAAATATTTTTCCTGTAAAAAAAAAAGAGCTGAAAAGATGATAGCATATTTTCGATCATACGCATGGGGAGGGGGTAGTAAAGTTAACATGGGAATTAGTGACCCTTATCGTGTTCTGCACATTTCTACTTTTTGAAAGTCCTTATTTTCATTTTGAAAGTATATAAATGCGCGGTGCATATATATGTTGCAATTATTAGCTATTACTATACAACTGTGTGTTTGTTGCTCGCGTATTGTAATGTAAGCAAAACTTACTAATGTATAAATCATTGATGTGAAAACTAAAATAAGCTAACTTTAGGGAAGCGGAATTAAAAAAAAAAAAAAAAAAAAACAATATTACGCATTGTCTGAAAGAAAAAAGTTATGATTATAATAGAAGCATTGAAATTGACATCTTAACAGCTTTTGAAAAGTTATAACATCTAACTTCACTTAAACGCTTGTATTCCGAATGTTATTAAAAAATAACCAAATAAGCAGGATTATTTTTGAATGTCAAACACACACACACATACACACAATGCGCATACAGGGTATCCAAAAAGGTGGTAGCATGTTTTAACTCGTCTATTTCAGGTAAAGGGGCCATGTCAGCCGAAAAAAAATATTCAAAATAAGGTAGGAAAAAATATTACTTTAAGAAAAAATTCCTATCGAAAATTTTCAAAAAGTTACACATTTTAAATTTGTATACGACCCTCGTACCTTAAAATGATTAGTAAGTGTGCTCTGTACACTTATGCAGTGATGTACAAAATTTGAGAATTATATCCTGATTAAATTATTGCAAACTCGGGTAATGATGTACTGTATGATTATGTAAAACGATAAAGTGAAAATAATTTCATTTATTTTAGGCAAAACCCACTCAAAAAAATGTCACTTCTTTTAACTCTTTACCTTAAATTGGCAGACTCTATTTCACTCATTTCCTATTGGAAACACACAGGAGAAGAACCTTAACTCTCTTACCCACTATGAGAAATTTCCAAGCAAAAAGAATATTTTTTTGTTGAAATGGTGTTCTTTTAAGTCAGATAACGTAAATATAATAAAAAATTGTGAAACAGTTATTTTCAATGTTTTCTCAATGGTAGCACAATGATTTTAACTCTTCTAAACGTAAATGAAACTTTTTTAAAAATTGTTTCTAGTGAAAAAGCATATCTTTTCTTGCACATACATGGCAATTATTAATTTTTCTTCGTATTAAATCCGCTCCTATATTAAACGAGGAATGTTTCAGTGTGTGTGTGTATGTCTCAGCGATCTCGAAAACTACTCTAAGGATTCATTTTTAATTTCTACCTGGGTTGTTTTGGGCCCCTGAAACGATTGAGCTAGGTCACGTGATCGAAAAAACTTTAAAACGCTCAAAATTTAAAATTTTTGGATGGTAGCGCCATCTATTGAGCGTTTGAAAAACCACACTTGATGCAATCTTCCTAAGAGGGACGCTCATGTAAGTTTGGGGCGGATTAAAAAATACACGTCATCGATATATAATAGTAAAAATTAATTTCACAAAGAAACAAAATAAATGGAACTTGATATCCATTACACAGACAAATAAATATTTTAGTAACTAGATATATTACACCTTTCAGCTACATAAATTTGTTTAGAATTAAAAATTTATTTTTATTTCAAAATATCCTCCTGGCAACCAGCGAAAGAAAAAGAGAAAAGAATATTCGTTGCCATCCCCGCAAGCACCTTGATGGAATGTTCGTAAATAATTTAATTATTTTTAATTCATAGTTATTAATAAAAAACTATTCGTAAATCTTATGTGAAAAATTGCCTGAATTCATTACAATTATCCTTTTGTAACTAACGTAAAGCTAAATGTATTGTCGCGTATATACAAAAACAATAAAGATTTTTCAAGTATTTTATTGATCCAATGATGCGAATTTCAAAAGTGCATAAAAGTTTCAGCTTAGCCGAATAATTTAAATGAAAATGACACCCTTTTCAGTCATTCACAGTAAGAAAAAAGATCCTCTGGCGTAACATGAAATTCCATTTCTTTTCTTTTTTTTTTAAGTAACAGCACTAGGTTGAATTCTACTTTAACTGCCTTATTCCGCCAAGTTGACGATAAATATTTAAATGTAGTTACCCTGACGTTTTTTTTTTTTTTTTTTTTTTTTTTTTAAATAATGAAACGAAACGATATAATGAAACGTTTATAATGAAACGATCTTTGAAACTCCGATGAAAAAATTTATAATGATACAATCGATTCCTAAATTGGGCTCGCAGCCGATATTCAAATTAATTTTGCAGGTGATCAGCCATCAGTTTATTTTTCATTCACTGCAGTTGATGATTTCAACTCATTTATTTTATCATCGTATATCATCGGCAGAACTTTACGATATTAGCGAACTCCTGGGACTGACTTCAGGATGTTAGCGAAATCGCGGGCCGTATAATTCGGATTTATATGGCAGCTTGAATGTTTTATATAGCTTTTATACAGGGTTTTGACTTGTTCTGCGGGCTGGTCCAAAAGCCATGGCGGTCCCCATCCGGCCGCAGGCTGGAAGTTGCCCATATGTGGAAGCAGTAAATTGGGAGGCTGAAATCTGGTTACTAAGATTTTTTCTAATAAATTTTCGATTCTTATTTAGACGTGGATTAGACTGTGTTGTTTTGTGTTGTGTACTATCATTAAACTAAAGGATAAAGGCCTTTGTGGAGACAATTACAGCGGGTGATAGAATGTCTACACTCAGAATATTTAATATTTACCCACTTAAAATCAAATAACTTCATATTCAATTTTTATTATATATCGAAATTCGAATTGTATAATCTGCAGAAACATTTCGTATTCGAAACATTTCGTTTGGTATCAACATCCTCTCCTCTACGTATGCTTAATGCATAGAAAACCATTTTATTTTTGAAAAAAAAAAGGTAAACTGAGTAGTAATTTAGAAAAGCGAATTGGAATCTTAAATTTCCCTCCAAAGCCTGATAACCGTGACTTCAATGTAATGTCAATGTCACTTGCTAGATAATTCTGACACTCAAATGATTAGCTTTTTTTTACTCTCTTGAATGAAATAGAGCTGAAAATACCAAGGAAGGAAAAAAACCGCTTAAAAATCAGGGAACGGGTGGATTATCACATTTTTTCTTTTTCTTTTTTTTCTCCTTTTTTTTAGATAATTATGAAAATTTTCAGGCTGATCGCACCAACGAACCGTGTAAATTTTAAGTTATTAGACAATATATTTTTAATCTGTTTGCATTAATGATGTAAAAGTTTTATTTTGAGTGGTTGAACTGGAATTGTGACAGAGTCAGGGATCAGCGTAACTATATAGGAACGATGTATTTTTGATTTATTCCAGGTTAGAAGTCCATTTTCTTCAGTCCATCCATTTGTTCTATTATTGTCAACGTTTAAGTAGTTGTTAGGGTTATTATAAAAGAACATTTTTGATCTTTCTGTTTTTGATTTTATGATTTCGAAGTGTCCTTTTGTACTAATAATTTAAATTGCGTTACACTTTTTCTTTTCTTAAGTGTGAGTTTATAAAATAAAATTATGTTTAAAGCATATTTATGTAAGATTATACTTTTATGGCATCTATATTTATGTATCTATAAGATTGAATTTACGTTTGTAGAATTTGTTTATGCAAGATGAATTTTCTTTGAATTAGCAAAAAATAAGTATTTTATGTTTGAATTTTGAAGCACTATAGAGAAGTTTACAATTTCAATCGTAAAGAATTATCATCATAGATGTATTATAAAGACGTAAATGCATGAAAATGTAGCTCAAAAACGAGCTGTGGAAACATTTGATCACCGGCAGCAGCACTAGGCCCAAATGTGTGAACGTGCAGTTCAAACACAAGCAGATGAAACAGATGATTAGTATTTGGAAGGAGAACGACATAGAACAGCTAGACGTCAACAAATACTTCGGGTAAACAGTCTAAGTATCTACAAAGCTGCCACAAACGTGGATACTTACTATCATAGTTGAAAACTTTTTAACATGGATTGCATTCAGCGTGGAGCTTTGCATTTTTCTGAAGAGTAAAACAAAAATTAACCGAAACCATTTTGGGGACTGTAAGATTGATGTAGGACATTCCGAATTTCCTAATGAATGGGTGTGGTTGTTTCTTCGATGTCACCCACATTCGAAAGAATTTCATAAAAGAATTTGAAATTTGAAAGCATACTTTACAATGGCTTTGTTCACAGTATATGACGAGAGAAACTTAACGATTTTGGTGTGTACTGCTACGTTGCGAACAGTGTATAAAAGACTTGATGAATTTTTTTTTTATAAACTCATTCATCTGACAGTTCAACCAACTCAAATTCTTGATGCTGAATTTGAACGTCCTCAATATGGACAGATATATTTCTGAAGTAATGAAGACGCTGTTAGTGAATGCATCGCCCAAGATCTTCGCTGATACCCTCGCTGATCTGCTACAGAAGGAAAGGAGGCATCTTACGTTAAACTACTTTTTGCTCAACTCTGATGGCACCGACCATCGAATATTTAGCATCCCTCTTCAAAACAAAGTATATGCCATTGTAACATTGAATGCGGACCAAAGCTTAGATGATTATGTATGAGTGATCCGACAGCGATGAAAATCTTTGGCAACCATGAAGATTATTGATACGTGCCAAGGCATTTACGCACTCATTATTTTACACTTAAGGAGCCTTTAGATTCTGAGCCTGGCTCGGTAACCTGGTACTATTATTATAATAGTAGAAAAACTTGATAGTAGAACACGTTGCAAGTAGAAAAAAAAAAAAGAGTATAAACATGTTGCTTCTAAAATATTTTAATATTTTTCATCCATTAATGCTGGCATCTATGAACCCAAACAACTTATGTTATTAATTAAAGGTACAGTTAATGATTTTATGACTTCGAAATTACATTTCGAAATATTTTTTTCTAAAAAATAAAAAATAAAAAAAAAAGCTGAAAAGATGATAGCTTATTTTCTACCATACGATGGGGAGGGGGTAGTAAAGTTAACATGGGAATTAGTGACCCTTCTCGTTTTCTGCACATTTCTACTTTTTGAAAGTCCTCATTTTCATTTTGAAAGTGTATAAATGTGCGGTGCATATATATGTTGCAATTATTAGCTATTAATATACAACTGTGCTTGTTGCTCGCGTATTGTAATGTAAGCAAATCTTATCCCCCAAGCAATACCCCTTCCATTTAGGGAGAATAAATAAATCATTGATGTGAAAACTAAAATAAGCTACTTTCAGAAAAGCGGGAAAAAAAACAATATTATGCATTGTCTGAAACAAAAAAGTTATGAATATAATATAACCTGTTGAAATTACAACTCCTTAACAGCTTTTGAAAAGTAATGTTGGCGAGTTGGCAAGCTTTCGGCCATCTCATAAGGTTTGGCGAGCTGGCGAGTTTTCCATCGCCTAACTGCAACCCTGGACTACTGGTAAATTGTATAAATAGATCAGTTCTCGCATGGTTTCGAGTAAAATTGTTCGGGGTCTTGGGAACCACTTATTCGAATGTTTGAAAAATTGTATTTTATTGGTTAATTTTAATATAGTTGAATAAAATGTTGTGTTTTAAATTAGATTGTGTCGAGTTTTTAGTATCACCATCCCGAATTTCAAACATGGGCAGCATCGAGCCGGAAATGATCCTGTGAATAATTGGTGCTTGAATTAAATGAAACGTAAAATAGTTCTTTTTGATAGTGTATTTGGTTTTGTTTTAAGCGGTTCTGCTAAAATTAGGGAAACAAACAATACTTTTTATTGTGGTTTCGTAAGTGAACAAGATAATTTGAATGAAACTTTGAAAAGGATTTGGGATTGGAGAGTGCAGAATTACCTCGAGTTAAATCAGTTGAAGAAAATATTTGTGAGGAGCATTTTGTGAAAAACACCGAAAGAGATCTGAATGGCAGATATATAGTCAAAATTCCATTTAGGGAGAATCCGTCTTGTTTAGGAGATTCTCGGGATATGGCAGTCAAAAGATTGAATTCGTTGTGGAACAGATTGGGTAGAGATAGAGATTATTTGGAATTGTCTAGAAGCTTTTTAAGGGAATATTTTGAACTAGGCCATATGTCAGAAATTACTGACCAGGGCGAACCTCATCCTGTTTATTACTTGCCACACCACGGAGTTTATCGTCCTGATAAGTCAACTACGCCGTTGAGAGTGGTTTTTAATGCATCTGCCTTGACCACTTCGGGACATTCTTTAAACTCCATTCAGTTAAATGGCGGAGTCATTCAGGAAGATTTGTTCGCGATAATGGCTAGGTTTCGTAAACATGAATATGCATTTATTGCAGACATAAAACAGATGTACAGGAACATATTGATCCACCCTGAACAAAGGCAACTTCAAAGAATAGTTTGGAAGGATTCGGAAAATGCACCTGTAAAGACTTATCAATTAAATACTGTTACCTATGGTACAGTTAGTGCTCCGTATTTGGCTCAGCGTACTTTAAAGCAATTGGCTTTTGATGAAGGTGCAAAATTTCCGAAAGCCGCTGCTGTTCTCATGGCAGATTTTTATATGGACGATTGCTTGAGTGGAGGTGAGGTCTTAGAATACACGAAAGCTCTCCAAAATGAGCTTACTGATATTTTGGATAAATGTTCGACGAAACTTCATAAGTGGCATGCAAATCATACCGAGCTCTGTATGAATAATGGCGATTACAGTTTTAAATTTCCAGACGAAACAAAATGTTTAGGCATAAGATGGAAACCCCTTGAAGATTGTTTTAAGTTTGATATTAAAGTTCAAGAACTTTCTAAATTTACAAAAAGAACAGTCTTATCAGTTATTGCTCGCATTTTCGACCCACTGGGTTTATTGGGTCCATTGCTGACTAAAGCAAAAATATTTATGCAAAAACTTTGGTCTTTACAAATTAACTGGGACGATCCACTTTCTTCAATAGAAGTGAACGAGTGGCATGGTTTCATTTCTGCTTTACATTTAATTAAAGACTTAAAGATTGACAGGAAAATATTGTGCAGTACTCCAGCTATTGTGGAACTCAACGGATTTTCTGATTCCTGGGAATCCGCTTTTGGAGCACTGATCTATTTGAAATCGTTGAACGACCAAGGGAAAGTGACTGTATCTTTGGTAGCAAGTAAATCTCGAGTTGCCCCTCTCAAGCGCACCACAATTCCAAGACTCGAGTTGTGTGCTGCCGTTTTGCTTTTTCATTTAATGAAAAGAGTGCTCACTGCATTAAAACTGAACATTTCTAACGTTCTACTATGGTCGGATTCGCAAATTGTTTTAGCCTTTATCAAAGCTGATGTTGTCAACCTTAAACCCTTTGTGGCAAACAGGGTAATTACAATAGAAGAATTGTATCCACATCATCATTGGCATTATGTTCCTTCAACCGAAAATCCAGCCGACCAAATTAGCAGAGGTTTAGATCCTGAAAGTTTGTTAAAGATTAAGCTATGGTGGACTGGACCTTCCTTTCTATATAATGAGAACTTTGTTCCTGATGGGGACTTGAAACTTGATTTGTGTGACAAAGACTTTGTCCATGAACTTAAATCTAGGAAATTGGAAGAAATTGTAAATGTTCAAAACTTTTCAATATCGTCTGTAAACCTTAATCCTCTTGTTGATCATTTATTGAATTTGAGTAATAATTATGTTAATATTCTTCGCATATTATCTTTTGTTTTTAGATTCATTCATAATGTGACGCATCCTCGAGGAAAGTTTACAGGGCCTTTAAGTGCTAAAGAAATTAACAAATCAGAAACATTTCCACTCTTACAGGTTCAGCAGCAATTTTTTAGGGAAGAGATGAGGGATCTCCTGACCGATGGTACAGTTTCTAAAAACAGTAAACTTAAGCAATTAAATCCTTTTGTAGATAAATATGGACTTATTAGAGTTGGCGGTCGACTAGGAAATTCACATTTAACTTATGACAAGAAGTATCCTATTTTAGTACCCAATTGTAAATTAAACTTCATTATCCTTAACTATTTTCATATAAAACACTTGCACTGTGGTGCTCAATCTAAATATATCAAGTTCGTAGTAAGTTTTGGCCTTTAAATGGCCGTAATAGTTGCAAGAGGGTTGTTCATGAATGCGTTATTTGCTTTAAATGTCGACCTAACTCGCAGCAACAGTTGATGGGGGACTTGCCTACGGAGAGAATAACCCCAAATTATACATTCAATTGTGTAGGGGTCGATTTTTGCGGTCCCTTTCTTATTAAGTACAAAAACCAAAGAAGGGGTACCTACCAAAAGATTTACGTATGCATTTTTATATGCATGGTGACCAAAGCAATCCACCTTGAATTAGTAACTGACCTAACAACCGAGGCTTTCATGGCTACTCTAAAGCGCTTTTTTGCTCGCCGTGGAAAGTGTTCAAAATTATTTTCGATAATGCTAAAAATTTCGTTGGATCAAATAATGAAATCAAGAGGTTATTTAACTCTTTAATTAAACCTAATGAGAATTTGGCGGGTTACTTGAGCTCTGAAAACATTGACTGGAAATTTTTGCCTCCCAGGGTACCCAATTTTGGTGGATTATGGGAGGCAGGAGTAAAGTCTTTCAAGTTTCATTTGAAACGAGTTGTGGGTAACACTAAATTAACCTTCGAGCAGTTTTTAACTATTGTTACACAAATTGAAGGAATCTTAAATTCGCGTCCATTAACACCCTTAACTTCTGACATTGATGATTTGCAGGTATTGACGCCAGGACATTTCTTAATTGGCAGACCTATTAATTATTTAATTGAACCTGACATTAGCGAAATAAAGCTTAAAATTATGGCAACAAGTTACAAAAAATGTACAGGTTATATGGAAGAAATGGAGAAATTCATATTTAAGTCATTTACAAAATCGAACCGATCGGACTGATAAAAAAGATAACGTTAAAGTTGGAGAAATGGTAATTGTGAAGGAAGATGGTGTTCCCCCCTCTAAATGGATAATCGGCCGAGTAATTGAGGTATATTATGGTAAAGACGAAAAGGTAAAGGTTTGCGATGTAAGAACTGCCTCAGGCATTTTTAAAAGGCCAGTAAATAAACTTTGCATATTACCAATAAGAGACTGAAATGCGAGTGTACTTATTGTTTTTAATACAATTTATTGGAATACTGTTTGAATGTAAATATAAGAGTTGAATTTATGAAAGATTTAGTGTAAAAAAAAAAGTGTTTTTATTGATTTAATTGTATATTTCGTATGCTTAATTTATATTGGTATTTGTACAGTCCATTAATCATTGAAGTATTATCTAGTATATGTAGTTTAATTGTTAGTTTAAAATATTAGATTACTGGTTCGTTGCCTGTATAAACAGTGCAAAGTGGACGGTATGTTGGCGAGTTGGCAAGCTTTCGGCCATCTCATAAGGTTTGGCGAGCTGGCAAGTTTTCCATCGCCTAACTGCAACCCTGGACTACTGGTAAATTGTATAAATAGATCAGTTCTCGCATGGTTTCGAGTAAAATTGTTCGGGTTCTTGGGAACCACTTATTCGAGTGTTTGAAAAATTGTATTTTATTGGTTAATTTTAATATAGTTGAATAAAATGTTGTGTTTTAAATTAGATTGTGTCGAGTTTTTAGTATCACCATCCCGAATTTCAAACAAGTAATAAGATCAAACTTCACTTAAACACTTGTATTCGGAATGTTATTAAAAAATAACCAAATAGGCAGGATTTGATTTTTGAATATCAAAAACACACGCATACACACAGTGTGCATACAGGGTGTCCAAAAGGTGGTAACATGCTTTAACTCGTCTATTTAAGGTTAAGGGGTCATGTCAGCAGATAAAATATTTAAAATAAGGTAGGAAAAAAAAAATTACTTTTTGAAAATTTTCGGGGGGAATTTTTTCGTAGAGTTACACATTTTATTACGCATCGTCTGAATTCATGTCTGAATTCATCATCGTCTGTTTCATTACGCATCGTCTGAAAGAAAAAAGTTATGATTATAATAGAAGCTATTTGAAATTGACATCTTAAGAGCTTTTGAAAAGTTATAACATCTAACTTCACTTAAACGCTTGTATTCCGAATGTTATTAAAAAAATAACCAAATAGGCAGGATTATTTTTGAATGTCAAACACACACACGCATACGCACAA
This sequence comes from Cheiracanthium punctorium, assembly GCA_038373885.1. Classification (NCBI taxonomy): domain Eukaryota; kingdom Metazoa; phylum Arthropoda; class Arachnida; order Araneae; family Cheiracanthiidae; genus Cheiracanthium; species Cheiracanthium punctorium. The sequence goes on from JAWZYV010013863.1 coordinate 88,078, forward strand.
TGCGCATAAAGGGTATCCAAAAAGGTGGTAGGTAAAGGGGTCATGTCAGCCGAAAAAATGTTCAAAATAAGGTAGGAAAAAATATTTATTTAAGAAAAAATTCCTATCGAAAATTTTCAAAAAGTTACACATTTTAAATTTGTATACGACCCTTGTACCTAAAAAAAAAAAAAAAAAAAAGTAGGATTGGTAAGTGGGCTCTGTACACTTATGCGGTGATGTACAAAATTTGAGACTTATATCCTGAAAATTGTCAGAGATATGAAGATAAATATGCTGACTTAAATCCCTTTTCAATGTCTCTCGAAAAGGGAAAAAACTCATATCGGATGGTCGCGTTTTAGGGGTAGTGCAGACATTAAGAGAGAAAAGTGTTTACGCTCCACCTTCAAACGTTCCCATTCAAATCCAGGCATAGCCCCTGATCATCTTCGTTTAAAGATTTCTCCGAGACGTTTTATGATGAAAGGCTGACATTTTGTCCATTACCACATTAGTGAATGAGGCCCATCTTATTAATTGGGAATTTGTCTGTACACGGGTTGTATACAAAATTAAAAAGTGTAACTTTTAGAAAATAAACGATTGAATGTTTTTCTTTGCTTAGTCTTTTCTTTCCTAGCGTATTTTGAACATTGTTTCAATTCACATTGTCCACGTATCTCTTATCGGTAAAATATGAGAACGTGTTACCACCTTTTTCCCAGACAGCACAGCAAATTTTCATCAAACTTGCAGCGAGCTTGATTTATCAAGTCAATAAACTTGAATTAAGCTTGAAAATTTCAAGCGTATAAGCTTAATGCAACCTTGAATCAAGTGTTCAAGTTTACACTTGCCCAGCTTGCATTAAGCTTGACATATCAAGCTTAATTTCAAGCTTCAAAAATTTTCCTAAAAAAAAATTCTTAAATACACGGGGCACCCATCGGCGAACTCGCTCCACATACTTTATTTTTCCACGCATTTTCCCCTCTATGCTGAAATTTCAGGTTAATTTAATCGGTTTCCATCAAGCGTCCGCGGCTGCGATCGAACTCGGGACCTAAGGGTTGGGAAGCCAGCGTCCTAACCATTCCGCCAATCTGCCTCGCGCTGGCATGACTAAAGTTTGAAATGACTGTTTTGGTTGTCACGCTGTTTTCTCGCGAAATCGATCAGTGCCCGATGCTGATCTGTTTCTTTTATTTTTCCATGGGATGAATCAAAATTAAAATAATGTTATGTGTGATTTATAGACTCTACTATTAGGGAAAATTCATAATATAAACCTAAAAGCAGCACACGTTTTAAAACTTTCAATATCGCAACACTAATGTTGGGCAATACTGGGCAAAATCGAGACAAACGACTGATTTTGAAATGAATTTCGTAGTATAATTGTATTTTATTTTGAAGAATTTCCATATTTGGAAATATAGAATCTTTTTTTTTAATTCTATGGTCAAATACATTTATGACTGTTGATAAATTATTTGTTATGGGGATGTGGCTTTCCAAATCAAGCAGTAATCAAGTTGTATTCAAGCTTGATAGTTCAAATGATTTCTCGAAGCTTGCTGCAAGCTTAAAATGAATTGAACTGTCAAGCTTGTATTAATACGTCAAATTCAAAGAAATGTCAAGCATGATTGGGGCATCCTGTAGATATGTGCGTGTGTGTGTATCGTTGAAAGCCACTCTTGGAAAAAAATTGTAGCCCCCCCCCTGTGAAAACTTTCTAGCTAAGGGCCTGCAAGCCGGGAAGCAACGGTTGACACAGGAGGGAGGAATCTCTGCCACCGCGACTTTAGCAACGTCGGGAGAAAACACTTTAATTGCTCGTCATGCAATAGTATAATAATGCAAATAAGAAATTTTTGGAAAGTGTTTTATAATCAAAGCTTCTTCCCTTTCCTTTTTATATTAATGTAGAGTATTCAGGGGCCCTCAAATTCATTTCCACCCTTGAGTCCCGCCCACCCAAACTACGGCACTGATAGTTTGGTTAAGCATGTGGAGAGGCAAATATTTGCTTCATTCCGGAGAGAGTATTTTATGACTAAATTAAAAGTTACAAATACATTATGAAAATTTAATTACCTGTGTCAGAGTGAGGGATATAGGACCCTCACATACGAAAATGTGAATTTTTGTTAACATAGTGATAATAATCGAGCCTTTTTGTGGAAAATTCCGCCTTTTTCGTACCCCCCCTGCAATGTTTTCCTGATTATGTGCCAGAGCAAAGCATAAAAAAATTTCGCTTTATTAATGTAAAAACCAGATTGATCATTAAAACGCTAATAATGTGAATCTCTGAAAGTCGGACGTTTGCGGCTACCTCTGTACTACTGCGAGGTATTTGTCATTTCTATGGTATGGGCACGTTCTATTCCCGGAAATCTGTCCAACACTGGAACTGAATCGACGAATGCATTTTTTCAGTCCGCAATTTACCTATCTTCAGATCTTCACTCCCCCCCCCCTCCCCCAAGATTTTCTTCTGATATGTACAGTCTTAGCAGACGAAGAGACGGCCCTGAATTCTCGTCCCTTAACATACGTACATAATGAAATTGAGAAACACCACAATTGTTAACACCAACTCATTTTTTAAAAACATTTTGGACGCAAACATTTAACATTTTCTGTACGCTTTTCTGAAATAAATGAAAGCTCAGACAAAGCGTCTTTGACAAAATGAAATGTAACAGAATTACCTACTACAGTTAAGAAATGTATACCAATTAAAAACTCCCAGTTTATACGAATATTTGAAAGCCGGGGAGATTGTGACTATTGAGGGAGGGACAGCAAGTGAAAACGTTTGTGGAAATTGGGAAAAATTGTATACATTATGGATGTGATCGGAAAGTACGAGTCTGCGAGCTCAAAACTCCTACAGGTGTTATTAAAGTTCGGTACAGCACCTATATCCGTTGGAAATTCAGAAAGAAAAATTTATTGCTTAGTGCACTTAATTAAAATTGCATTAATTCATTGTTCTGAATTGGTTTCTTAAGTCAGTTATTTTGATGCTAATTTTAAATGACTGTTATTTATTTTAATTGGGATAAACTTTAATGCGAACTTTAATGTAAATTTTAGTCTAATCAAATTTTGATTTAGCATTTTTAGGATCGATTGTATGAATTGATATTGAATTGTGCGTTTTGAGGATTCATTAAATACACTTGTAAGATTAGTTGTAGAGTTACCTTTAAATTTTGAAATTTTTGAATTAATTTAATCAGCAAATGAAAAATTCTTGGAATTACTTTATAATTTGGTGAACTAAACGGCGTTCACGGTGGGGAGTGTTGCAAATTAGTTCCCAATTAGAGTTGATAGTTCAGTCTCGAAAAAGTTTGACTGGTTAGTTCGCTGGACCTTGATTGATTATTTGATTTTGTGCAGATGGATTTTTGTTAAATTGTGTTGCCGTGAATAAACCAATTTATGTTTTTAGTATTTGTGCTGCCTTTCGTGGAACTTTGCTACAAGTTCGACTACCACTGAACCGTCTTTGGAAAAGAATTTTTAAATGTGCTTTATGTTTAGCTTTTAAAGGAGCCATTCAGAAGTTTAAATAACGTAGCAAATAATTACTCATAAACAAACTACGTGGCAAGTATATATTCAAATATTCCAAAAAATATTGAAAATGCAATAATGTACTTTTGAACATATTGAGCAACACGATTACTTAAATCAGTTGTTTGTTAACAATACTTTAAATTATTAAAGAATGTACATTTTTTTTCAATGGTAAAATACTTTCATTCTTGTAAATTAGAATCAGGCACCTCTTGTAACATCAATTATAATTTACCAGGAAAAGAACTTATTTATGACACTGCCCAAAAGTGCCCTACATCTATTTTAACGATAACATTTGTCCTAATTAGAAATTTCGAGAAGTTATTTTTCTAAACCAGGTTTGTAACAGCAAGTTTAAGTTATCGGTTCTTGGATTCGTAAAACTGGGTATTTTTCTCCCCTGGGATGAATTTTTCCCATTTAAGCAATTCCAGTGTTTGTAAAAATTGAGTGATTTTCGAAAAGCAATTTGTTATGCACCAAATTTAATCCTGTCTAAAATGTATGTGGATATCGTTATTCTCATCAGTTTTTTTTTACTTAAATTTTGAATTATAATGCATGCACAATAAAGCACTATGCTTGCTTTCAATTCAAGGAAAATGTGCTTATTTTTTTAATTCTCTCTTACGTCATGAACACTTGAAACGTCATTGATCTTCCGAAAATTCATCACACCATATATTTAATCAAAAGTTAATTACTTTCTTTATTACTTGAAGTATCAGTTACCTGACATTATTTTCTCTTTAAAGTTACGCAGATTTTTTTTTCCGATCTCACCTAATTATCAGATTGATCTTTTGCAATTTTTCAAGGAATGCAGAAATGAACTTTTTTTCCCCATTATAATTAGATATTTATCATTACCCATTTTGTGTTTTAATTGTAAATTTTCAATTTATATTTCATTTCTAGTTATTCTTTTTTTTTCAAATAGCAATGGGATTCCAATGATATTAGTACTTTGTTTTATTTTTTTTTTCAACGCAATCAAGCTATTTTCATAATGATGCCAGCAAAATATTTCACTCAGTTCTTGATTAAAACAGACTGTTGTATTACTTGAAAAATGGAATGCTTAATAAATTATGGAGTCAGGGTTACTTTGCGACTGGTAAAATATTTTTAAGTGTTAGTGAATGTAGAGTGAATGTTACGTTCATTTTCATAATTAGCATGTTTTCGTTAGCTGAGGGGATATTGAATTATTCATCTAGAAATAAATGTATTTCAGAAAGAAGTCATGCTAAATAGACCTTTTTGAATTATTAGAGGAGGGATGGACGCGAGACGATCTTTCTGCGAGACGAGACAAAGATTTACAGCTTTTTTTGCGAGACGACACAGAGATTTACAGCTTTTTTGCGAGACGACACACATTTTTAACATTACGATATGTGTGGTGATTTTGCGAGACGAAACAAAGATTTTGGGCTGTTTTGCAAGTCGTGAGACTACTATTTTTCGTCTCGCGTTCATCCCTATATTAGAGGATTATAAAGTTTCTCGATACAATATTGATGTAGATTTTACATTTCCGGAAGCATTATATAATGTATAAGTACTGTGCCTGGAATGTTAGCACTGGCAATTTAAGGCTAAGCAGAAAGTTCTTTTAGATTCTGATAAAAAACTACTAAAATTATTTATTTTTGCACCAATAAAATTTTCTCTCAATTTCGTGTTAAAACTTAGTACAAAACAGGATAAATTTCATGAAGTTAGAATAAATAATCCCCTAGTAGCCCCCTTTAGGTTTAAACTCTGTTCCCATAAGAACACCGGAAACAAAAAGGCATCGACCATGGTCAGCGCTTGGGGGGGGGGGTGACAACCTCTGTCACCAGGAGCTCTACCACCATAGTATCGGAAAGCTTTCGCTAGCGAATATATCGAGCCTTCTCTTCTCATGACGTCACAATCTGAGAAATATGCCCTACTACCATCCTATCGTGTTTGTTTCACTATCGTATTGACTATTGGAAATAATGCTGTTTTTTCCCGACACGTTGGATGAAGGTGAAAACTCGCATTCCGGTATCGGGGAGTAGGAGATGGATGGGTTTTTATTGTGTGGATCGTGGAGTGTCAACTACTTCCACAAAAGGACCCCTCTCCCTAGCACGATGGGTCTGTCAAAAACGGGCTTCCACTCGTGATGGATGTCTCCGGAGTCTTCGGAAATTCTGAAGACAATGCCTTCGTTTAAGAAAGAGGGGGAAAAGCCTAGTGTTTTGATTGGTTGATCGCTCTGAGTGTCGGATAGATCTCTAGCAAGCACAAAAATACTCGCTTGTTTTATTCGACACTCATCGTGGTAGCGCCAAAAGGAGAGTCGCGGCTATTTATTCGAAGTATCTGACTATCCGTGAGCGAGAAATATCCGTCACGGATATTCTACGACTGTATGGTAGTAGAGCCCCTGGACTGCTATGGGACAGTGTAAGTAAGCTAAAGGGAGCCGGTGCAGGTAAAATGCGTCTTGGCTCCAATGTCCTCTGTGTTGAAATGATACCTCTTTGGGTTGCCAATCAAGGTGCTGGTCTCTCCGCTGAAACTGGTTCAAAATTAGGAGACCAGAGGCAAGTCGTTCTTCCACCCAATGGGGCTCAATTTAGCCTATCGCCGTCCTGTTGGAAGGTTTGACGCCTGACTAGAACAGAGAGTTTAACTCAGTCAAAATAAATGAGCATTAAAATTGTAAAGTACTAATTTATTGATTTTTGTGTCCTATATATTCTAATTTTTACCATAGTAATAAAGTTAATTAAGGAAATTGGGATTTGTTGCAAAATTATTTTAATCCTCATTAACCATCATCTTAGTGCGTACGTGACATCGGGTGTTCCAGTTGTTTGATCAGAGGAAAACTTTATTAATAATTGGATTTAGAAATGTACTTCATTAAAAAAAATTCAAATGGCATGCCGTTACTGTGTTGTGTTGTGTGTTGTAACATGTATTCGAATTTGTGTGCTTGTTCACGTGGAACCGCTTATAAAACCACGTCAAGGAAAGGGCAAACACTAGGGGGAGAGGGTATGCTTTGGGGGAGCACTTTTCTGGGTATCTAGCGCGTATTCACGTTGCATCTGGAGAAAACCGCCCAAAACTCCAGACCGCTAGACCGACGGCCCCACCAGAGGACAGAGCCCTGTTCCTCCACTTGAGCCATCTCCCGATGTCAGTGGTTTTAACCACTGTGCTACACATTGGTGCCGTTACTATTTGTGCCATAAATATTTAAAGGACTGTGTATTCTAAAATATAGAAATGAAAACTTAGGATGACATTGTACATACACACACGCAAAAAAATTAAATTAAATTTTTAAAAAAATAGAAAAATCGAGTTCCTTTCAAAATGAAGAAAAAAAAATCTGCCCATGTGAAATTCAATATTCACAGATATATTGAAGTTTTTCCTCACGTCGAAACAATGAATAAGGGGCGTTTCTTAAACTGCTAAAATATAAGTGAAAGAATTTTTTGTATAAATATACAAATTTATTTTGTATATTTATACAAAAAATTCATAAACATATAATTATTTTGACTGTCACACGCCTAAATACGACAGATGGTGTCACTCTGGAATAAGTTATTTTAATAAGCTAATTTTTGTTTCATAAATTGTCCTTCGTTGCTGGTTATAAAATCAACCGTCAGTCTGTCCAGTCTTAGTAATTTAAATTATGAGATTATTCCTATCTTCTCAAGATAAATATAACTTGTTAAAATTATTTTAATAACACTAAAAATTTCACCGGTGACGCTTTTCATCCCTCAGCTATATTATAAACCTTTTAATAAATACATACACAGTGGCCAAATGACTTGTCACTCATACATCTTATTTTACTTACATTGCAATTAAAATAAACATTCATTAATATCTCTCAAAGTAAATGTCAAATTAATTCAACTCTAATATTCAAATTTAAGACTGTTTGAACTCTGTAAAATTAGTTAATTTTGTTTTTAGATGTTCTCAATGAAAGCTATAACAGAGCAATTGTGTCTAGACGACAAAATCTAGTAAAACTACCTGACATTTGAAATTAAATTCAAATATTAAATTAAATAGAATCGTTACTAAGAAATATAGAGCATATTTAGCTGAAGGTAGCACAAAAGCTTCAGCATCAAGGGGGCATAAACCCAAGAAAATGAGAAAACATGATGAAAGAAATTGATGCGGATTGTGAACAAAATTGGGAAAAGCAGACGATTGAACACTCTACTAATTACAAAAAAATTCAATTCGAACTGAGAAACAAAAAAATTCAAATGCTGTATACAAAGCAGCAGGTGAAAGCACGAATAAATATATACAGGAAGTGTCACAATTCCCTCCCGGTTTTGGAAGGCCTGTAATATATATATATATATTACCAATACAGCAACAAAGTTGAATTTATTGGATAAAGAAATTTCACAAGTTTTATTTCGTAAATGTGTTCAATATGTGAACCTTTCGTGATGCCAGCGATATCAAGTCTAAAGTCAAATTCTTTCCTCTCCACACTCGCTTTAACATGCTGCAATCAACGGTAGCGAATGCGGTTGTGATCCTTTGACGTAAATCTTCTAAATCGTGAGGCATGGGGGAACGAACACACGATCTTTTATCTAAACACCATAAAAAAAAGTTGCATGGAGTTGGTTCCAGAGAGTGAGGTGGCCACGGAAGATGACGATTGTCGGCGTCAGACCCTCGACCAATCGAAAAACAAGGAAGCACGAAATGTGTAAAACAAAACTTGTAATGTTTCTTTCTCCAGTAAAGTCAAACTTCGTCGCTGTATTGGTAATACATGATTTTTTATAAACCTTCCGAACGCGGGAGGGAATTGTGACACACCCTGTATATAGATTAAATAATTTGACAAGTCATTCGGCCAATATCTTCTTATAAATATGTACGTCCGTCATACGGTAAAAACCACGGAGGAAAAACTGTCATAAGACCGTCGATAAGGCTACCAAACCTTATCGACGTAAGACTGGAAAAGTTTCTATAAGTTGAATGCCTGCAACATGTAATTATAGTGAATGTGAGATTGCTTCATCAGCCTCTGCAGCAGAACTAAACCATGTTGAAAATGATTATTGTACATAGAAACTGGTATTAAGGATTTTGAATAAAAATTATGACACATTACGTGTTTAATTTTAATTTTTTATTCAAACGAAACAAAAGGGTATTTAAAGTCGTTTCAGAATACCCATTTTATCGCCCGCATTTTATAAATTCATCATAACTTTACTTTCAAATCAACGTCCCACGCTAAATGAAATACTCCCTTACTCAAAGAGACGTATTTTAAATATTCATTTAATAAACACCACCGATTCATGTCTGCATTAATAAATTAAAAAGGAACATTTGCATGAAAATACACTCCTTTCTTACAATTCTATAGAAGTCAAACTTTCATGCGAATTAAAATCTCTCATCATATAAGCACATGACACGAATTCAGATTGGCTTACAAAACCAAAATAAAGCGTTCAGTGCGACATAATACAAACTGGCGCTAGGGAATTTTAAATTAATCCATATTTTGACTCCATTTAGTTTTCACGCTTTACTAAAAATTTTTAAAGCATTAAAGATCAACCAACGTTTACTGCCTAAAATTAGGGTTATTGGGATTTGCCTTTTCCGGCGCATTTTAAATGATTAATAACTCCGCTATTCAGACTTTAAAAGTTTTAAAGAGCGCAAACGTGCAAAAATATTTGATTTTAAACGCTTCATTTTATCCACAGTCTTATTAATATGTCTTGTGATTGATTAATCGCGGGTGGAAATATTTTCAGATTTAGCAGCTCAGTTATGCAAGTTAAAAATGTGGTTTAAATAAACTATAGAAAGAGCGAAATAGTTTACGCGCTATGTTTATTATTCGAAATCCTACAAGCCTTATATTTTATTAGCTTACGAAGTAATAAACTGAACAGTATTTTAATTTGTTCCAAGCTTAACATTTCTTAGTTAACCGAAATATTTTTTCATAATCCAGAACAAAGTACTTGATAATATCTGCGTGCAAGAGGATATGATATGGCTGCTTTAGAGAAAAAATCTAATTAACTTAATTAATCTGTAAAATAAACTTTATTAAATAATGCAAAAGCTATTTTTAACCAAATAATGCTGTTATTATACATACGTCGTGGAGCTGATCTACTAACAAAAAGCAGTAGCGTAGGCGGGATTTTTTTTTCTGTGATGGCTCAGAATTTAAAAACTGGAACGCAATATAACATAAAAATTGATATAACTTGCATATATATACAGGGTGAATCTAAACTCTTGGCCAAAACCTTAAGGGGTGCTAGGGCACATAAGGAATCAGAATCACATAGCAATGTGAGGTCGGCAACGTCGTCTTCGTATAGCTGTTAATAATCACTTCGGAAAAAGTGATGAAACAACAGTGCACTTGCCGACCATTGTTCGTCAGAAACTAATGTATTTTTCTCCGAAAACAGAAGACTAAAATGGATAGTTTAAAAAGTTTATTTTATTTCATGGATGAATTTTTCGGAGACGAGCCTATTGCTTATGAAACTTGGTTAAGAAATTAGACGGACACTTCAATGCTTTTCCAAAAGTGATTATTACCGGGTAAGTTAAAACTGCGTTTCACCTCAGATTGCTATGTGATTAAGATTCCTCATTGTGTGCCCTGTCACCTCTTAAAGTTTTGCCCAAGAGTTTAGATTCACCCTGTATATACACACATGACTGTAAAGATTCGCCTCTTTTAGCAGGCTTCGTCTGCTGTAAAATAATATCCGCACAAGAATTTCTTTAAGTGCAAGTCGCTAGGAGCAAGATCTGTACAATAGAGTGGATTGCCAGGCACCTCTGAGTTACATTTTCAGGAAGTGTGTGACACCCTGGCTCCATTCTCAGGCGGCAGACTTCTATGACAACGGACTATCAAAACTTATCCCTCGGTATGAAAAGGGTTACAATTCCGGTGATTCTTATGTCGAGAAGTAGCTGAAATACTACTGTATCTTTTGCAATGAATCTTTTTATGCAATAATGTTCTGTTCCTTTATATTAGCCTTGGGAAACTTAATTTCCGAATGACCCTCGTAAATGAAATGTATTATTTTAAGTTCCCTAAAATATATAGATAATTTTACCACAGGATTTTCCTTCCTTAACTTTACTTGTTTTGAGTGCGAACTTTTTTAATGAACGTAGATACTCATACGCGCACCTACGGAGGTGGCTAGGGGGGCTGAAGCCCCCCCCCCTTAAACCCGGAGAGTTAGATGCCAAAGCATTGAAAATTGTCAGTAATGAATTAAAATATTTTATCTTAAAATTTGTCTTCAAATTATTTCAAATTTTTTGTGGTGGGGGGAGGGGGGATTAATTGTGGAAAGTGTGGGATGATGTTCTTTAAAAAAAATACTTACAGTTAATATACGAAATAAAGTTAAACTGGGGCACATCACTGAAAAGTCGAGTAATTATTTATGACTCTGGCGAGTTATGATAGTGAGCTTGTGTTGTATCGGCAAGTGTGCTTTGTTTTAACGTTGTAAGAGAGTTATAACTATAATCTAGGTCACTATAATAGAGTTCAGCAGTATTTGTAACCCCCCCCCCCCCCAAACCAAAATTCTCGGTGAGCCAATGTAGATACGTAATTCGAAATTATACGCACTCTTGAAGTAAATTTTCCGTTAGGGATCGACCGATACCGTATTTTAACGGATACTTTTTAGAAGGAGCTGAATGCATATTAAAATTTAATTTCATATGGACCATAATTTCCAATCATTTAGGGACCATAATTTCCAATCATTTATGGACCATAATTTCCAATCATTTACATTTGAAAAAATGTAGACACAGAGCAACATGTCTCCAAATGCAGGTGATAGGAAGTGGGATCCATACAACATATTTGCCAGCTCTCCCGAAAAATGCGGGAGATTTTCCACCACAATTTGTTTAAAGATTGTGGTGGTTTACTTTACATTAAAAATTTGGCTTTATTTTAAGCATAAATTGCTTTGTAAAAATTAGTGGTGGAAAATCTTTCGCAGCTATGATATAATGAATTTTGCATTATAATTATGTATACTATGCCCCTTGTAAAAAGGTATCTGTTATCGGCCGATCCCTATTTTCAATATAACAATATAAAGGTGAACATTTTCAGACGAGATTTCAAAGTCCATTCTTTTGGTCCCACCATGGCCGAGAGGATAAGACGTTGAACATGGGAAATTGCTCAAGTGTAGAAGCCCAAGTCTACCGCATTCTGGTCTACCGCATGACTGTCGATCTGTCACTCCATTTACATTCAGCCAATCCCACTAAATACTTTTGCTGCAGCTCCAAAAGCAGTGAACGTTTACATTCAGCTGTACTCGCCTTCACCTGTAGGAGTTTTCTATTGTACTTCCTTCCTCGCTGCCTTCAAAATCCCTTCAAAGGGAGCGCCCCTACAAGAACGTCATCAAGAAAGGCCATGGCATGAGCAGGACGACTGAGGTGTTCACACCGCCATTTCTCCAGCTCACTGCCGCGAAAGTGGGTTGAGTGTAAACGAGGCATAACATTCTGGAGTTTAGGGCCGTTTTCTCTAGATGTAACGTGAATACGCGTTAGAACCCCCAAAGAAGCCCTCCGCGCAAGGTGCCCTCCCCCTTGTAAGCAGATGCCCCTCGTGTAAGCCTGCAATAACACAAAACACTTAGAATCCCTTAAATGTGTTGTGGGATTACTACCCATCAGTTGCACGCGTCTTCTAGGCCGAGGAATGGGGTGCCCTCCGCGGGGGGGGGGGTTCTAAGGGGTCCTGTCCTAACCCATATTTACGCTAAGCTTCGGAGGAAGACACAGAACGGTTAGGTCTGCGGATGCGACTTGGTTCTGAACCAGACACCTTCCGTTTCCCAGTTCAGTTTTGTTTGTTGTTTGTAGGATTGCGGCCGATTAGCTACGCGTGGTCTCTAGGCCGAGGGTTGGGATGCCCTCCGTGGGATTCTTCCTAAGGGGTCCTAATCCATATTTACTCTAAGTTTCGGTGAAAACCACGGAAAACTCCGAACGGTTAGGTCGGCGGACGTAACATAGTTCAGAACCAGGCACCTTCCGTCTCGCAGTTCAGAGCTCTATGCTAATGGTGGGGCTCTACTACTTCAGAGCGCTATGGGCTCGAGAACACGTTAAAAAGTTCCCCGACTAAGGCACCTTCGTCCCACATGCAGATAGTCCTCGCGTAGTTTTACCTTTACAAAGCACACCATTCTTTTGGACGTTCTTATTTAAATTAAACAAAGGGGGGAAAGCAATGCTTGCTAACAAGATAAAAAAAAAGTAACAATACTCAACGATTAATAACATGTACAAAGATATACGAGTTGATTACATAAAATGCAAACTCAAAGAGTTAAGTTAACGACATGGATCAGAATTATGATTACATAAACTCGAAATGAATTAAAATATGATTTTCAGTTTTCAAATAGGGGAGTATTTTGCGGTCATTACGAAAGATATTCGGATCCCATTTTTTGTAGAAATACACTCCAAATTTCGTTTTAATTACTAATTTATTTATTATTATAAATATTATATCTATCATTGAAAAAACAGTAAATATTCTGAGCAATTTTCGCTAGTTTTTAAAATTTTAGCAACCATTTTACAGCAGATAAAACACAAAATCGGAGCTTTTTCAAACTTCATTTGAATATAAAAAATATTAGCAAAATTAATATCAAAATTTTTGAAACGGCATTAAAAACACCGTGTCACTGGCTAGATAGTGGAGGGGGGGGGAATCGAGACTGAGTGTTAATAACTATCGATGTTATGAGAGAAAGAGATTTTCTCATAGGATTACATGGGACTTCACAGCTTCGCTTTCACTGGCAGAGAATCACTTTAATGTTTTGTTTTTCTCTAGTTCCTTTTTTGCAGAGAACATCCGGGATAATGACATCTCCTCGGGCAATCCTGATTGTTGTCGATGCAGGTGTCCGGGTCTTAGTGGTCTTGGAATCCGCTCGGGAATTAATTCATATCAGCCATTGTACCAATAAGGTGGAGAAGCAGTCATTGGGGCGATCAGAAAGTCATTAGTGAGCCGGATGGCGTGAAGGCGCCGATTAGCCTCCCGGCTAAAACTACGAACTGCTTCGAGTTCATTCGAGCAATGCCCCGACGAGAAACACCACCAGCACCCGCACGAGCACCTGGAGGATCGCAGGCTTCCCCTAGTGGTTCTCGTAATTTGACCACGGTTATGCTTAGTGCTCACATGATAATCCTTTTGTAGTTCATGAATTACAGTCAGGGGCGTAGCCAGGGGGGGGGGAATATCGGGATATATCCCCCCCCCGAAAAAATTTCCAGGCCCATATCCCCCCCCCGAAAATTTTTCCTGGCTTCGCGCCTGATTACAGTTAACATAGACGTGGCCGTAGAGCTTTTGGGGCGCTATGGACGGCTCAGTCCCCCCCCCCTAGCCCAAAGCAAAGACAGGGTGGTCCACTACTAATTTTTTCACTAGCAGTCACTGCCCTGTCACCACAATTAACGACTACCCCGTCGCCCCTCTCTATCAGCACCGGAACATTTAAAAGGTACTTTTCAGTTTGGGGGGCGCCATGAAAAAATTACCAAAATGTGCTATAATGTGCCGGAGATATCCATAAATTTTCGTTTAATAATTGTTATTTTTTATTAATAATTTAAATACCATTTTTCAAATGCATTGATTCTCGGATATTGGTCAGTAGAAATTAAGACGAATGTTCTTCAATGGAAGAATAGAAAACTCATAATGGTATTGTGTGTATGTAGCGCAGGGTTTTTTCGAAATTCACATTGCCTGAGTCATATGGTGCCAAACTATCTGAAACCAATTGTCTCCAAATTTCAGCTTAGAATGTTGAATTCTTGAGGTTCCACACCTCAAGTGAATATTTATATTGGCTATTTTTCAAGTTTTTAATGATTTTTATGTAATTTTTTTAAATTTAATATCTTACAAAATAATTAATTTGTAAAATAATATTAATGAATTACTTTCTCATAAATAAATTGTTTTATTGAAACGTTACTACCAGATATCAGATCCAGAAATGGCTTTTTGTACATAAAAAAGGCAAATTATACTCTAAAGTCTACTAGAGTTTTATTGTGTGGAATGATTCGTTTTTGCGATTGCCTTTGCTTCAACCACTTGTTTCTAATTTGCGACACGAAGCTATGTTGTTGAAGCGATACGTTTTATTAATTTTGATTTATATTTGACAAAATAATAGGGAGTTTTGAATTTAAATATGACCACAACTAGAAGTGAAACGTTTTGCAGTGTTTTCGGAATTCCAGTACAATTGAAAGAGACAGTATTACCAACGTATTCTGGTTTAATGAAGCATTTCTTATTCACAAAAAATGATATATTGTGGAAGCTTAGGGGGACAAGAAGGATCCTTCAGTAAGCGAGATCATCGAAATTATTTTTTTGGACGTTGAAAGAATTTGGAAGAAAGCCTCCTTGCCTGTGGTAAGTCACCAAGAAGTAATTCCAGTTATTACAAATTATAATGAAAGATACTGTCGCAACTTAATTCTATAGAAGTAACACAGTATTTGTACGCCATATACTTCGATGGAAGAAAGGACAAAACTATAATGCAAGAAGGGAAGCTCTTTAGCTGTGGAAGAGCATATTGTTATGTTGTCAGAATCTCTTTCTGTTCACATAGGACATGTGACGATTCAGGTTCTAGTGCTGATATTACTTGCAGCGTCATCAACTTCGTTACATAGAAAGAGATTACACTTTCCGATCTTGTTGCCGTTGGGGTCGCTGGAACGAAAGTCAACGTTGGGAAGGAAAATGGCATAGTTAGACGGCTTGAAATCTTTGTTGGCCATAAATTGCACTGCTTTGTATGCTTATTGCATAATGAACTACTTCTTCGCCACCTTTTCCATAAGATTGACGAAAAAACATCTGGGCCACACCAGTTTTCTAGAACAATAGGAAAATCTCTGGAAACGTACGAAACCCCTGCTGTAACAAATTTTGTTTCTATCCCTGTTGCTCTGCTTGAAATTGGTAAAAAAAGACCTCAGTACAGACCAAAAGTACCTCGCCGATATTTCTAGGGCAGTATGCTCGGGACAGTGCCATCCAGATTTGGCAAACAGAAGTCCAGAAAGGATGTCCCATTCAAGCTGACCCACTACAGCGAACAGAATACTGCGCCTGTACGTGTCAACTGCCGAACCAATGCTTTAAATTCCTAGTAGACTATGTGATGAAAGTTTGCGTGCCATCCTGGTTTGAAATAAAGAAAATCCCTTCAGCTACATTCATGGAGCACGGTATGATGAAAAGAAGTTCATTCTTGCCAGAAGATTTTAAGTCAATCATTCATGAAGTTATTCAGAGAAACTCTTATTTTGCTCATTCTGAAAATATTCTGTTGGCAGTGCTGCTTGATGAATGATCACATATTCGAGAACTTGGCCTAGGAAGAATATTGAAAGCAAGAAAAACTGACTGGAACTGAAAAATACGCCAATTTGATCTTCCAAATATAAATTTCGAAGCAGAGGAGTATTTTCAAATGATTTACTAGGGCAATCCTTTGGAACCACCAGCTACCATGAACCTCAGTGACGAAGACGTAGCAAGTATGATCAGAAACGGTTCAGAATTTGAAATAGAGAGGCCCCCTTGCCATTCTCAAGCAGTAGAAAGGTATGTAAGACTACTAACAAAAGCATCATTGGTAACATGTGGAGCAGAAGCCAGAGAGGGATACATTCATTGTGGAATCAAATCACGAAAGGAACTTCCGAAGCTTGATACCAAAGTTAATTATTTTGCCCGGCATGTGGACTCAATGGTCAAAATTGAAGCATGTGGTCAAAATTGAAGACTGATTAAAGTAAAGTGTTTTATTAGTCAATAATACTCGAAAGGTAAATTTGGTATCATTTCCTTTTCTGTATTAGTGCATTTTCTAAATGTTAATTGTCTTTAAAAATGAAGTAATATGTAAATATTTAATAGCGATGTATTTAAAATATACCCCAAAGCTTATGACGCTCGGTTGGGTTGCAAGTTAGTGACTTTTTTTTTTTGTTGTTGTTTGTTAACGGCAATGATTTACTGTTTATTTTTAGTAGTTAGAAGTGTTTTTGAGTCAGAAAATAAAGTTCTTGTAAACATTAAAATTAAATTTAAAAAATTGATTTTCTTTTTACTTTTTAAGTTAACATTCCTTTCTTTGAGCCCAGTGTGGAACCTGAAGACAATCAGTGAATGGACTGGAATTTCTTTTCTGGGACTTTTAAGCCAAACAGCACCATTTATTGAGTCAGGAAATATTAAAATCGATAAAAAAAAATTTTTGCCATTTTCACTCCACCCTAATGTAGGGTGTATGAAAAAACCTTTTCTTCGAAATTCGCTTTCCCTTAGTGTTATTTTTTGGCTAAACTGGCTCAATAAAGTTTGCGAAATTTCAGATTGATTAGTTAGTCTTCAGTTGCCGCCTTGGACCTAAATTTTGAAAAAAATAATAAAAGGCAAATTTTTGAAATTTCTAAATTATTTTTTTTTTAATTTTCGTGTCCCTAGCACTGAAGTCTACTTTAATTAACTCAATAATTGTATAAATTTTCAGCTCGATCGATTAATATGTTCAGTTGCCGCAATGAGCCTTAAGTTTGAAAACAAGCAAAAAAAAAAAAAAAAAACAAGTCAATTTCTCTGACACTTTTTGGAGACATTTCAGTCCTTTAATATTAATATTTTGTGTGTACGTCAAGTGTCTGTAACGTAAGAAATGTGTTTGCAATAACCATTAACAAATAGCGCTGTAATCGCAAGCTTCCGATTTGACTCCTTGACTACTTTCTGATGGGCATACCTAAGACTGTCTACCGAAAACATAAAAAAAAAGACTGTACTTTTAAATAATGATTTTCAATGGATATTGTCTAGCAGCTCAATCGGTTACCCGTGGATTACTTGAGGGTGGAGGGGAGGGGGTTGGAAGTCCCACTTGTCGAATTTTTTTCAACATAAAATCCATGCATTTGTCATTTTTAACGTAAAAATGTCACCTTTCAACATTAACATTGCATCTATGACCGCCCTCCTCATAAAGAAAGCCTGTATATGCATTTGTCCCCATTGGGACACTGTCAACTTGAACTCTCCCAATATGCTAGATAGCTTGAATTGCCGATCAGAGCAGTATATGAATCCATTCCCACTTGGACACTACTGGATAAGACTTTTCTAATTATCTTGATGATGAAAAATTTAGGAGTCGCGTTATATTCGGAGCAATACGGTTTAAACCCCCCCCCCCTCAACCCACCAAAATAGAAACGAGATTGCTCTTTTTTCAGGATCTTTTTCTTCCTTAGGGAGAGTCTGTTTTAATGGTTAGAGAAGAGATATGTCTAAGAAACGAGTTATTTTACCTTACCGTATGAGCAGACAATTGTTAGGATCGAGTCACACGGAAAAAGAAATTGGAAAAGAAAGTTGTCGGGTACCTTTGGTTGTGGGAAAACCCAGAAAGCAAATATACTTTATTATGGCAAATTGAGGGTGCTTAAAAAATATCAGGATAAATGCTCTTTTGCCAGATGTAAAAAACAAAGTAGAAACAGACGTACTCTCGGAGACAGAGAACAAGAAAGAAAAAAATCCGAAAATTCTAACTATTTTACTAAAATTTAAATTAAAAAATATGTTCGTATAATTTCTTATGTATTAGTATGCAGTTCCATAAATATTAAAACCAACAAAAAAAATTTTTAGCATCTTTTTGCTTGCCTATCAAACGCTTAAACTTCATTGAGCGACGACTTCTGTTAACGACCGATTTTTCGCGGAACGAAGGGTGGTCGCTCTCGGGAAGTTTCACTGTATGTATATACAGGGTGTCCAGCCTTAGTGTGACCCAATAGTTAATTCCCGAACCATTCGGTTTAGATATGCACTTCCAATTTGAAAAATGTTTTTAAAAAGGTAAAGAATGTTTTTGCGTGCTTTTCGAACCAAAAAACCCATTTAGAAAAAAACTACAAAAATTAAATTTTTATACGGTCCCCAGGTCCTATCACTTATATTTAGGAAAAGATGCAGTACACAAAAACAAAGTAAACACAAAAAGTTTCATTTTATTACGATAAAAACTGACCAAGTTATGGAACTTTGAAAATCATACATTTCATCCATTTTCTCGGCCAATTTCAAGAAGCTAGTAAGGGACCGTCTCCAAAGTGAAATTAATTGGAACTCTGCCAGGAAACATTCGCTCTTGCACGTCACTCTTATGTAAATCGTTTTTAAATTTAAAAGTACACACATTACGTTAATATTACAATAACTGAGTACTTAAGAAACAAAATTTATTCTGTGTACGTGTAAAACATAGATAAAATAAAATATTTTGGACGAAGAAAACTTTTCAAAAGCAGTTCCAAAAAATAGACTTATTTGCTTGCGGCTTCAGGCTGATTTGCTGCGATACTGATCATGGAGAACGTTAAAAATCTGTTGTGTAGTCGCTTGCAATTGCATACAGCCGTATTCTAATATTACGAATTCTAGTATGGGAGAACGAGATGTATACAACTGGTCTCCAGCAGACTTCGTGTAATCATAATCGTGTAATCGTAATCGACTGTAATCGATTACATTTTCTTGTGTAATCGTAATATAATAGTAATCTGGCAATTAAATTTTTCATGTAATCGTAATCTAGTCATAATCTAGAAGTTTATTTTTTCGCGTAATCGTAGTCTAATCGTAATCTAAAAATTTCATTTGCCAGATAGTCGTAATCGAAGAGACTGTAATCGTAGTCGCTTTGATTACGAGAGGATTACAAAATGATTACAGTTGCCCAGTTTTAGTTTTTGTTCTGCTTGCTGGGAAAATTTTCACGGGGAGGCACAGGCATGCCCTGAAGACAGGAAGTACCTACATTTCCCCAGCCCAACCACATTGGCAATTGCAAATTCGAGCTATGCCATTCGTTTGTACTTCGTTTGTACCGGAATGTACCGAAATATTTTCGTTTGTACCGATACCGATATCGAGATACAGCGCCCCCTTTGTGGTCGGGCTGGGGAAACGGCAGCCCGACCACAACGCAAATTGCAAATTTGAGCTATGCCATTCGTTTGTACTTCGTTTGTACCGGAATGTACCGAAATATTTTCGGTATCGGTACAAACGAAAATATTTCGGTACATTCCGGTACAAACGAAGTACAAACGAATGGCATAGCTCAAATTTGCAATTTGCGTTGTGGTTGGGCTGCCGTTTCCCCAGCCCGACCACAAAGGGGGCGCTGTATCTCGGTATCGGTACAAACGAAAATATTTCGGTACATTCCGGTACAAACGAAGTACAAACGAATGGCATAACTGGAATTTGCATTTGCCAATGTGGTTGGGCTGGGGAAATGCAGGTGAAGCCGCCGCACAGTGGGAAAAACGGCCAATCTAGGTGGACATTTGGGAAATTTTTCATGTCAACAGATTGACTTATGGAGTTCATACTGTCATCCAGGATAGTTCAATAGATAGAATCTGCATTTAGAATGCGATTTGATGTATTAATATGTGGTAAAACATATCACTCTTTCCAACGCAATAGCCAGTCTTAGTTTTGAATAAAGTTCAGACCGTTTGAAATATTGTTCTACCGGCTATGAAAATGACAATATTCCATTTCTTCTTTCTGAATGCACTTAACAGAAGCATATGTAACATATTTAGTCAGTTAAAAGATTTCCAAACGTATTAAATTCTGGAGTACATTAACGACCAGTTACGCACAAAATTATCATAAATCTTAAGTTTTAGAAAGGTGCTACTTTTTTTCTCCGTGTTCCTCCGTCTTCCAAGTTATATGATTTTGAAGAGTAGCATCTACTGAATGCTTAAAAGTTGGATTTACAACCGTCCAAAGCCGTGCGGCTAAGATATCGCATTTTTTCAGGGAGACTGTCTTGCGTACTCGAGTTCCGTCACTCTTAAAGAAAATTTTGGAAAGCAGTCTAGCGAATATCTGGGAGCGAGACTAGCTGAAACGAGCCTATATTACTATGCTATATGTGTTAGCACAGCCTCTTCACTGAAAATTATAAATAAATTTATTACAGTATTATTACCCATATATTAGTATAGTGTAATATTGTACTAATAATATAGAAAAAATATTACTATCCCAACAAGACTCCAGTTTATTCGCCGCCGAGATATCCTTCTTACCCCTCAGTTTTGGAAGCAAAAAAAGGAAGGCTATCCAGCTGCTGAATCTATAACTATCACAGAAACATAAGTTCAAGTCACTGTGCAAGGTCTTTTGGACCATACCCCTCAACGATTAGCTTTGATTTAGAAGATGTACTGAAGAGCAATGCTGTGCTTTCCGACTTAACTTTGCATGATAAATGGGGTTACGATGGTAGTTTCGGGAATTCCAATTATAAACAGCGGTATATAGAAGATGGACAAACTCAGTCAGACTCTCAAAATGATGACAAAGACGAGAACCTGGAAGAGCAAGGCACAGACTGCAACTAAAAACATATAGCGACAACAAAATAATTTGGCACCACAGAAAATCGTCATCACCTCGGTTTTGCAGACCAATTAAAATTGCCTTTGAGAAAGAGGCCAACCTTCAGACGCGAAGGGAAATTTCAGCTCCTGAATCTCAAATAGAGGATTTTCAGCCCGCATTGATTCATGTAGATAAGGAAAACTCCACTCATAGAATACACTATCACCTTCAGATGACTCTGGTTGACGGAAAAACCATAAGTGCATGTACAGGAAAATCAGTTCAAACGTACAACATATGCGGTGATACTCCAAATTCAATGAATGATCTTTCATCAATATTTAGTCGGCCGATAGATGCAATAGCAACATGCAACACAATACAACTTCGGAGTTTCTTCACTTCACGCCTACATTCGCTGTCTCGAGATGTTTTTAAGTATTTCGTATCGTTTAAAAGTACAGAAATCGCGTATTTACAAAAAAAGATTCATCTGATATGGAAATTTTCCATAAAACGAAGAGTAAAGTAGAGATAGAAAAATGGAATTGCTTGCGGGGGGAAAAATGAGATTGCTTATTGATGTTGTGAAACAGGGTATTGGGTCAACTAATGATCGGAACACAGCAGCTTTTTTCTTTGAAGAATCTTGTTGCAACCGTAACTGCACTAAACGAAGAACTTCTGAAAATATTCTACATTATTCTTCGGGCTATTTCTAGCGGATTCGCTATTAATGCAGAGCATTTTTCAGAGTACACGATAGAGACTGCAGAACTATATGTATCCTGTATAACTGGTACCCAATGCCAGCAAATGTACATAAACTGCTAATCCACGCACATGAAATTATTGACTGATGTTCGATAGCGATTGGTTTGATGTCCGCAAAAGCTATGGAAGCGAGAAAAGTGGATCTGAGACGATTTAGGGGAGAAAACACGAGAAGAATCAATAGTAAAAGTACGATGGAAGACTTTTTCCACACCCTTCCTAATTCATCTGATCCATGCATTTCAACTTTGGCTATAGAAGATGTTGTTGCTTTGTTGCATTCTTCTAATAAACATAATTGTTTAACAGATGAATTGTTAGTTCTGCTATCAGAGCCATGATTCTAACGAATTTCTAGAAAAGGAACAAAATTGTCGGAAATTGGTACCTGTAATTTTTATTTTTTTATTTTACGATTTTAAGTTTAAAGATATATGAACAATCTTCGTTCATTTTATATTATTTATTTATAAAGTATTCTGTGTTTATATCGTAGTAATCTATGTTGTTGTTTATTTAGAACATATGCTAATTTTGTAAGTGAACAAACTATTATTTGTTTTTCAATTTTTGCCATTGAATTGTTCTTATATAACATTAAGAATTATAGATAGAGCTTTGAAAGTAGTTTCATTCGATTCAGAGCATCAAAAAACCCCATGAACCATATCAAAGACGCAATTTTTCGTTGAGTATACAACGCAGTCGCAAGATGCTCAAGTGGTCATTGCGACCGGTCGCAACAGCAACTGCGCATATCCGATCACTACTGCAGCTTATCCAACTACCGTTAAGGATCACGAAAAGATATTTACAAAATTTCAAGTGATTTTGTCTATTTCTTTAGAAGTTATAAGCGATGTCCACCTAGATTTGCCGTTTTTCCCACTGTGCGCCGTCGGTAAGTTTCGGTTGTCGATGAATAACTTGTTTCTTAAATTCGCTTAGAAAAAGGTTCGGAAAAAATACAAAACTGTGTTTTATTAATAAAAGTACTCAAGTAGAGTTATTTCTGTTTCATGTTTTACGTTAAAATACGTTTTCTTTTTTATAAAATGCATAATTGGCTTATTGGCTCATAGGGAGTAATGCTAAACACGGGAGGAGGTCGATCGTTGCGTCTCCTTTTCATGCGCGGCAGAGTTGACGTTTCTCCAACGTTTCGCTTTATCTCCTCCCTTATTACTAACTGGTCCAGGCTCTGATCTACCTCGCGGCTGTTGATCTGACGGTCTAGATTTTTGTTCGGTTTTCTCCAGATATTACGTGAATACGCGTGAGAACCCTAACCCTTTATCTTACCTTTCGCCCAAAGCACCTACCCTTAGACACAGCCCTCGTGCAGGTTTTTCTTAACACAATTCACTCAGAAAAATTCATTTCAATGTTTTTAGCGAGTACCGTGAGTAAAATTTGTTTGATACTCCCGTTATATTCATTAATTCCCAAAGTAATGACTGCTAAAAAGAAAATCTGATAATTTACGTAGCTAATTTTTTAGTTTCCAGTTTGATAATCGACTTTAGCTCCTCCCACTTCAAAACACGTTTACTCCTTTGCGAACAGATTTAAGCATTATTTTTGTGTATTAATTACAAAAGCAGAGGGGTATTAGCAGAGCTTCAGAGGAACATAAATTAACATAGGAACCCAGTCCGATTGGTAATCGCTTAAAGTTATTCAGGATAGAATGGAAAATTTCTGAATTCTCTATATCGCTCCTTTGTGAATTTTATAAAGAAGCAGCACAAAAAAAAAAAAAAAAAAAACAAAAACGGTCATATTACGAGAGAAACATAAAAGTTCCTACAAAGAAACATCAATTATGTTACAATATCTAATTTTAATGATGATTTTCAAGCTCTAACTCTGAAAAATGCAAAATCAAACGTTCGCCAAAATATTTAATCGGCGATTCTGAAAACACCGTTGTAGCTACAATATACAAAATTTACTAAAAAATACTCTATTCCAATAGCTTTAAATTAAGCTAACCGTGAACAATATCTTGATTAGTGAAAGAGAAATTAAACCAAATGTTTACTAAAGTTATTTAATTTCACGTTGTTCGAAAAATGAATCTTCGCTATAGTTCCGCCTCCTCAGCTTGAAATTCACTTTTAACCATTATATGCATTCATTTACAGATTATTTATTATATGAATAACAAATGTATCTTGTGCATATAAATATAAGTTTATATGCATACATTTAATGCATATTCCAATACGTCTAAGTATGGACGGAAACAAAAAACTCAGATCAGTAGGCGGAGAATGGGACGAGCCTGATTCTTTTCGTTGGACAAATTTAAATTATCAATTTATTTGCAGACGCAATATCTACATTTGGCAAGTTTATTATTGATACTTGTTGTTTATTAGTGATACTTGTAAGTGTACATTTCTTGCTTATGTTTGGAATTGTAATTCTACGAAATTGATATTTATGTAAAACGAAAAAGGTTTTTTTTAAGAGTTTTCTGCTCAAGGACATGAAGATTTTCCGTTAAGCCAACGCCTAAATATCCATCCGCAGAGATATTTTTATGGCTGCCTTACTAATCGCGGGTGATATTTAATAGCTATAATTTTTGAAGTATTAAGGAGAAATTGTCAAGAATTCCCTTAATTAAAAAATCATCAAAGCACCTTTTCAATAAAATTTGCATTTTCGTTACGTTTTCAACATTTTTGCATTTTGATATTTTCATTTAAAAGAAGCTGAAACATTATGCCGATTTTATCTCATATTATCAATGTTGAAACGACAGAATTAGAAAGTGCTTGCGAATATTGGCAGTCTAATTTATACTAAAATGGTTTTAAAGGCGAACTAATAAATAACTTAACTTGCACTAAATTAAAATTATGAACTCGTTTTATAAGAACTCACGCAATCAATTCGACAATCATAACACCAGAAATTAAGGACAAGATATTTTCATTAAGTTTTATCTTCTGTAACTCTCGAAGTGCACATTTCTCTTAGAGCTATCTAGATTACCAACCTGCCTTTACAGAGCAGGTTGTGAAAAATTAAGTGGAAAGAATGCGACACGTATGCTGGAGTCAGCGTCTCGCGTCTCAATCTACAAAGTCTCAATTGCTCCACTCGCATACCCAAGTAGCAAGACTAATGGGTAAATGATTGGCCAATGATCGCTTCGATTGGCGTATAACCGTCAATATTTTAACGATGTCACAATATACCTGGCGCGATCTCGTGTTGCGATCTTTAAGTTTCTTCACCATAGCTAGCAATCGAAAAGAAATCGGCGCGATCTCGCGTTTCGATTCGAAACTTTCTCCCCAGAACAGACGCCGCGGAGTAATGGGTTCGACGCTAGCGAGCGATCGCAAATGTTCGGCAGAGGGCGCTGGCTTCGCAATGGCTCCCTCCCTGGCTCACCAGTCCCGCGTCCCGCTCGACCCGATCCATGCCGAGTAATCAGTTCGCACGTGGTGAGTAATTTTTAGTTTTAATTATTTATTTGAATTATTTGCATGCAGTTTTCTTTAATGTAAGTTACTTTGCTATTTAAGTTTTAAATGTTCTGTGAAATTCCTAAAAATCTTCGGTGACATGTTTGTTTTTAGCAAATTTCGTTCCAGTGCAATTGTAAAATTGACGTGTTTATATAAAAATATTGATGTTGGTTTAGATTGCTTTGTGCACTTTGTTTTGTTTTTTTAAAAGTGACTCCAGTAGATTACGCTTTTTAAAATTATTGCCGATCTCTCTCTTTTTTAAAGCTGCAAATTGATTTTCAAAATTTTTATAATTTCACGGCAAATGTGTGAATATTTTAAAGTTATCTGTTAATTCATATCTAATACATTTAAAAAATACATATTTTTTTCGATTTGCTTTAACAAATTTCTCGATTTTTTAAAGCATGCCAAAGTTTGCTAAGCAAAGTTGAAAACATTTTTTGTTTTTTAAAACGATGACGATTTGCATTTGAATTTATTTATATTTCTATTGAATGTATTTTATCTAAAATTGATTGTGAACAGCTTCGATATCATCCCTCTTTTGGCGGTGTTTTGCATTGGCGACAAATTAATGTTGCAATTTATTCTAATTTACTATATTTCTTCGTTAAAAAAATATGTAAGTTTGTGTTATATATTAAGACTTCGATTCCCTAATTTTTCAGTGGATATTTACTTTATGAGGAAACTCTGCCCCATTCAAGCCCCCCCCCTTTCTTTAAATACAATTATAACAAACAACATTATCTAAAGAGATTACTGTAATTTCACTTCTAAACAAAATATAAACAATATCTAGTCATTACCATATATCATTTATAGTTATCACACAAATTAAATCACTTTCCGAGAAGAGATCATATCTAAGCTGTGCCATTGATTGTATTCATGAATGCTTACATTTTGGTTAGTTCTGGATTAAACAAATTGAAATTTTCAGTTAAAATTTAAGGGCATGTCACAAAATTTATTTGTTGGAGGTATGGGAGCATAGTGTAACATAGTTTGCATGTTTTTCTGCTGGTGTTATTGTTTATTAATGAAATTTACAAATGTACTATACAATAATT
The DNA here is from genome assembly GCA_038373885.1 of Cheiracanthium punctorium. Classification (NCBI taxonomy): domain Eukaryota; kingdom Metazoa; phylum Arthropoda; class Arachnida; order Araneae; family Cheiracanthiidae; genus Cheiracanthium; species Cheiracanthium punctorium. The sequence goes on from JAWZYV010013863.1 coordinate 114,612, forward strand.
ATATTTTGTAGTATATAAAGTGTTATACTTTTATTGGTATTAACATATTTAGAGCTTTTTACAATGCCTTTTTTATAATTACAGTACAAATAATAATATACAATATAATTATTTATGTAGTGTGATATATTTTATTGGTAACACCCCCCCCCCTCAAATCCAGATATGCTACACAACTTTTCAAAATTTTCCAGAAAATTATACTTTTGTCTTCTGTTCAGAAAGCACTTCTGGATTTGGTAAAATCATACAAGCTGGTGCGCACCCCATGTAAACACGGCGACAGCCGCTGGAGCTTGGCGACCGCCAAGCTCCAGCGACTGTCGCCAACCATTTTGCACGATCAGCAAAGTATTTTAACACATTAAAATTGCACATATATTCCACTTACAAAAACATTAAAACAAAATACAACGTCCATAATTAACCAAAAGAACATCTGCAAATTCAGTAACAGGCAATTTAAAATGAGCAAACAGTGGACCGTTTTTAACTAAAAAAAATACAGTGGATTAAGCAACCTAGTTGTACAGCTATGTAAACTATGCCACCAGTGGACCGTTTTTAACTAAAAAAACCTCAGTGGATTCAGCAACCTAGTTGTACAGCTATGTAAACTATGCCACCAGTGGATCGTTTTTAACTAAAAAAACCTCAGTGGATTCAGCAACCTAGTTGTACAGCTATGTAAACTATGCAACCAGTGGACCGTTTTTAACTAAAAAAACCTCAGTGGATTCAGCAACCTAGTTGTACAGCTATGTAAACTATGCAACCAGTGGACCGTTTTTAACTAAAAAAACCTCAGTGGATTCAGCAACCTAGTTGTACAGCTATGTAAACTACGCAACCAGTGGACCGTTTTTAACTAAAAAAACCTCAGTGGATTCAGCAACCTAGTTGTACAGCTAATGTAAACCTTGTCAAACACTGGCCCGTTTTCAACTCAAAAAAACATCGGTGGATTAAACAACCTAGTTGTACATCTCTTATCATGTCAGTATGATTAGAATAGCATGTAAATAGCACTTACGAAAACATAAACACCTCAAATATCAATTTAAAATTCACATTAAAAACCTTAAACATAGCAAAGATTCGTTAAAAAAGAGCCCTTACCTATATATTTTTTTAAATAACCGCTCAGAAATGTCCCCAACACCCACCGGCTTATAACGTAACACCAGCATGCTTTCTTTTATTTAGCTGTTATATTCACACTATATTTCTAACAAACACGCACAAATTCGTTTCATATATTAACGCAACACATTTCATTCCCTTCCATCAATAACAGAAACAATTTCAAATTCCCAAACCTGACGAAACACGTATTCTTCATGGTTGCCAGTCACAAATACCACCGGCAGGTAACTTCACTTTGGCGGTGCATCGCTCACTCTAGCGTCAGAGTGTTCGCCAAGGATTTGTAAACAAAAACATCGATATGTAAACAATGCACCGTATACGGAATATAGTCCCTGGATTTTGCAGTATAATTATAAAAGCATGAGTTTTCTACTGTATTTTAATTTTGTTGATCGACAAATTCAGCTTTGAATTAAATTTTTTGTGGATAAAATTCTGCTACGTTTTATGTTCCCAACAACGAAATTTCCACTCGCCAACATATCACTGGTGAGCAGAATTCTGACTGACTAGTGGAAATTACATAAAGTTCTTACATGGGAGAAAAAAACAATAAAAGGATGAGACTAGGAAAATAGCGAGAAGAAAACTGCATGTAGCAAAACTTGTGACATTGCCAGGAAGAAAAGGGGCACATAACTATTTCTTTTTCTGTTGCCAAACTATTCCACATAGGTGCAGTTTTGAAAATTTTTGGTTTGTTTACCGGTATACAGGTGTAAATATAGCCGTAAAAGATCAAATGTTCATAAAAAGTAGAATATTGTTACCCAACTTTATAGCAAGCATTTTTTCCCTTCCTCTCCCAGGCACTGCTCCCCAGCAGTACAATTTAAACTAATTTTTTTCGGTTTCTGATAGGAATAAAATTCTTTTCAAAAATTGCATTTGGTTAAAACAACACTACTATAATGCTGGGTGGGAAATAACGGTATAATTTCATTTCTTCAATTGCAAAGCACTTTGTGTAAAAAATTAATTTTTGACTACTGCATATATATTTTGAGAATATTTTTAATTCAGTCACGTGGTCAATGAATTTTTAAGCATTACATTTAGTAAGTGTCAAAGATTTCTAATTTATTGATTTTTTAAAATTAGGTTGTTCCTTAATATATAATCTGTTTTATATTTTTCAAAAATGTCAACTGTGATGTCACTTAACCAAAGAATGACAGCAACCAGTAGCACCGGTGCATAACCTACCAGTGAATTCTCGAACGGGCCCTATAAAATGCTTTTTTTTTTTTGTTGTTGTTTTAAGCAAACTAATAAAAATGCACTTAAAGTTAAAAAAATATTTAGCTTTTATGAAAAAAAAAGTATTTTAAAAAATTATAGGGACATTATTTTTTTAAATAAAATTATAGATTTAATGTCTTTACTCTGAACATATTTATGAATTTTTATATTTTAAACAGACAAAAAATATATTTTACAGTTTTAATGCCTTTCTCTTAGTTCATAATTTTAAAGATTTGGAATACAGTGGACTCTTGATTAACGAGTATCAGATTATCCGGGGCAGCCCCTTTTTATTACGTCTATGACGCAAGGAAATCGGTATAAAGCTCCTCAGTTTAAAAAATCATGAAAGTTGATTTTTCGAAATGAAGAAAATGAAATTCTTAGCGAACACAACAGTGGGTTTAAGCTGAGCTCAAAAGTTTTTAGCAAAAAAGATAAAATAAGAAAAAATCTTTAGAAAAATGCTAAAAGGATAATTCAGTTTTTCTCTCCGGGAGATAGTGTCTGCTCTCCATTTGCTCTATTTGGTCTTGTCTCTTGGTGGTCTTGAAAATTATAGACGTACGGGATTTATATTTCAATTTAGTGTTGAAAATCAAAGATTGTCCCCACAACCATTCCATAACAGGAAGTTTTTACTTTTATCCCTGTTTCTCTAATATATTTCAGTTCCAATTTTTTTCTGAATACTTTTGCAAAAAAGCAAAAGCCCATTAGTTTCATTTTAGCATTTTGACAAGTCTTTCCGCATTAACTGAAAAATGCGACCATATCTTAAACCTTACCACAACAATAATACTGAATTGTAAAGAAAAATTTTAGAAGATTTGTGAAAGTGAAGCTGTTTTGAAAACTCGAAGTGCAACAATGGATTAATGAAGATTCAAAATTGAAATGCTGAAAAGCTTGTAATTCAGAAGAAGCAAGGAATTTTTGTGGAATGTCCTTAAAGAGATGAAGAACTATGTATTGTGTTTGGGCAGAGGACTTTTCAGGAGATTTTAATGCGTACTGCTTAATTACCAGACCTTTAAATCGACTTTCATGCAGTAGGCCATTACACAGGACCTTCACACTTCAGCCACGTACATATTCAGCGTCCTAGTGACTCAGCTTAGGTAGGGTGAAGTGAAGATTTTTTAAAATTAGGTTGTTCCTTAATATATAATCTGTTTTATATTTTTCAAAAATGTCAACTGTGATGTCACTTAACCAAAGAATGACAGCAACCAGTAGCACCGGTGCATAACCTACCAGTGAATTCTCGAACGGGCCAATAATACGGGAACAATAATACTGAATTGTAAAGAAAAATTTTAGAAGATTTGTGAAAGTGAAGCTGTTTTGAAAACTCGAAGTGCAACAATGGATTAATGAAGATTCAAAATTGAAATGCTGAAAAGCTTGTAATTCAGAAGAAGCAAGGAATTTTTGTGGAATGTCCTTAAAGAGATGAAGAACTATGTATTGTGTTTGGGCAGAGGACTTTTCAGGAGATTTTAATGCGTACTGCTTAATTACCAGACCTTTAAATCGACTTTCATGCAGTAGGCCATTACACAGGACCTTCACACTTCAGCCACGTACATATTCAGCGTCCTAGTGACTCAGCTTAGGTAGGGTGAAGTGACAAAGGAAATCATGTAAAATCATGGAGAGATACTGAGCACAGTCATGTTCAGCGTCTTATCCATTCGGCCATGGCAGGGCTAAATGATGAAGAAAATCATGTAACTCATTGAAAAATTGAATCATGGTGACACATCAGTACAGAATACCAGTAGCATAGGAAAGGGGGGGGTGTTAGGGGGCTCAAGCCCTTCCCATACTCTTGGAGGAATGGAGAAAATTACCGCAAATCAGCACAATATGGTGCTTTTTTTTTTTTCTTTCTTTCTTTTTTTTGTTCCAGAATCAATCTAAACATACTGAGCTCCCCTCCAAACTTAGTGAATTGCTCTATGCTACTGCATAACCCATTACTTAATTATTTGGAGCAAGAAGATGAAATTCTTAAAAAAAAACACATTCTATCCTTACATTCTTCCAAAAATAATGGAGGATTTTTTTTTTCCCATAATGTATTGATTATAAATCTAAAAAACATTAGAATTTATATTTATTCTCTTTCCTTTGTATTAGTTAAATTATTCATGTCCTATTGTATAAAAATTTAAGTTTCTATAATTTTTTTTTTAATCCTGCAAAATTTGAATAAATTAGGTTATTCAGGATGAGGCATATCCCGGTTAATCGAGACTCTCCTATGTTTTGAAACAATAAGTTGTTTTTATATTAATCTAATAGATACCTTAATATTTTATAAGTAACAATTATTAATTAAATTTAAATTATAGGCTGCATTTTAAATTTGTTTTTAAAATAGAGGTTTTGTGTTTCAACCATTTATTTCTAAACCTTAAAAATATCATTTTGGACAACTTATCACCATTATTACTGATGAAACTAAAAGCAATATTCCATGTATTATGTAGTAAGCAATTACTGTTGTATTATATTATATACTAAATTTATAAAATAGTATCACTAAATAAAATGTTAAAATTTAATGATTTCAATGTCCTCATAAGTAGCTACAATTGTTTATTTACTAGTTTTAATTATTTTCAAAGGGAATATTAATTGTGACTTAAACATTTTATAAATATGTGTCTATGTAATTATAAAAGGATTTTTAAAAACTTACCTTGTTTAAACCAAAAGAACTGTTTTTTTGTTTGTTTGTTTGTTTGTGTTTTTACTAAGAAACTGGTTTTTTTACAATCCTGATAATAATTTGTTACTACTTCTAGTGCTAGCATTGTATCCACAGCTTTTTTTAGCTAAATGAAATGTATAGTCTCAGGCAATTATTCAGCACAAATTTATTTAGGCGTGACAAATGTAGTAATGCATTGCTGATTGTGAGGAAACCATAGAGATGATTTTCAATCAGAACATATAAAAATAAGTAGCTTCCAGTTGAGCAAAGGGAAAATCTACTCCACTATAAATAAATGCTGCGGTAAATAAACATTAAGAAAATAAATACATAAATTGTGGAACATTTTACTTGAAAAATGTGGAATAAAGTTAACAATTAAAATAATTGAAACATTATCCTGCATAATATTTCTACCGAAGTATTGCATTTTGATTAAATAATCATTGTAGTGCTGTTGTAATATCCTTTTTTGTAGGGTGTGATGTGAAAGTTGCTTTGTTGCAAAGTTGCAACCATATTTGGCTGTTTAGTACAAAAATGTATGCGAAAGCAGTTAATTTAGCTTGAGTTGTAGACCAAAATACAATTTGCCTAATTAAGAAAAAGCATTGTTTTCATGAAAGCAGCTTTATAATTTGGCGAATTTTGCTGGCATGGTAGGGAAGAAAAAAAAGTGATGCTGACTCTGTCTTCTTAATGTTGATAGTCTTTAAGAGCTGTGCTGTTATTTTTTCCCTTCGTTTAAAACATGCAGTCTCTTTTATGTTTAGGATTTTGATTATCTAGATTCAAATAGGATGAAATTGTTTGTTGAGTAAGAATTTTTAGTTTCATGTATTTGTCAGATCGTAAACATATTTAACAACAAACTTCTCTCAGCAATTTCGTGAGAAAACCTTTACGCTTAGTAAATAAAATGTTTAGCCAGAGATTTTGAGATGTTCTGTTGGTACTCTGTCTGGTCAGATACAGATAGAGGACAAAATAATACGAACACCTGTGAAATAATGGAAAATCTTTAATAGGGGGTTGGACCACCCTTTGACTGAAGTACAGATTTAATGTGACGTGGGATAGATGTTTAAAGGTCATGACAATATTTAAAGGAATATTGAGCCATTCCTCCAGCAGAGTGGTCTTTAATTCCAAAAGTCTGGATGGAGGTGGAAATAGGGAACGAAGTTTGGACTCTAAATATTCCCGTAAATGTTCAATAATATTCAAGTCCGGAGACCGAAAAGGTCAGGCAAGATGTTCAACTGCATCGTCATGCTCTTCGAACCATTCTTGAACACACCTAGCAGTGTGGATAGGGGCATTATCATCTTGAAAAAACGGTCGCTCTCCAGGGAATACAATCTACACAAAAGGATGGACATGATCCCCTAGAATGCTTAGTTAGTGATTGGATTTGATCCTTCCATGCAGAATAACAAGTGGCCCAAGATATTGCACCCCATAGCATAATGAAGCCACCCCCAGGTTTCACAGTCTGCAAGAGACATTCAGGATGAAACGCTTCTCTGAGCATTCTCTAGACATAAACGTATCAGGTCATCTGAAATACGGTGAATGATGATTCATCTGACCGTATGACTTGTTGCCACTGCTGTGGAGACCAGCCTTTATGATCTCTGCACAATTGGCGTTGCTTGAAAGCATTACTTGCTGTCACCAAGGGTTTACAAATTGCCACTCTGTTATAAATATTCACAGCATGAAGTCACCTTTTGACAGTTTTTGTTGGAACTGGGTCCTGGAGATGACTGTTCATTTCAGATGTTATCTTGGATAATGATTGCTTATGCTTTCAGGATACTGTGCACTTCAAGGACCCGTCTATCCCTATCAGCAAGCTTTGACTTTCGGCCACTGTTGTGCTTTGAAGACGTCTTACCCCCTTTTGTGTACCCTGTCATAATGGCTGATACCGTAATACTTGCAAACCCCAAAAGGTTTGCTGTTTCTGTAACTGATGCTCCACTTAAAACGCACTCCAACTATCATTCCTCTTTGGAACTCTGACAGGTCTGACATTTCAACTTATCACAGACAGTTTGATAGAAACATGCAATGCTGGTGACTGCTGCTGAGAGACTGATATCTTTCTCGTCATGCTCATTAGGTGGCATACTACTTCTGTTGCAGGTGCAGACTTGCCAACTTTTACGCTTTACACGTAAAATTTACACATTTCGACTGCTTTTATGCATACAGCACTTTTTTTCATGGATACTTTCTTCCTAACTTGTGTTTATTTCTTTAAAACTGAAATTGATATTAAAAAGAAATGTATTAGGTTTTTAATTGAAATGATGTTCTATGTTTGGGCCTTTTTCCCTTTTCAATATGGATCTAAGTGCACATCATCGGCACCATGATCGACATTGCACATCCATGTTGATATAATGCGCATCAAAATATTTTTCTGAGTTGCCACTGAGGCAAAGAAAAAAAAATCTTTCCAGATGTGACGCCCAGTACTTATTAATTGGTTTACCCAGTCATGACGTCATAGAATAGAGCGAATGGGAGAATCACTTACTTGGGAGTAGGTCTTTCTCCTGTGACTTGTGCATCTTGCGTGGTGTTCTTTGTTATTAGTGCGCGCTCGCTTTGCAGTAAAGAGACATTGGTAGACGGTAGTATGAGCATACTTCAATTGATTTTCTGAGGATTATTTTCAATAAATGGCCTGTAATGGCCACTAAAACAGTATAACTTATATAAAAAAAAAGTTATAGCAAAAAATGGGCATGTATAGTATCATATGTCAAAGGAGCAAAATTCGCTCATTGTAACGTGTGCCGGAGTGATTTCAGCATTATTTCTCATGGAGAAAAGTATGACATTTCTCGCCATGTGAGTTCGTCTAAACACGGTGAAAATGTGAAACGCGCTAACAGCAGCAAAAGTCTACAAACATATTTCAAAGAGGACAGACAGTCCAGTGGCAGATTAATGCAAATTTCGCGCGGGCGGGGGGGGGAGCGGTTAGAAGATTGATATATACATCCATTTAATGGAAGCAATTTAGGATCTTTTACATTAATCTCCCCAGTATTATTCGGAAAAACAGCAATGAATTCAGGGGCAACTTGTTTAATAAGATTTTGGAAAGCCGACAGCAAAAAATCTTGCTTCCAGAAAACTTTTACTTCCGATTTTCTGAATAAAGGCGAAAAAGCTACTGCTGCTTCTTTGAAGTCAGCACAGTCAAAATGAGAGTTTTTTCAAGTCAGTTAAGTGATTATAATTAATAAATTGTTACCAGAAATCTGGAAGATGGTGTATTAATTGATTTGCCTGTTATTCAACAACTTCATTTTCTTTTATTGTTCTTAGCTTTATTTAGTACTTAAACTTAAAACAAATAATTGTGATATAAAATGCATTAAAAATAATACTCGTGCATTCTATAGTGAAAGGTAAAAAATAACGGTCACGCGTTGCATAGCAAAAAGTGTCGAAATTTCTGTTCGCGCGCTGTTTTACACATTTTGATTTTCCCAGGTTGGCAAGTCTGCAGGTGTGAAATACGTCATACTTTTTCACAGGTGTTCGTATTATTTTGTCCTCCATCTTCTGTAGATGTTATTCAAGAAAGTCCAGACTTCAATGAAAACATTTTAAAAATTCACTATAAAAAGAACAGAATTGTTATTTCAGTAAGACTTACTAACCAGTGTCAGGAGCTGACTTTCAGTTATGACAGTTGCAGTCAAAAGGTCTATTTTATGTATTTGCAGAAAAAAGTAATCAGATAAGTAGGAATTGCAAAGTAAATTAAAACCTCCCTATAACGATATTCAATACAATGGTAAGTCATCTATAAAATACAATCTTGGGGTCCTGCGGAATTTCTGTATAATATAATCTCCCATCGATATAACGATACATCCCTCTAGAATGATAATTTTATTGGGTCCCTTAAGTTTCATTGTATTGTAGCCATAGTCAGATAAAAGAGAAAACTATCTGCGAACTCATAATGACTAAATACATAGTGCGTATATGAACACGTGTATATGCATATGCACACCCATCTGTGCAACTTGCTTGGGCTATACTGACTTGAAAGATATTTCTTTTACGCAACTATCCATTAAAAAAAAAAAAAAAAAAAAACTTGGAATTACCGAAAAACTATTTGCAAGATCTTTGAATGTATCCACGCCTGGCGTGCACATGTGCGTCTACATTATCTGACTATGATTGTGGCTTTACTGTAGTTAAAATCACTCACTGAAAATTTCTCTTATCAAAAATTGTTTTCAAAATTGGGAAATTTTTTAGTTGAGATTTTAGGAGTATCTTGCTTATGTTATTTTAAAGATATAAATTATTAAAATTTTATCTGATTTCATTTCAGCATCTGTTAGATCACATTAAGTTTCTGGAAGTTACAGATGAAGAAGGTGATTAGTTCCACAGATATAAAAATAGTTTATTTTATATGTATTTTTTTAATAAAATAATTTTTATTTGTTAAATAAAAGTTTTTCATGCTAATAAGTGTTCTTTTTGTTTTGTAAAGTGTTATTGGGAAAAAGAAACTAGCCACTTTATAAACTATGTTGGCTAATAGGCAGAGTTGAATAATATTTATTATGATTAAAGTTGGCACTGTTTACTGCAAACAAATAAATTTAATGTTGCTGGTTACAAGAATCAATGTTAATGTCTGCTCCCCACTGTTATAAAGACCAGTCAGGAGTAGGGATCTGTTATTAAGGTGCTTTAAACTGATATCTTATAAAATATATTGAAATTGAAGTAATCAGTTTTTCTGTAAATTCATTTAAGATCAGAATTATAATCTTTTTAGGAATTGGCATTCATCAATACATTGTATTGTAATAGATATTGATTCTTGTAATTGATTAGAGAAATCTCAGAACATGGTGATACAATCTCATTTTAACAAACTTCTCATATGAATACGCCAGATTAACAAATAAAATTTCTATTTAAAGAAAGTATTATGGAACAAATTCAGACTTTCATGAAATTTCACTTCTCCGAATTTTAAAAATCACATTTGTTATGTCAAGATTTTAACTATAGATCTTTTAAAGCACTTAGTTGAATTCCAAGTACTTGATCGGTATATTTTTGACATATTGATGAAACTTTTTAAACAAAATGCAAGATATTAAATAATAAAATTTTTTTGATAGATAATACAGTGACAATTTAACATGCAAAAAAACTTGCATATTAGCATATACTAGTAAGTTTATTCACTAAAATAGAAAACAGGCAGATTAACATGTTTCAGTGAAGGTAACGTTAATCAAAGGGAAAACTTAAGTCTAGAAAAGTCTGATATCTAATGTTATTCCGTATTCCAGTTTAGGTTAATGTGAAATCATGAAGCACTTCTAATTAAAGAAATGTAATGCCAATATTTAAATAAGGTAGGATGGTGAGTAAGGGAGAACTCAGAAAGACCAAATTGCAGATACTAATGCAAAATTTAGGTCATACAAACTAACTACTGTAAATATAAATATTTCTCGAGTTGTTGTGATTAAGATTCCAGTTCATATGCAGTTTTAATTCCTGGAGTATGATTCGAAAGTTAAAAAATAGCTTAGAAGTAATAAATGCTTGAAGAAACATATAGTCCTGCTACGATAACTTGGCAGTCGGTCATGTGAATTTGGTCGAGTCCACTGGTAAAATTCGGTAACAGGTTTTCCTTCAGAGTAAAATCAGGTAGGCGTAATTGGCACCTTATCGTGGATACAGGTAATTTCTAGCACAATGAAGAATGAGCAAGCGGAGCAGGTGCGCCCTTTTATTCGCTTTCACTCTGGGGGAAGGGGGGTTGGAGACCGGATGACCACCAGAAATTCTCCCCACTTGGCGAAAGAAGCAGTAGCATGTAGTAACCTTTCCATGAGTGACCCCTCTCTAGGAATGAAATCGCCTAAGGTCGACTGCCAAGTTAAGGCAGCCAAACTATACTCTAGGCATTTTCACTTAAGGTGTACCACCAAAACAGGGGCGTAGCCAGAAATTTTTCATGGGGGGGGTTACGGCTACTACAACTCATGTATACGTGTGTGTGATAATGTAGTGAAGAATATGCATTTTGTATGTCAAAAAATTTCTCATGAGGGGGGTTATGACCCCCCCCCCTTGGCTATGCCCCTGCACCAAAAAAAGAACAATAAAGTACCAATTATACATCTTTTGTGTGAATGGGAGGCAGAGTAATTGATATGTTGACGATAAAATTTGAATGCTTTTGAAAATTCATTATGAATGGGAATTTAAGAAATCTTCAAGAGGTGGACCACATTATTTCACTGCATTTATATTGAAATGTTTAATTTTTAAAACTAAGCAATAATACGAAGAGAAATCATGCTTTTGCTACCTATCTTAAGTAATATATTTTTTATTTTTATATGCAATCTGGGGAATAGGCCATGAGTATAGCAGTTTCGCATTATTATACACCAGGGCAGTGTTATTACAGTACAGTGGATACAAATAAATTGGGACTTCATGAAACTACTCAAATAAGCAAATAGTGGTTTACTAAAAATATATATTTTGTACTGAACTAATATTTCAATTGCATTACAATAAAGCAAAATTACATGTTACAAATAAAAATTAAGCAAAATCATATATATTTATGCTTATTAAATTTATTTTTAAGAAAGTGAATTTGAATTTTTGTGTCACGAATTGAAAACAAAAAATATTGATTTTGCATATTGAAAACTACTGGGTTGGTGCATAATTATCTGGAGTTTGAAAATTTTTATTTAGTTTTTAATTAAATTAATTCATGTAAGAGAATATACGTCGATTAAAAAAATAATTAATTAAAAATATTGTAAATTTTATTAAGTTACAGCATGTTAAAAAAAGAAAAGCCTGATAATTATGCACCAGCCCAGTAGTTACTTATACTTTCACACTAAGAACACATTTACAACTTTATATAAATATTAAAAAATATATATATATATATATGTAGCGAAGCTGAAATACATCAATTATCATTATCATACAAAATATTTAGAAATTAATTATTTCCTGATAATCGAAAAAAAATATATTCAATACGCATGCGGTTTTTTGACAATTTTCAATTTATTATGAGATAAAAAACAACGAAATTTTCATTTTAAAATATCAACCTGGAGGCCATATAAGTAATTTTAGCCAAACTTCAACATGCTTTTAAATTTCTTATATTGACGTTTAGGGGTGCTCGACCCCCCCCCCCCCAATATAGGCCTCCTTACCGGCTCGGATGGATGCCGGCTAGTAGTCGCCTAAATCTCGGTTGATAATGGGTATATAGTCGCCGGACGACGAAATCATGGGTAAATGATCGCGGACGACGTCGCCGCGGCGGTAGCGCCAATGGTTGGCCAAAAAAATGCGATGAGACATTTCGGTCACTTCCCGGCGTCGCAGTCGACGCCAGCGCGACGTCGTGATCTGTGAAGTGCGGCGTTTGGCCAATTCTTGGCCAACGATATTTTGCTACTTGGGTAGAGCATGCGCGCAGAGTAACGTGAACGGAGTTTTCTCCTCGGAGGACAATCTCGGAGTTTTTGTCCTCTTTTTCTCCGAGGAGGAAATTTGCTTCAGTTACTTTGGAGCGTTATTTTGCGATTCACTAAGATATTTTGCCAAGTGTGGCATCTGATTTTTCGATGGAGGAACGGCTGCGGTTTGTTTCTGTCACACCGGAGTTCGAATGAATTGATGGCTAGAGATATATCATACGGACATTTATAAAACAGGAAAATAATCTATATTGTTCATATATAACCCTGTAACAACCCTTAAAACGTGATCATCCGATGTGATTTTTTCTTCCCTTTGAGAGACATTGAAAAATGGTTTAAGTCAGCATATTTATCTTCATATTTCTGATATTTCTCAGGATATAATTCTCAATTTTTGTACATCACTGCATCAGTGTACAGAGTACATTTTATTAATCCTAATTTTCTTTTCCTTCGGGGGTCGTATACACATTTAAAAAGTGTAACTTTCTGAAAATTTGCGAGAGGAATTTTTTCCTAAAGTAATATTTTTTTCCTACGTTATTTTGAAATTTTTTTCAGCTGACATTGCCCACTTATCTTAAATAGATAAAAAACTAAAGCATGCTACCACCTTTTTGGGACACCCTGTATACACACACATATATATGTGTGTGTGTTTGATATTCAAACACTGAATCCTACCCATTTTGTTATTTTTTAATAACATTCTGAATTACAAGAGGTTAAGTGAAGTTAGATGTTACAACTTTTCAAGATCTGTTAATATGCCGTAATTTCAAACAGGTTGCATTATACTCATAACTTTTTTGTTTCAAACGATGTATAATTTTTGTTTTGTTCGGGCTTTACTATTTTAGGGGGAGCCGGGCCCTTTCCGAAAGTGTAAAGCAATTACTAAAAACCGGCTTTTTAAAAACATTTTTACAGGATGATTCGAAATTAGTTTTAAAAACTTTCAGAAGGAGTGGGATACACCAAGACGGTTAAGAATCGCATAGGAATGCGGGGTCGGAAACGCCGCCTTCATGTACCTGTTAATAATCACTTTGGAAGAAGTGTTGAAGTCTGCGTCTAATTGCTTAACCAAGTTCACAAACAATGGGTTTTCCTTCGACAATTTCATCAATGTAATGAAAGTAAAAATTCTGAATGAACAATTTTTATCAAGTGCAATCTGTGAATGGTGGATTAATTTTTAAGAACCATGGTCGGAAAGTTTACTATCATTTCAACACTTCTTTTAAAGCGATTATTAACAGGGACAGCTGCGGGGGAAAAAAATGTCCCACTTGCCTTTTGTTCCGCCGTCGTTCGTCATACAGGAAAGTTATATATACCATTCGTTTACAAATAACACATACTTTTTTTAACTATTAATTTAATTTTCATAAGGGGTCGTCTTCATATTTAATTCTGTATCAACTTCGTTTTTCTCAGTGGAAACACTGTATTTTGACTTCATTAAACGAAAGAAAACCTTCAAATTACCCTACATATGAATTTTCACCAATTTTCTACGATAATTTGCGGAGATATTGGGAATTATTTTTTGCGCGTTTTTTAAGGGACTTTCTGCAAATAGAAAAACAGTATTTGTAGGTTCTTAACTCTTCGCCTTTCATTAATTTCGCTCGCGCGAGTTAAAAAAAATAAATATTATTTTCAAAGAGAATATTTTTTCCATCCCTCCTGAAGATTTTTGTACTAATATCAAGGATAGAAATTAAACTATTTAGTCAGTGGTCCAAATGACATCCGAGTTCATAACTTTCTTGTTTGTACACATGATTTAAAGGAAAATGCAAAACGACTGCTCACGATTTTGAAAACCTTTCTAATTTTGAAATTGTTATTAAGTATTTCCTTTGATGGTTCTCTTAGACAGGTGAATTGTTGGCAGGAGTGAGAGGCTGCTCTCTGCTCTTCTGACTACAAGCATGAATGTTACGCAGTTACGGTCGAACTTTAAGAATGGTTTCATGATTGAAAATTTATTTGTTTGAATTTCATGTAAAAAACGCAACTACTTTTTTGCCGACCCAAAATTATCACCGTGTTTGTTATTTTACTTTCTTCATTTAATATTATCGTCTGGAATGTGCAATATTCTTATAAGACTTTTGGCGATATTTTAATTTGTAGTCAGATGAAAATTTAGACAGAAAAACGTTATTTTGAATGTTTGAGTATGGGGAAGTTCAAAGACCTGATGTGTCCAATATAAAAAAAAAGGTCAAATTCGTGCCTGGAATGTTGAGGATGTTAGTTTCTCAGAAATGGGACGTTGTATTAGAAGACATACATCTAATGCATCTAATTCTATAACTGGAAAATATTTTATTTGGGGGAATATGGTAGCGGACGCAACAATAGACGCCTTATAGAATGAACATCAAGCTGTAAAATCCTCTAATTTATTTCCTTCAAAATTTGATATTTTATAATACCGCTATATTTTACTATGTTTTTGCACAAAATAAATCTAATTTACGTTTATTTTAAGCAATTTAAAAAAAAATGTCACTTAGTAAATTTATATATGGTCCATTAACTCATGAAAATAACATTTTATTTAATACCAGCTGCGTACCCGTTCTCCGCACGGTAGGGAACGAAACTTTGTCTTACATGTATAATTCGAATTGATTCCTGCAATGTGGAATCTAGAAATAAGCAAAATGATTTGACTCCTGGCGTAAAATTGCTCACTAGTTATTCGTAAAGTTAGCATAAGTTACTGAACTGTGACCATCGTGATATTATGACACAAAAAACTGTGTCCCTGTCATTCGCGATCAGTAAAAGGAAAGCATGACGGTTCCTAAAAATTTCTAACTTTCAAAATGTCTTATTTCTACATCATACTCTTTATTAGATTTAAGTTATACCATAAATACCTTAGATACTACATCATGTGAAGAACCGTTTTATTTTATAATTAATAGTTTTGTACCCGCTCTTCGCAAGGCAAGAAGAGAACATTTTTTCTAAAATGTGACCATAGCTACTTGTGACAAAACAGAATCTCCAAGAAAAAAAAGTTCAGCTATAGTCTTTTCAATGGAAACTACCGCGGGATATATTAACGCGACTTAAAATTATTTAATGTTTTGTTAGCTGTGATGTAAGACTGCTGTAAAAAACGAATAGAAACGAATAGTTTCACGAAGTATTTATTAATGCACTATATTGTGCTTTGATCAGTATTGCCCTAGCATATCTACTAAATATTACTTATACCATCTTTTACTGATGCCAATATATTTTCGTTTTTCCATCTTTAATGCTTAATTTAAAGTAATGGTTTAGATATTTGCTACTAATGTAGTCTTATTGTTTGGCGATTCTTTGCAATTTACGCATTAGCAAAAACGATAATCGTTTCACTTTATCGTTGCCATTAAAACAGCTCTCTATATATTTTTATGCCAAATTCTTGCCAGATTGACGTATTTAGCACTGCAAAATATTTCTTGCGATTCGAAAACGTGTCCCGTTTAAAAACTCAATCGAAAATAATGCTGGGTAATTCATTGTTGAAAAAACCGCATTCAATTCTTTTTCTCGCAACGTAATATAAAAACATGGAATTATTTCGTACGTGCCTTTTTTTTTTTTGCTTGCGACTCCGTTATTCTGATTGAGTTTCGAAAGGGGTTTTAAACTCGTTACATCAAAATGACAGATTTTGCATGCGGAAATTCAGTTATTTTTAAGTAATTTTATTTATATTTTTCAACTGGCAGCTATTCAGTTTTAGTTACCATGACGACTAAATTTGCAAGCTTAAATATCAAACGAAATCTTGAAGCATCTGCTATTCAAATCAAAATCCTTCTTTAATTAAAAATTAGTACAAAATATCCTAATTTATATTTTTCCCCCGTTCTTCTTTTAAAAGTGAGCGAATTGTGTGCTCTATCCTTTGCCGAAATCTAAAAATGTCATGACGGATAGAATTAAAGATTAAACAGTTTTAAAATTATTTTACGCAAATGTCGTCAAAAGAGAAATTCTTTTTAAAAATTCCCAAAAATCGGCAAAATATGTTACAGAGTCAAAACAAACTGTTTTCGAAAGAAATTTTTTTTCTCTATCCGATGATGTAAACATCGTTTTACTGCGAGCACAATTACCGGCGTTATTACGTATTATGCGAGAAAAATCGGACAAAACATAAAATAAAACATTTTTTAATTCGATTTTCGAAAAAAATCGCTCCGATGCGTGTTGGGATATACCCTAGTGAAGCCGTATGCTAAATTCCGTAGGTCTGCGACCAATCGTCTCGGCGCAATGCGATCGAGAGTCGCGCAAGAAGATTGGTGGTCACAAACCTACATACATACATGCATACATAGCTACATACAATGTTTACTCTCGGATTTTATTATATAAGATAAATTAAACTACTGAACGTAAAAATTTGGAATTTTGCACAGCCATGTAATATTACTTTCTGTATCTATTTAAATCGAAATTTGGCTAGGTCTCTATTTATAATTCTTTTGAATATTAATTTAATAATTAATATTAATATTGTATTTAAAATCATAACATTAAATTATGTTTGGGTCGTTTAGTTCTAATAGTACGAATAAAAAATGAGCTTCTTATTATCAATATTATATGCGATATGAATTAAAGTATGAAAAAATATTAGGCTGTAACGAAAGTTTTCCGCCACTGGAAGTATTGTCAGCACAAGCAGTTCGCGTTGGTGACTTTGCGGGTATTTTGTCAAAACGATTTTTTGTTATTTGAAAGAAAAAAGACTTGTTTTAGAGCACTGTGTTGTGAAATCTGTAAAAAAAATATCTTTATGATTAAGTATAAGGTGTCTGAAATGGAAACTATCACGCTACCAGATTGAACCATCATTTACTCTCAGTTCTGTCGCAAAAAGTCAGCTACAGAATGACACCGAATCATGTGTACAGCTTAAGGTACTATTGTTGTATCACACGAAATTATGAGGATTCGGTACCGAAATTTCAAAAACGAGGACTAGGACATTTAAGAAGCAGAGCGCTCTGGCCGGCCTACTGATGAGGCCCGCCTACGAGAATTTGTGAAAGAAGAAAAAATATTCATCCACTCGAGAGTTAGCTAAAGGGTTAGACATTAGTACCATGTCCATTAGTCGCGCAAGGCATCATATAAACTTGACATATAAGATCAATCGCTCGGTATCGCATGAGCTGGCTCAAGCAAATCTGGCGGAAAATTTTCGTTACAACCTGATATTTTAACAAAGGGAGGGGGGATTTCGGCAGCTCATAACTCTCCCATTTTCAGTTAAAATTTATTGAAAATGGGTATCCGGGTTTAAAATGAGCTAAATTTTTGAAATACGAAGTGAAATTTAGGGGGTTGCTATTGGGGAAAAATAAGTTGTTGCGAATTTTAATATGTAGATGCGATTATGCGATTTTTATACATAGCAAATTGCAGTGTACGTCAATCGTAAACGACTGGTATCTGTAACTTTGCTGTTCGACGAACGACGGGTGAATACGCGTCAGAACCCCTTATAAAATCCTCCTTCCAAGGCATCCCCCCTTGGTAGATCGCTCTAGTGTAGCTTTGCCGTAATCACGCACAACCATCGACGAACGACGGCCGAAAAAAGTACAAGTGGGCCCTTTTTTTCCGCAGCTGTACATGCAGACAAAGTTTCCCACCCCCTCATTGCTATGTAATTGAGCTGTCTTGGTGTATCCTACCCCCTCCTAAAAGTTTGTAAAACTATTTTCGAATCACCCTGTATTAATTCTACTAACATTGAGGTTTAAAATAACGGAGTTGTAGTTGTTCCGCGATGCTTTTTGTTACGCCGTTTGGCACTACCCCAAAGTTTTTCTATGTTATGTATGTATACCTGTAGTTGGATCCTAAAAACTGTATGTGTGATTTACCTGACTGTGTGTATAACCAGATTTTTCCAATTCCTCCGAGCTATAACTTTTCCAACAATCTGAAAAACATTACGGAACCTTCAATATAATTACGAATTTCGGTCATTAAAGATTGGGCGGTATGGTCAGGAATAAAAACTCTCGATTCTCTGCATAACGCACCGAAAATCCATTGAGGGGGAAAACCTTGCCAGCATTATTTTTTCGACGAGTGAACATGCTTCCCTCAATCTCAACTATTAAATTATCGCCCCCCCTTTTTTTCAGTATTGCAAAAATCCAAAACACATATTTCTCGCAGATCCCAGCTAGAAAATGTTTGCACAAAAAGTGTAAAAAGTGTACAAAATCTGATAGTGTTTGGCACCTCTGCTTATGCATAAAAAGTGCAAACTAAATTGTGCATAAAAAGTGCACTCTCGGGAACTAGACGGAAAAATGTAGAGGGCGTGGTTGGTTGTTTTTAACGAAGGACTTTTACGTCCTTTTTAGTGCTACCATCTATAATCATATATAAGAACTTGCTCCATTTCGCAAACTTCCGAGGATCGGGTTTGAACCCAAGAACCCAGGTTTCGTAGGCGAGCCTTCTAACCACTAGACTGGAGTTGACTCAGAATGATGTGACTTATGTTTGAAGTGATCGTTGTTTCAAGTTCGGAATTGGAACATTTATGTATTTAAAAAATAAAACTAGACTTTACCAGGACACTTCTCAAAATTAACAAAAAGGGGGTTTCTATGCATTTTAAGCTTTTGGAACCCGAGTACGACCGTGAAAAAAAAGTTTGTCCGTCTGTCGTTCTGTCATTCTGTGCGTGAGGCTTTTTTTTTATTCGCACATCACCTAAAACTGAATGAAGCGAATGAAATAAAATTTGGTGACATGATAGGTGGTCACTCATTTTGAACTATATTTTTAAAAAAATTCATTAGATTTTGAGATTTTCTAAAAATTGTTTCAAAGTGCGTGCATTTTTGTTCGCAGATCAGATATGAACGACTAAAGCGAAAGAAATGGAATTTGGTGACATGATAGATGATCACTCAATTTAAGCTGTAAGTGTCTGTATTTTTTTTAAATAGATTTTGAGATGCTTCTAAAAATCGTTCCAAACTGGGTAAATTTTTGTTCGCAAAATTTAGCGACGCGATAGGTGGTCATACAACTTAAACAATGACCCTAGACAGGGTCGTACCCAGAAAAAATTTCCAGTGGGGGGACCAAAAATTTCGGGGGGGGGACTAAAAGGTGAAAAAGGCTAAATTTTTCACAAAAGGCTACATTATTATTGTTTTGTTAACAAAATTTTAAATTTCGGGGGGAGGACCAGGGGGTTCCCCCCCTTGGGTACGGCCTTGTCCCTAGAGTTTCTAATTATTTGGATTAGATTTTGAGATTTTGCGAAAATTGTTCCAAACTGCTTAAATCCCAGCTTGAAAATGTTTGCACTTTTTGTGCAAAAAATGTGCATATAAAGTTAATACTTTGAAAAGTATACACTTTTTGTGCACAGTTTTTGGCAATATAGAATATGCACTTTTTAGTATGCATAAAAACTGCATATAATTTGCACAAAATGTGTATACTTTCAAAATAATCAAAAATATCTACTTTTTATGCACAAGTTGTGCACAATCTATACTTTTGTGCAAAAAAAGTGCAGACTTTTTCTAGCTGAGAATTGTTCTAGTCTACAACAGTATTATATGGTTTATATTAAGGTGTTTTCCCACAAAACTTCACGGAAGTTAAATTTTCATGACAGCAGTAAATGAAATGTAAGCTTTTTTCAAACTCAATCGAGAATTTTCGAACCAATTTCCTGTGCGAATGCCGACGCTATTTTTACAAGACCTGAAATTACATTTCCACATAAAACGACCACTGAATTTATATAATTTTATATGTTGCACAGCACAATGCATATGCGACGGCAAAACTCTAAATTTTTGGAAATGCTTAATAGCATCCTCTTCAGTCGTCGCAATTCCCAAAATGTTCATACTGTCATATACAAACAAAGAAAAAAAATGCTAAAACACTGAGAAAACTTTCACCTACACTACACAAAATTCCATATACATAAAAAATGAACCAACTTTAAAATACTTAACACAAAAGCCATTTCCGGCCATTCCGTTTTAAAAGAAATTTCTGGTAAAACAACATTGCTTGGCTCTTACCCCAAGGAGTAACGACCGCCACACGAGACGAAAAATACGAAGCTAAAATAAAATGGCTCGTTTGCGTATGAATACATCATACATTAGTACAACGATCACGCCTACGAATACGTTGCCCTTTGCTTTTCAAACAGTAGCGAATGTACTACGCACGATGGAGCAAGGTTACCACCCGAAAGAAACAAGATCACCGCACGATCTAGTATGGATTACCAGAAAAAAACAAAAAGTCGCCAAGTTTCGCCCTCTACTACCGGAATAAAAATCGCCAAATTTAACTGGTGTCCGCGTCCGCATAACGGAAAAGTACAAGAGACCAACACTTCTTATCTGAAAATCTCCTGCATGAACGGTACAACCAGCATACAATACCCATTCCATTATATCCTTTTCACCTATCATGGAGGACGATAGTTCTACGAGTGACGCAGCCATGCATCGTTACCGTTGACGCAGTCATTACCGTTAGCGTAACCCACACGGACAGCCCAAACTGTCAAAAACTGCGACCCCCTCTTGTAAGAAAGTTTTCTTTCTGAACAAATGTTCATGTTATTTTCAGATATAATTAATGTATTTCTAATTGCTTTAGATGAGTTCTGTAAAAACATAAATGTAGATCAATCTTTTCAGATTAAGGGGAAAAAAGAAAGTATGAAAAATATACAATAGTTTTATTTTCGAAATTGAATAGTAGTGAAGGTCGTTTTCTCCATAGAATAACGTTACGGGTTTGTGTGATTGTACTCTAAACTAATATCACTAGCAATGATTTTCATCAAAACAGGAATCAGCATTCTACCATAACTTGCAGAAGTGATCCAAAGAAATGAAAGGCTTCGAACTTGTGTTTCAATTCCATCATATAATTTTCTTAATTTAACAACCTCATTTGAATATTTTACAGGTTTGAGATTCAAAAGTTCATGTATTCGTTGATTGTAAGATAATTCCTGCCAAATCTTGCCTTTAAGATTTATACAGACGATTCATACTGAATTTTTTTATACTACTTGCGGCAGCTCCGCCTACATAAGACATTATAAAATTAAATTTGTCGACTTTCGAAAGTGTTGTATTTTCATGAATGGCTACTTTAAAACTATTCCAGAAATTCAACCATCGACTATAGTCACCGTAAAATTGAACAATATTGAACTGGAAGTCGAATTAGTTGTTTCATTAACTTGATTATTTTCTGTTAAATTTAAGCTAGAATTTGTTTTAAAGACTATTTTCCAGTTAGTTTTATTCAAATGTCTATTTATTTTGGATTTTAATAAAGTTATTTTATCCTTGTACGACATAGCACTTTCAAAATGAGCATGTAAATCTCCCTCGTCCTCTGTCAACTTTTCTGTTTCATTATCAAACAATTTTAAATCAACCTCTTTCCATGAGTAGAGCCAAACTGTCTTCAAGTGATGAACTAGAAACAGTTTCTTTAAGTGCATTCTCTATTTTCTTTAGCAAATTTGTTACAGAAATTCTAATGAGGCCCCGCTTTTCAATTAGAAATTTAACAGATTCCATTTTAACTAATAAAAAGGTTAAAATTCAAAGTAAGGTATTCTATAAACTTTAATTATCTTAAACTTCAACCACTTAAAAATGCATATGAAACACTATTTTCAAAATACTCTCAGTCCCAACATTCTTCAATTACACAACTACTGTAGACTTGAAGCAGATTCAAAAAATATTTTCATTTAACAGTCTTACCGGACACTAAGTTCAATTATACCAGAATTCATCCATGGCACCTTCATCAATCTGGCCGATGCACCATATTTAAAAATCCTTTTCCCAAAGCTGGTTCAGTGATAGTCGAACTTGTAGCAAAGTTCCACGAAATGAAGCACGAATACTTAAAACATAAAGTGGTTTATTAACAGCAACATAATTATTTTGTGTAACATGTATTTCGGAAAATTCCGTTAATTTTATATTGAGTATGTACTAAAAGCTGTTGCTGTGAACACATATATCGGATTTGTGTGCTTTCCTCGTAGCCTGCTTATAAAGCCTCGTCAGAGGGACAGCACAAAAGGTGGGGGGGTGCCCTCCGTGAGGGTCTTTTAAGGGGCCTAACCCAAATTTACGTTTGTTTCGGAGAAAACCACGGAAAACTCCGATCGGTTAGGTTGACAGCCGCACGATGGGACCTGAACCCGAGACCTTCACAGTTAGACCATCTACCATTTTCAGAACGGCAACATAATTTAACAAAAATCCATCTGCACAAAATCAAATAATCGAACAAGGTCCAGCTTAACCCATGAAACTTTTTCGAGACTGAACTATCAATGGGTGCGTTCATAAACGACAAAGTCGTTGCACGAGTTTTCCTAAGAAAACTGGAAGGCGTTTGTTCAGTACTTTCAGTTTCTTTTGCTTTTACGAACAGCTTCAGTTTTTTTAGTTTCGTCGAGTAGGAGATGCGTTTGTTTACAATTCGTGTCTGATGTCATTTTTGTCAAGGAGAGTTTTTAGTGGCCTCACCATGGTAGAGTGGTTATGTCACTGGAAATGGTAGACAAGCAAATTGTGACGGTCCCGGGTTCGGATCCCATCGCGCGTCCGTCGACCTAACCCTTCGGCGTTTTCCGTGGTTTTCTCCGAAACTTAGTGTAAATACGGGTTAGGAACCCTTAGAAAGACCTGCTGTGCCCTCCTTGAGGCTATTTCTAAGGGGTCCTAACACGTATTTAAGCTAATTTCGGAGAAAGCCAAGGAAAACTCCGAACGTTTAGGTCGACAGCAGCGCGATGGGACCCGAACCCAGGACCTTCACACTTCGGCATTGTGCCATTTTCACTGACGTAAGCACTGAGCCATGGTGAAGCCACAACAACAACTTGAGTTTATTAGTTTTGTCGCCAAGGATATGTGTTTGTTTCCAATTCGCGTCTGATGTTATTTTTGAGATTTTAGTACTTACTCAGTATAAAAGTAACAGGATTTTAATAGAAAAAATGGCCATCATTGATGAGCACATATCAAAATTTAGAAATTTCAACTTAAACTGGCAATTTTTTCAAAAGTATATAGCTGGAGAAGTTCAAATTTCGCCAATAACGGTTTAAATAAACTTCACCCTCAACACTAAACATACAAGAATACTAAAAATACAAGAAAATGATAAAATCGTTGAAAAATTCTGTACATTCATTGCAGTATATCGGATTTGCGTGCTTGGCTCGAAGCCGCTTATAAATCCTCGTCAGAAGGACAACATAAGGGAGTGTCTTCCGTGGAAGTCTTTCGAAGGGTTTCTAAACCATATTAACCCAAAATTTCGTCATTTAATAACAAAAACAATGTGCAGCAAGCGTATCTTCTCAACAATTAAATGAACCTGCTCCGTGCTCAGGTTGCTTCGTTTGAAATTAAACGCAGTCAGTTATGTATACGAACGCCTACTAATATTATAAATGCCAATGTTTATATATATGTTTATTACTCTTTCATGCTGAAACGGTTAGACGGATTTGGATGAAATTTGGACTAAAGACAGTTAACGTCCTGGATTAGCATACAGGCTACATTTATCGCGAAAAAAAAAAAAAACACTGTTCCTGTAATATACAAAAAACTATCCTTCATCCAAAAAAAAAATAGAGAATACAAGTGAGTTTTTATTTTACAGAGTAGTCGCAACTATCGAGTTTTTATTTTACACAGTGGCGAAAACTTATAGAAGACAGAGTTTTTAATAAATAAATTCATTTTATCGTCTGCTATACCTGGATAAAGAATACAACTGAATAAGTTTTTCCTTCTGAAGTGGATTTATAAGCGGCCTTCGCGCCAAGCACACAAATCCGAAATACATGTTACACGAACAAACAAATTGAAAATAAGTTTTTGAAACTTTCTCGAATTGTGCATTTTTCTGTGCATATTTTTCCACACTATTTCTATTGTATTACATCCAGAAAAAGGATGTCAGAAATATCAATTTTAATTTTGTTTAATCACACTCATGAATAATGATACACATCCAACTTAATGGAATAAGGAAAGAAAATAGGGAAGAGGCATGGATTATGATACGCTTTAATACATAGCGCTTTAATGTTTATTTAAAATCTGAGAGCGTTTCAGATTTTCTTACCTTTTTTTTTTCCTTTCCGCTTTTTTGATAACGGCCAATATATCTAGAAGCTCTTGAAAATTAATATAGGACGCAAGTAATTTGTACCTTTTTCAAGGTTTTATCATTAAACCATCTTAATTTTGTAACCAGGGGCTGCCTGACACGGTAAGCAAAGTAAGCATCACATCGGGGCGTCGGCTTCGAAGGAGTGTCATTTCAAAATCAAAAACTAATTAGAGCATAAAAGATCCCGCAGTGGTCTGGACACTAAACTCCGTTCCCATAAGAACACGGCAAGTGAAGCAGCATCCGGCTTGGACAGTGCTTAGGAGTCTCATCCACCTCTCGGCTCGACTGCTGTGGGACCGTGTACGCTAATGGGAATTGGTGCACGTAAAATCAGCCGTGGCACGAATGTCCTCCAAGTTGTTAAACGATACCTCTGGGGGTGTCGATTTCAAAGGATTGGTCCCTCCTCTGGAATTGGTTCAAAATTAGGGGACCCCGAGCTAACTTCCTCTCACTGGGGCTCGTTAAAATGGAAGCCGTCCCTTCCGCCCATCGCTTGCCTATATGGGGGATCTGGCACCGCCCCGTGTTTGCCAGAGGGTATTGGCAACAACAGATCATAAAAAGGGGCGTCTTTTTTACGTTAGCAGGGGCGCCACTTACACTAGAGCCGCCCTGATTGTAACCATCTTAATTTTAAATTCCTTTCAAAATCTGTGAAATTTCAGTGCCAAGGAAGCCGGTGAGGAGCAGGATTCTCTCCTAACAAGATTTATTAAGACGGTGAACCAACTGGTCGCCGGAGGCGGCTAGTAGTTTATAAACTGAATGCATTCACTTTCGTTTACGAACACCTTAGATGAAAACTCTTTACACGACTGTAACTGGTTTGCCGTTTACGAACGCGGCCAATATCAGTTCACTGATCCTACGCGCAGCGATCGCGCCATCTACATTTGTAAATTTGAACTAATTTGCAACACTAGTTACGGTCTGTTGCCTACCAAAAATGGCAATCAGTAGTTAATTTTCTGATTTCTATTCGGCTATAATGGCTAACTAATTTTATAGCTTTCAAATTATATTGGTTACTTTCATTTCTATTTTAAAAAAATCGTAGAGCTCTTGTTCCTTAATTCTTGCCAGATATTAAGGGGAGATTCAAGAGAAACACAATTCGAACGCTTTCCGCGTCGAACAGGAGAAACTTCGAAATATATCAATGTTTTTTATTCAACTGAAGCAAAACAATCGTGTTTTGATCACGTGACAGCGCGATAGATTTGTTCATTGGAAGCATTCTGGGGACTGAACTGGGAACTGGAGACTGAAAAGCGTTCGATTCGAACTCGATCGCGCGTGTTTCACTTGAATCTCGCCTTAAATTGGAGGAAAAATATATGAATTAGTCCAAGAAAAGCCCATAAAATTCCCAAGTATATTTGATTCTGTGATTACACCCACGCCCCTGAGTTTTATGAAATATTCAATTAAATTTTCATCATTGTAATTGTTGTTCCACCATCATGCGCATTATATAAAAATGGATTTTTTTTTTAAAATCAATACAAATGATTTTGCTTGTTATCAGCAACGATTGCGTTTTGATGAAAACAGAAAGTCTATGATGACAAACGTTTTCCGATCAAATGAAAACGGAGCAGTAGTTTGGTTTTAACACTGTATTTCCGTGTGATTGCAACGAAGGCTGTGCGTAAAGATAAAACTGAAAGTCAGAAAGTCAACCTCTTTTGCGGAATGAATTTATCGTGGTAATTGCGCGGCACCACGTGATATGCGCTAGGAAAAAGAAAATCACGTCAACGTGTACTTTTTATTAGGTTTGTTTGTTTGTATTTTGGTTAAATCTTCCATGGGTGAGTTTATTTGCGGACAATCGAAAGTACTTATGTATTTTCTGCCCTAATTTTTAGGATTAATTCACATATCCCAGCTAGAAAAAGTTTGCACAAAAAGTGTACAAAATCCGAGCGTAATTTGCACCTCTGCTTGTGCATAAAAAGTGCAAACTAAATTGCGCATAAAAGTGCAAACTAAATTGTGCACAGAAGTGCACTCTGGGGACCTAAACGAAAAAAATGTAGAGGACGTGGTCGGTTGATTTCCACTTTAGTGCTGCCATCTAAATTCATACACAAGAACTTGCTCCATTTTTCAAACTTCCGAGGACTAGACTCGAACCGGGAACCGAGGCTTGGTAGGCGAGCATTCTAACCACTAGACTGGAGTTGACTCAGAATGATGTGTCTTAAGTTTGAAGTGATTGTTGTTTTAAGTTCGGAATTGGAACAATTATGTATTTAAATAAATAAAACTAGACTTTACCAGTACACTTCTCAAAATTAAAAAAAAAAATGCGATTTCTATGCATTTTAAGCTTTTGGAACCCGAGTACGACCGTAAAGAAAAATGTTTGTCCGTCTGTCATTCTGTGCGTGACGCTTTTTTTATTCGCACATCACCTAAAACTGAATGAAGCGAATGAAATAAAATTTGGTGACATGATAGGTGGTCACTTATCTTGAACTATATTTTTAAAAAAATTCATTAGATTTTGAGATTTTCTAAAAATTGTTTCAAAGTGCGTGCATTTTTGTTTGCAGATCAGATATGAACGACTAAAGCGAAAGAAATGGAATTTGGTGACATGATAGATGATCACTCAATTTAAGCTATAAGTGTCTGTATTTTTTTTTAAATAGATTTTGAGATGCTTCTAAAAATCGTTCCAAACTGGGTAAATTTTTGTTCGCAAAATTTAGCGACGCGATAGGTGGTCATGCAACTTTAAAAAAGTCCCTAGACAGGATCGTACCCAGAAAAAATTTCTAGTGGGGGGACCAAGAATTTCGTGGGTGGGTGGGGACTAAAAAGTGAAAAGGCTAAGTTTTTCACAAAAGGCTACATTATAATTGTTTTCTTAACAAAATTTTAAATTTCGGTCCCCCCCCCTGGGTACGGAATTGTCCCTAGAGTTTCTTATTATTTGGATTAGATTTTGAGATTTTGCGAAAATTGTTTCAAACTGCTTAAATAGTCATCAAATACAACTAAATTGTTGCATTTTGCAATTACGAAAGTATGATGAATATGTATAAATATGATAAAGCTGTACATCAAGTTGCTGAATTCATTGAAGTTTTTTAAATTAAAAATGAAGCACTAGATGAAGATTTTTGAGATGTTTTGTGTGAGTTTGATTTTTAAAGCAAACTAATTTTTTGTTGCAAAAATTTTGGTGAAAAGAAGTAGTAAAATTTTTCCATCCCTGTGTCTTTTATGGAATATGACATTTGGATATCCACAAAGTTCAATGTTAATATATACTTGGAAAAATTTTACAGATTTTTAATTGACAGAAATAATGAAAATTTGAAATATATAAATTTTCACATCCATAAAAAAGTACATTTAAAATTGAAATAGGTAAATCTTTTGAGAATAAAAAAATCAAAATTTTTGCAAACACAGAATTATACTTTTATTTTATGCAAAAAATGTGCAAAGTATTTGAAAACATAGAATGTGCACTTTTTCGTATGCATAAAAACTGCAGATAATTTGCGCAAAAAGTTCATACTTTTCAAAGTATTCAAAAATATGCACTTTTTGTGCACGAATTGTGTACAATCTATACTTTTGTGCAAAAAAAGTGCAGACTTTTTCTAGCTGGGATGTTCCCTCTATTTTAATATTTGACGTCAAAATTAAAGAAAATAATGCTAGACATACATACAAACTTTGCAGGAGAATAAATTCATTATTAACAAATCAAAGTTGGAAAACTAACTGCCACTTGCATACGCAATTAAACGAAAAAATATATAATTAAAAGCGATGATTCATGTGCTCAATATTTGAATAATTATGCGAACTTTCTTTAAAAATACACACGAAATTAAAGTTTATAAGCCAAATGTAATTTGTAATCTATATGTTTGATAAAAGTACTTGTCATTATTCCTGAACAAACATCAGAAAATTCACTAATGATAATTGATTTCTGTAAATCAACAGACTGTTGGTGGTAAGTATTCTTAGCACGGGTAGAAAGGGTTAAGGTAAAGCTAGACAAAGGCTATCTGCCAAAAGGGGAGTATGCATTGGGCGGAAGACTTTTTAAGCTGTTTTAATGCGTACTTACGTTACATCTGGAGAAAACCGACCGAAACTGTTGACAGTTAGATTGACAGCCGTGCGAGACAAAGGAACCGTGGACCTGCACACTCCAGCTATCTCCCAATGTTCGGATATTTTCGATTAGGTTAGAGCCCCTGAATATACGAGGCAGATCAAGAAAAAATTTCCGAGTACAGAGAGCTTCCGTCAACTTCCTACATTGACGTATTTATAAGCTCAACAAACTTTGCATGAGAATAAATTTATTATTAACCAATCAAGTCGGAAAACTAACAGCCACTTGCATACGCAATTAAACGAAAAAACATATAATTTTGGCGTAATTAACGCTCGTAATGGTGCTTTTCAAGGGAAATAACTTTTTGTTTACACCAATGTCTGTGCTAAATTCGCACGACTATAGGTTAAGGTAGTGGCCGATGAGTGACGCCTACCCGTCGATAGAGGTATACTTTTCCGGCTATTTTTAGGATCCACCGTTAAAAGGTTAATGCGCTAAACCACAACACTCGCCCCACCCCCTCCACCCCCCACACACAAACACACAACGGCGCGCGAACGTTCTGCTACAGTATATTCCAATACATAACCCTGACCACCTACTAATGCCCACAAAATAAAAGGGCTAACATTTCATAACTTTTCCTTTGGGTAAATACACTCTTAATAGAACTTCTATGGAATATTTATATTTATGAAAAAAAAATGCAAGTTTCAATTGGATGTTATTTATGCAGAGCCTAAAATTTATTACTTTATGGAAAAAAACTGCATTTTCTTAAACAGCTATGAAAATAACAGAATTTTTCCGACTATACGAAACAATAACTTTCCAAACTTTTTCACTCCCTCTAAAATATCACTTGCGATAAACTAAACTGAAACCCCGTCGCCTCCACTAACTAAATTAAATATAATATAAAATGTTTATACCGCGGAAAATTTAAACTACAAGCCCCTGGAATACAGAGGGAATTTATTCTGTAGAAAAAGCTGGAATATCGTTTACTGCAAAATTTATGAACGGCAATCGTAGAAACTTTTACGGCGGAAACATGGTGCTTAGAAGCACCACTTATTCGGCTCCAAACTCCTATTTGCAACCATTTCACTGCTCTCATAAAAAAGAAATTCAATTGAAATCTACGAAATGGTTGGAAACGCGAGGATTTGTTTTTCAGAGTTGAACTTGATTGAATATTTAGCCTCTGCTAAACCATAAATGTGGAAATATATCGAGGCGACGATGTTTGAACTGAAATATTTAAGAAAAGTAAAGGAATATAAGTTTGTATTAAGAGGGAAATAGGCTAGCAGTGATGGGAATGTTTTAGTAAATTCTTTAACGTTTCTTCAGCATTCTTCGCTTCTAGTTAACAGATCTATTGCATGAATGGAAAATAAAATGTGGTCTTGCACAGATTTTTCTTTTAGAAACATATAAAAAATAAAAATTGAAAAATGTGATTTCTAGTAGAGAGAAATAAGCCAAGAAGGACGGAAACATACTAAATGGAACATTTACTATTTTTTAAATATTCTTAATATTATGAATATTATTGTTTTTCAAAATTGTTGAAAATTCTTTGTAATTTTTTATTTGTCCGTCTTTTCAGTTCTCTAAGTGTTTTAAATATGCATTCATCGCTACGAAATTCCGATTAGGGAATGCAATCCTGATCCCGCGGAAATTGGGGTCCCGCTGGATCCCGCACAAATAATCCCGTAATCCCGCGGGATTGAAAATGAGAAATAAATTAGTTTTATTACAATCTTACTTCACCTTCCCAGTCATCAATTGACAAAAAATTGTTGCATATGTACGTATCTATCCCACAACACATGAAACAATCCCACAACACAAAAATATTCCATACTGACTTTTCTTTAGCAAACGATCACGGATCAATTATAAAAGCTTTCATTTTAGGTTTTAATTTTTTAATTCACAATTTTAACTATTTTGATAAAATTTGATCAAGACTAGGAAGGGAAGTCATGCTTTACACACTCATACACATTGCCTTTTTACCTTCTTTTTTGGCAACTAAGAACTTAGTATTGTAAGATTATAACTATAGTTTTCATATTTTCATAGATAATTTCAAGCTTGTCGAATATTATGAAATAATATCATAAGTATATTTTCCGTAATTTTCATATTTTAAGTTCTTGTATTAACCTAAATTATAAAAATTATATTATAAAATATAAACATCATTAATTATTATTATTAAAGTTACATTTCATGGTGTTTACAATCTTACTTTTTCCTCTTTTTCTTTGTTGAAATGAATTCTTAGCTGAAACGTCCAATCCCGCGGCCTCAATAAGTTTCATACCCGAAATCCCGCAAAACGAAAAACAGTGCGGATTGCATACCCTAATTCTGAGAGAAAATAAATTCAAAATACCACCTTCGAATTCTAGAAAAAAGAAAGAAAAGTTTTTGGCATATGTCAGTACTTTTATAAGCGAAAAAGTGTACAAGTATAAAGAAAATTGTTCAGTGAATGAATTTGTGTGTCAATCACTCCGAAGGCAAAGATACTAGCATGTACGGAATATGATCAACCAATTTTTGTAAACGGTAATGTTTGTATCCGAAAATAGTTTACACGCAAATGATTAGTTATTTAGTAGGGAATGCAATTCCTCACTGTTTATCTCTTCGCGGGATTTCGGGATTGAGACATATTGATCCCGTGGGATCCCACGCGGATTTTCATTTCAATCAGCTAAGAATTCATTTCAACAGAGAAAAATAGGAAAAAAGCTTTTACTCACCTTGAAGTTTAATAGTAATAATTAATGTTATTTGATAATGGTGTAGTGGCTAGAGAACCATTCTATCACGCCGTGGGTCCGGGTTCGAATCCCGGCTTGGGCATGGATGTTAACTTGTCCGTCCCTTCATAGGGGGTAGTGCTGTCCGCCCACTGGGTGCTCCCATAATAAAATGGACAGTAACTAGGGCCGTTGATGGCAAAGGATTGTGGCCAGTGCCTGCCCATTGGAAAAAAAACATGTTATTTGATAATTAATATAATAACTTTCAGAAATATGAAAATTATAGTTCTGATATTCAAGTTGCTTAGTTCTTAGTTGCTGAAAAAGAACGTAAAAAAGGCAATGTGTATGTGTGTAATAAGTTTCTAGTCTTGATTTAATTTTAGTAAAATAATTAAAAGCGTGAGTTAAAAATTAAAACGTAAAATTAAAACTTTGTATAATTGATTCGTGATTGTTCGAAAAGAGAAAAAAGTATTCCGGTCACTTAGAGATTGCGAAGTTAGCGAAAAATTTAGATTACAATATACCCAGACTGCCTTTTGAGGATAATCAGAAAAATGAAAACTTTAAATTACAATTTGTAATTATTGATTCATGTGATGTGGGATAAGATATATACATATGCACAACAATTTTTGGTCAATTGATGATTGAGAAGGTGGCATAAAATTGTAATAAAATTAATTTATTTCCCAGTTTCAATCCCGCGGGACTAGTTCGGCAAACACATGTGGGATCCATCGAGATCCCGTTCCCGCGGGATCGGGATTGCAATCCCTATTATTTGGATTATATATAGAATATAACTTTAAAAATCGTCTTAAAATAAAAAAATTCTATTTACTTATTTCAAAATCAGTTCAGGGTGTATATGCAAGGGATTTTTATCGGGATCTAAATTTATTAAAAATGCAAGTAATATATTTTCTCTCTTACATACGGTATTCTTGACAAGTCGCCTTAAAGTCTAGTATGGAATTATGTGTGAAAAAATTAAAATTCTGGTTGTTCAGGATCATTTTATCAGGTATGCTATTCTTATATTTATAACAACGTTAAATTTAGTTTTAAAACTTAAGCTGCAATCGTACAACAAATTTTCAGTACAATATTCAAACACTGATAAAAAATGAATCAAGATCAATTCAAACAAAAATAAACTTGATAAATTAGAATGAGGAAAGAGAAACTCAATTTTTCTGTCACAAATTTCCATTTTACGTGAAAACCTCGGACCCGTCATATGACCGATTTCATAAGCCAGCTGGCCAGGCAGGACTTTCTGTAGAAGGTACTGATATTTGGAAGAAAATGCACATTAATATTTCGGAGCAACTATATTGTTTGTTAGATAATAGATCCTTTCGATATTGGTGGAATTATAATATTCATCTTAAACACTAAATACTCGTTCATTTCCACACTGAAAATGGCCCTCAAAGTAATTCCATTTCACTAGCTAAGAAATAAATTATAATATGAGCAATCAACGTGCACTTGACGTTCATTGGCACTGAACGCACCTGCATAAAAACAAAATAAAAACTATATTTTAATCTAACAGTTAATTATGCAAAGAATTATATTTCACATAAAAAAAAAATGAAATTATGAATGGGGGCATTGAACTAACCAGAAATTCAAAATAGACATTTGTTATATAAAAAAATTAAATCCTTGAAACGGCATTGCGTTCAGATGATTGGCTCGTGCTATCAAGAAACTCCGGTATTTAAATCGGGATGTCACCAAGTAAAACGACCTGTATGTAAGATGCGCAGAGGAGCTAGTTATATACGTACTTCTTGATCTCTACTGGGATGGGGGAATAAAAAGTTGAAAGTCGCACAAGGTTTGCAATTTTTCATAACCGATCTCCAAGTTTGGTGCAAAAAACAAGTCTTCAAAGCCGGACCAAGTTGGCGATATCTTCCAAGTTTGGTTAGAAACTGACAAATGCTACATTTTATTACAAAGTAGAAGTATAGTTACACCTATTGAAAACATTGAAACAGTTTTAGTAGGAGCTGTTAATATAGATTTTTGATTCCAAAGTGTTTAATGGAACAGAGGAGAAAAACACGGTGAACTCATCGATAATGATGCACTTTCCAAACAGTATTTATAAAGGTGATATCTAGTTAGAATATGCCTGCCTCATTCAAAATATAAGGAACTGTATTGATTATGAAATAAAACTTTAAACTGGATTGTGGTTACAATCTTGCACTTTTATCTATTAAAATTAATTTTTATTTGAATGAAATGTCAACCGCTCGGAATTTCGGGATCTCTCGGAATCAACAAATAATCCCGAAATCCTGCGAAAGAAAAAACAGTGACGGATTGCATTCCCTAATTCCAATCTACTACTGTGGTTGTGTACTTTATGATATTACCAATTGAAAAAGGAAAAAAATAGCTTGAATAACGCTTTAAGGATCACACAAGGTGTCCCAATACATAGAGGTCAACGTGTTGTATTAATTTATTACAGAAATTTAAAAAAATGAGCTGACGTAGTGTTTATATATTGTTTATAGTTGCACACAAAAGAATTCAAAATACAGTGCATTTATAGTTATCATTTAAATTGCAGTTTAGCGATATCAATCTACGCCAGTAACAACACTATGCATACATGAATAAATGTTTGTGACTTTATTAGGAAAAAGATGTAGGTAGCCTTAACAACTGGTTTAGAAGGATTCACAAAGTACAATTATAGCTTATCAGTGTTTTCAGGCTACATCCCTACTTTCACTAGGTTTGTCGCGTTTTCACACCAACCTACAATATTAGCTGCAGCAAATGTCCACGAAACAGGCCTTGACCTTGCGATGACGCTGCAGTATGGCAATTTATCATCCAATCAAATTGATGTGAATTTCATGATCGATAACTCGAGAATTAATTTATGTATTTTCATGCACCCTAATTCAAATTTTCAATTTTTTTCCTTTTATCATTAATTTTCTCTTAAGTGAAACGAGAGAGGCGTAGATTCTTCATATGTATGGCTTGCGATAATATATTATGATAAGTCGTTTGTAACTTACGTTTAATTTTAAGGAATACCTTAGTGAGGGGTTATTATATCTTACTTAATTATTCATTGTGCAGTTATAACTTTAAAAGCTAACTGCGTTAAAAGCGCGAATTAAGAAAATTAAAACCTAAAAATTAAACTTTCTGTAATTGATTCGTGATTGTTCGCAAAGAGAAAAAAATCTTTCTATTCACTCACGTAAAATTTAGATTGCAATATATCCAGACTACAATTAGATGAAAATTAGAAAAAATAAAACTTTAAATTACAACTTCTAATAATTGATTCATTTGGTGTGGGATAAGATATATACATATGCACAACAAATTTTGGTCAATTGATGATTGAGAAGGTGGCGTAAAAATGTAATGGAACTAATTTATTTCTCAGTTTCAATCCTGCAGGATTACGGAGCAAATCTCGCGAGACTAGTCCCGCAAACTCTTCTGCGGGATTCTGTGGGATCCCATTCCCCCGGGATCGGGATTGCATTCCCTATTATTTGAATTATATAGAGAATATAAATTTAAAAATCCTCTTAAAATCAAAATTTATATTAGCTTATTTCAAAATCCCTTTGGGTGCAGCAACTTTCGTTTTCAAACAAAGAATTTGTAACGCGATCTACATGTTTTAAAAATGCAATTGATGTATTTTTCCTCGAACACACGTTAGTTTTGACAAGTTGAATGAAACTCTAGTTTGGAATTACATGAGAAAAAATTAAAATTTCTGTTGTTCAACATCATTTTATCAGGTCTGTAATTCTTAAATTTATAACAAACCTTAAAATTAGTTTTAAAAACTTAACCAGCAATCGTAATTAGGACACAATTTTTCAGTGCAATATTCAACCACTGATCAAAAATGAATCACGATTAATTCAAACAAAAATAAACTTGATAAATTAGAAAAAGGAAACATGAACTCAATTTCTCTATCGCAAATTTTCAGTTCACGCTAAAACCTCGGACCCGTCATATGACCCATTTCATAAGCCAACTGGCCGGGCAGAACATTTTGTTGAAGGTACTGATATTTGCAAGAAAATGCACTGTAATATTTCCGAGCAACTATATCGTTTGTTAGATGTTAGATCCTTTCCACATTGGTGGAATTCCAAAATTCATCTTACACATTGAAAACTCGTTCATTTGCACACTGAAAATGACCCTCAAAGTAATTTGATTCCTGTAGCTAAAGCAATAACTTATCATCTGAGCATTGAAAGTGCACTTGACGTTCATTGAAACTGAACACATCTGCAGAAAAAACAAAATAACTACATTTTAATCCACCAGTAAATTATGTAAGGCATTATAATTAAAAAAAATATGAAATTATGAAAGACTGCATAGAACTAACCAGAAATTTAAAATAGACATATGTTATATAAAAAATTTTAATCTTTCAAAGGGTACGCTACCTGTCACACAGTGTTAGTGTTATCAAGAAACCTTGGTATTTAAATCGGGTTGTCACCAAGTAAAACGACCTATGTGTAGGGTGCACAATGGAAGTAGTAGTATACGTACTACTTGATCTGTACTTCTCTTTATTAGTATTACAGTGCTATTAAAATCAAGCAGGTGTTTTAGCGCTCACATACACGCTTAAATCTATTGATTAAAACTCTCCTGTTTTGATTAAATTTATTATCGGCTGATTTAAATCCTTTTACGCTAAAAATTTCTGTAAAATACTCCTTAAAGACAATAATTTGTAAACTCCTCCATTCGCCTCAATGCTCCCGATTCGCTAGATTCTATTTAACACCATTTTCACGAAAATATTGTCTATTTGAGAATTCTGTCTCTCCCCCACGAAAAGATGCCTGTAAGATATCCTATTACTATCACGTGACCAACGCTCCTCACTCTCAAAAATACTTTTTTATAGTATATTAAATATATGTAATGTATTTGCCTTGATTAAAAATTTATTTTCTCGGCCTTACAATCATAGATTACAGCTCTGGTAATAAAAAATGAAGAAAACGAATAATTCAATATATTAATCACAAACCGGGATTTTCATAAGACACACTTCTTCTAGCTTAAAATAATAATCTTATTCAAATCAGATATACTAATTAAAAAAGTACTGATTTTGTAAAAATGCTCATTCTATAGTTTAAATAATAAACATAATTGAGTACAGTTATATTAATCAAAAACGGACAGACACTCCTCTTTTTTTATTATTATTTAGCCTAAATGGAGCTGTTGTACAATGCTAAAAAATTGAGAATTTTTCGCTCCATTGATTTTTGCCGATTAATGGAGCAAATTTTACTCAATCGGGAGAATGGTGTTTGAAGTCAAAAATTGAGTAAAAATATACTCCGTTTGATTATTATTTTACTCTGTAGATTTAAGCGTGTAACTTGTATACGCACGATTTGTCACGCGTGGTGACGCACTTTTCAAAAAATGCTTGCCAGATAACAAGGGGGGTATAAAATGTTGAAAGTCGCACAAGGTTTGCAATTATTCATAACGGATCTCCAAGTTTAGTGTAAAAAAAGTCTTCAAAACCGGACCAAGTTGGCGATATCTTCGAAGTTTGGTTAGAAACTGGCAAATGCTACATTTTATTACGAAGGAGAAGTATAGTTAGGCCTAGTGAAAACTTTAAAACAGTTTTACTAGGAAATGTTTATATAGATTTTTGATTTCAAAGTGTTTAATGGAACAGGGGAGAAGAACACGGTCAACTCATCGATTATGATGAATTTTCGAAACAGTATTTATAAAGATGATATATAGTTAGAATATGCCTGCCTCATTCAAAATATAAGGTATTGTATTAATTATCAAATAAAGTATTAACCTGGATTTTGCTTACAATCTTACTTTTTTCCACTTTTCTCTATTAAAATTAAATTTTATTTGAATGAAATGTCGACCCCGCGGTATTTGGGGATCCCTCGGGATGAACAAATAATCCCGAAATCCCGCGAAATAAAAAACAGTGCCGGATTGCATTCCCTAATTCCAATGTCTCAGACAGCATATAAGCTTAAATCAAGCTTGACATTTCTTTGAATTTGTCGTATTAATACAAGCTTGACGGTTCGATTCATTTTAAGCTTGCAGCAAGCTTGGAGAAGTCATTTGAACTGTCAAGCTTGAATACAATTTGATTACTGCTTGATTTGGAAAGCCACATCCACATAACAAATAATTTATCATCAGTCATAAATGTACTTGATCATAGAATTAAAAAAAAAGATTCAATATTTCCAAATATGGAAATTCCTCAAAATAAAATACGATGATACTACGAAATTTATTTCAAAATAATACTTTTGTCTCGATTTTGGCCAGTATTGCCCAACCTGAGTGTCGCGATATTGAAAGTTTTAAAACGTTTGCTGCTTTTAAGTTTATATTATGCTTATTTCCCTATTAGTAGAGTCTATAAATCACATGTAACATTATCTTAATTTTGATCCATCCCATGGAAAAATAAAAGATGATCGGGCAATACTGATCAATCTCGCCAAACAACGGCGTGACATCCATAACAGTCACTTCAAACTTTAGTCGTACCAGCGCGAGGTAGATTGGCGGAATGGTTAAGACGCTGGCTTCCCAACCCTTAGGTCCCGAGTTCGATCCCAGCCGCGGACGCTTGATGGGAACAGATTAAATTAACTTGAAATTTCAGCAAAGAGGGGAAAATGCGTAGAAAAATAAAATATGTGGGGCGAGTTCGCCGACGGGCGCCCCGTGTATTTAAGAAATTTTTTTTAGGAAATTCTTTTAAGAATGAAATTAAGCTTGCAATGTCACGCTTAATGCAAGCTGGGCAAGTGTAAACTTGAACACCTGATTCAAGCTTGCATTAAGCTTACACACTGGAAAATTTCAAGCTTAATTCAAGTTTATTGACTTGATAAATCAAGCTTGCTGCAAGTTTGATGCAAGTTTGCTGTGCTGTCTGGGGTACTACTATTATTGCATACTTTATCACATAACCAATTGAAAATGGAAAAAATTGCTTAAATAATACTTTAAGGATCACACAGGGGGTCCCAATACACAGAGGGCTACGTGCTCTTTTAATTTATTACAGAAATTTGTAAAGAAAATGCACAGACGTACATATGCACAGTGGCACATAAAAGAATTGAAAATACCGTGCATGGCTAGTTTTCATTTGAATTGCAGAGCTGCCAAGTCTCCGGCATTTTTCGGGAGATTTCCCACCACAAATTTTTACTTACAAATTTATGCTTAAAATAAGTCCAAATATTTAATGCAAAAAAAAAAAAAATGTTTTAAAATTGTGGTGGGAAATCTCCCGTAAAAAGCCGGAGACTTGGCAGCTCTGGAATTGCAGTTTAGCGATATTAAGCTACGCCAGTAACAACACTATGCATAGAGATGTTTGTGACTTTATTAAGAAATAGATGTATTTATCCATAACAACTGGATAACAACAAGGATTCACGAAGTACAGTTATAGCTTATCAGTGTTTTCAGGCAACGCCTCACCTTTCTCTACGTTTGGCGAATTTTGACAACAACCTACCATATTTGGAGCAGTAAATGTCTGCAAAACAGGCCTTGAATTAGCGATGACGCTTCAGTTTGGCGATTTATCATCCAATCAAATTGATGGGAATTTCATGATCTATAACTCGAGAATTAATTTATGTATTTACATCCACAAAAATGCAAATTTTCACTATTTTTCCTTTTATCATTAATTTGTTCTTATAGTATCTCTTAGTAATAATATATTATGATTAGGAGTTTGTAAATTACCTTTAATTTTAAGGAATACCTTAGGGAAGGGTTATTATATTTAACTTAATTATTCATTATGCAGGTATAACTCTAAAAGATAACTGCCTTAAAAGCGTGAATTAAAAAAATTAAAACCTAAAATTAAAACTTACTGTTATTGATTCGTGATTGTTCGCAAAGAGAAAAAAAATATTTCTGTACTCTTGGAGATTGGGAAGCTAGCGAAAAATTTAGATCACAATATATCCAGACTGCTATTAGAAGATAATTAGAAAAATGAAAACTTTAAATTACAATTTGTAATTATTGATTCATGTGGTGTGGGATAAGATATATACATATGCACAACAATTTTTGGTGAATTCATGATTGAGAATGGTGGCGTAAAATTCTAATAAAAGTAATTTATTTCTCAGTTTCAATCCCGCGAGACTAGTCCCGCAAACATTTGTGCGGGATCGTGTGGGATCCCGTTTCCGCGGGATCAGGATTACATTCTCTATTATTTAGATTATATATAGAATATACATTTAAAAATCATCTTAAAATTCAATAATTCTCTTAGCTAATTTCAAAATCTTTTAGAGGTGTCGCAATTTTCGTTTTCAAACAAAGGATTTGTATTGGGATCTAAATTTAATAAAATTGCAATTGATATATTTTCCCCCTAATGCACGTTATTCTTGACAAGTTGCCTTACAGTATAGTTCGGAATTAGAAAGAATTAAAGAAAAGTTTAAACAACTAAAATTCTGGCTGTTCCCCATCATTTTATCAGGTCTGTTATTCTTAAATTTATAACAACATAGTTTTAAAACTTATGCTGCAATCGTAATTCGGAAACAAATTTTCAGTACAATATTCAACAACTGAACAAGAATAAATCAAGATTAATTCAAACAAAAATTAATTTGATAAATTAGAATAAGGAAAGAGAAACTCAATTTTTCTGTCTCAAATTTTCATTTTACGCGAAAACCTCGGACCCGTTCTATGACCCATTTCATAAGCCAGCTGACCTGAGAGGCCTTTCTGTTGAAGGTACGTATATTTGGAAGAAAATGCACAGTAATACGTCCGAGGAACTATACTCAGAGCTGCCAAGTCTCCGGCTTTTTCCGCGAGATTTCCCACCACAATTTTTAGACAGTTTTATTTAGCATTAAATATTTGGACTTACTTTAAACCATAAATTTGTAAGTAAAAATTAGTGGTGGGAAATCTCCCGAAAAAAGCTGGAGACTTGGCAGCTCTGTATATTGTTTGATAGATATTAGATCCTTTAGTCATTGGTGGAATTCCAAAATTCATCTTACACATTAAATACTCGTTCATTTGCACACTGAAAATGGCTCTCAAAATAATTCGATTCCTGCAGCTAAAGCAATAAATCTGAGCACTGAAAGTGCACATGAATTTCATTGTCATTGCCCGCACCTGCATTAGAAACAAAATAAAAACTACATTTTAATATTGCAGTAAATTATGCAAAGCATTATATTTCATACAAAAAAAATGAAATAATTAATGACGGCATTGAACTAACTAGAAATTTAAAATAGACATTTGTTATATAAAAATTTAATTCTTTGAAAAGGCGGGAAATCCTGAGTAGAATGATGATTTCAAGAAACCCGAAATTTAAATTGGGATGTCAGCAAGTAAAACGATCTGTGCATAAGATGCATGATGGAGGTAGTAAGCTGCGTACTTCTCTATCTGTACATTTGTTTCTCTTCATTAGCACTAGAGTGCTATTAAAATCAAACAGGTGTTATAGAGTCGGCATAACTTGTATGCGCACGATTTGTTACTCTATGACGCACTTTTTAGAAAATGCTTTTCAGATAACAAGGAGAGGGGATAAAATGTTGAAAGTAGCTCAAAAAGTGCAATTTTTCATAACGGATCTCCAAGTTTGGTGTAAAAAAATAGAGTCTTCAAAACTGGTAGAAACTGGCAAATGCTACATTTTATGACGAAGGAGAAGTATAGTTAGGCCTAGTGAAAATTTTAAAACAGTTTTAGAAGTGTTAATATAGATTCTGATTCCAAAGTTTTTAATGTAACAGGGGAGAAACACACAGTGAACTCATCGATTATGATGCATTTTTGAAACAGTATTTATAAAGGTGAAATATAGTTAGAATATGCCTGCCTCATTCAAAATATAAGGTATCGTATTAATTATCAAATAAAGTATTAAACTGGATTGAGCTTACATTTTCCCACTTTTCTCTATTTAAATTAATTTTTACTTCAATGAAATGTCGACCCCACGGTATTTCGGGATCCCTCGGGATCAACAAATAATACCGAAATCACGCGAAACGAAAAACAGTGCGGGATTGCATTTCCTAATTCCAATGTACTACTATGGTTATATACTTTAGCACATAACCAATTGAAAATGGAAAAAATAGTTTGATTACTGCTTTTAAGGATCACACAAGGTGTCCCAATACATAGAGGTCTGCGTGCTGCATTAATTTATTGGAGAAATGTATAAAACAAGTGAAATGACGCAGTGTTTATATGCTGTTTACAGTGGCACACGAAAGAATTCAAAATGCATGGCTAGTTATTTTTTAAATTGCAGTTTAGCGATATTAATGTACGCCAGTATCAATACTATCCATACATGAATAGATGTTTATGACTTAATTTGGAAAACGATGTATGTAGCCTTAACAACTGTTTTACAAGGATTTACAAAGTACAAGTATAACTTATCAGTGTTTTCAGGCTACGTCCCTACTTTCACTACATTTGGCGAATTTTGACACCAACCTACCATTTTTGGCTCAGTAAATGTCTAAAAAACAGGCCTTGACTTAGCGATGAGACTTGAGCTTGGCGATTTATCTTCCAATGAAATTGATGGGAATTTCATGATCGATAATTCGATAATTAATTTACGTATTTACATCCACCCAAATGCAAATTTTCAATATTTTTTCTTTTATCATTAATTTGCTCTTAAATGAAACTCGAGAGGTGTAGATTGTTCATGTATAAGATTTGCAATAATATATTATGATAAGGAGTTTGTAAATTACCTTTAATTTTAAGGAATACCTTAGTAAGAGGTTATTACATTTAACTTAATCATTCATTATGCAGTTATCAATGTAAAAGATAATTGCGTTAAAGAATTTTATAATCTATGCGTTTGGAATATCCATTCCTCGCACTGCAATTAGTTAAGTGGTATTTTCATAGACACGAAAGCATGGTAGAGAATATATTGATGAAATTTTAAAGGGTAACACATACACAAACACACACCCACAAAAAAAATCCCCACATTACACCGAAGAAGCTGTAATTTAATTGAAAAATACTCAGAAGACTAATTTATGCTTCTACTGCGACTATTCTCATCAAATGCCACACAAGTATGGCACTTTTGTGATCATCTGTGCAGTTAGAAAATTAAACGCACGTCACCCACATTAAATTGAAACCCTTTACGCATGAAAGCCGTCGTAATTATAACTGTGAACACGCTTAAAAAACTCTTTCATTATTCTGAGAGTATGTGTTTTGCTGAATCAATTAATTTGTAGTACAATAGAAAAGTAATTAGTCATTTTATGAGAATTTTCTCTTTTCTATAAGTTACCCCTTTTTCTCTCTGTTGTCATGGGCCAGCAAAAATATTGTAAACTTATTACTATATATAGGTGATAAATTCTGCTTGCTATCTCTTTGCGTTTTGGAATAAATGCTGACCACTTTCAAAATTAAATTCGCATTCTTTGCGAAGTACACGATCCATTTGGTACATAATTTATGGGGGCATATCATGAAACTTTTACGACGGAAACATGAGATCTAAATAAATTCCTTTTTTCGCACGAATCTTTCTTATACGTGACAGCATTTAACTCAGCGTGACAAAAGAGTGAAAATGATAATATGCAATGAAATTCGTGCGCTTTTATCCGCTGCATTTTAAAAATATAAACTCTGAGAAAACCTTGGGATAACTCCTCAGGTTTTTGCAGTTGAGAGGAATAAAGTTTGATACATTTAAAGATAAGTTAAGCTTTTCTGTTTGGGAGGAGACAAAACTGTTAGCGCAACTTGTGGCGTGGTATCAGTGTCCAAAATTTTAAGATGAAGTGAATTTTAAGTGAAATTTAGAGACATCTGAAAGTGATCAACTGGGTGGACTGTATTTAAAATGTTATTCTTTTTTCATACATTGATAGGAAGGGTGTAGTTTTTTAAATTAATTTTAGGAAGTGCTATTTTATTCTATGTCCTATTCAGCTGCGGGAAAATAAATAAACAAACACAAATGCCCACTTGCTCTTCGGCTGTCGTTCATCATACAGCAAATATTTTTATAGCATTCAGCAACAAATAACGTATACTTTGATGTTCTTAAAATTTAAATAAAGGATCTTCTTCATATTTTATTTTGCATCAAATTCGATTTTTTCAAATAGCAACATCCTATTTTGACTTTATCAATCGAAAGGAAACCTTCATGTTACCCTAACTATAAATTTTCACGAATTTTCTATAACAACTTTCGGAGATAATTCGTATTTTTTATTGCGCGTTTTTAAGGGGCTATTTCAAATTGAGAATGATGTACAAAAGTTTCAAAATTTTAGCCTATTAACAAGGTTGTTCTAGAAAAAAAGAATGCAAATTATTTACAATTTAAATAATGGTTCTGGACATTAAGATTTTTGTATTGAGAATGAATTAAAAAGCCATTTATCTTTCAGTCTAATTTCAAATCGGCAATTTCAAATTTGAATTTTTTAAACCACTAACACAGAGCATTATATTGTTTAATAAACAAACTTACTTTTATCTTATCTCAAACTTATTTGAATAGTTACTAATTATATCACTATCAAAAAATATCTCATTGAAATTACAGTTTCAGTTTAATAAACATAACAGGGTACGTTACTTTCGGTTTATTTCCAATTAAAGACCTTAAATATTTACATTTAATATGACTATGTTCAAGTCGATAAGCCTTTAGTCTTTCCAAATTACTGCATTAATATTAAAATTGATAACATAATATTATAAAATGAAATATTGTCGTTATGTACTGTGCTAATGAACATTGACTATTTTAAAGGTTTATTTCTACATCAAGGATTTTTGTCTTAATGTGTTTTCTGCATATATTTCCGTCCAATTTTGGCTTAGTCAGTATTTGTATTTTTTTCGAATACATAATAAATTATAATTCATTTAAATATATTTTATTAAAAAACAGATTAATAGTAAATTACGTTTGTGCTGTTGAGTTCTAATAGTACGAATACAAACCAGCTTCTTAATATCAAT
Source organism: Cheiracanthium punctorium (assembly GCA_038373885.1). Taxonomy (NCBI): domain Eukaryota; kingdom Metazoa; phylum Arthropoda; class Arachnida; order Araneae; family Cheiracanthiidae; genus Cheiracanthium; species Cheiracanthium punctorium. The sequence goes on from JAWZYV010013863.1 coordinate 159,579, forward strand.
ATTAAATGAGATATGAATAAAAGTATGAATAAATATTTTACCATATGGAAAGGGAAATTTTCGAAGCTGGTAAATCATTCATTTTTAATTCAAATATATTGAAAAGTAGAATCCAGGATTAAACTGAACTAAATTTTCAGAATATTAAGTGAGGTGCTCGAAAAAATAAAGTTGTCAGCATTTAATTATGAAGATGGCCCCTTATGCAAATTTTATGTAGTGGAAATTGCATACGAAATATACATTATTCATTAACTGTTGATAGATGTAACTTTGCTGTCCGTACTTTTTACAGTTTTACATTAGAGAAATTGTAACGATGATTGTAATTACAATTCCAGTGAAGATTCATTTAACAAGCACATTTATTGAATATATAAAGAGTTTGTTGATAAAATCCAATTAGGAGTGCAGTGCCTTTCAAATCTGACTGTGACAGATATTCTATTAATGACATACCCAACATCACATATATAATAGTTCAGAGGCGGATCTACGAATCTACAGGAGGGGGGCGCTATAGGGGCTATACCCCCCCCATTGAAACTCAATTTACACTAGATAATACACAGTTTTGATGCTTAGTTAAAAACTGCATGTTTAAAAATCGGTTGTTTTAAAATTTTAATTTACTGTTTTGATTTACTGCTTTGAGTTTTAGACTTGACCTCAATCAATGTTTTTTGAACGTTATCGTTCCCAGGCTACTGATATTTTTAATACCGCAGAGTCCCAAGGAATCGCCCGAAATTTCGTCTTCCCCTTGAAACATTTCGGTTTCTTTTAAGGATGATCAGTAATCAAGTTGTACTCGCCTTTTCCATATATACGTGAATAGCGAAGCATAGCTCATTCTTAGAACTGGTTATGGCAAGTTGGTTAATGGCAAGCGCTAAGAACAGTTCGAATGATGATGTTCATTCAGCCCCCCCCGCCTACAAAATCGTAGAAAGGGATTTACCCAGCAAACACACACCCGCTGGCGGAGTACCTTGCCAGCGCCTTTCTGCCTTTACGTCCAGCACCGGCTCGGCATGGCACTGCAAAAAGTAACTGAATCGTAACAAAAGTGGTCGCCCGAGAAGGACCTTGCCAGAAGCCCGGGAAGGCAACGGCACTCTGCTGGCATACTGCATGTGCCGGCCGTTACTCACAATAAAGGCACTAGCCCATTAAGTTTATAATGCCCAAAATGAAACGGCCGGGTGCCGGGAATTATTAAAAATAAAGGCACTGGTCTGGTATCTTAACAGTGACTACAATATAATGGCACGGTACCGGATTAGTGCCTATTTACAGTAATGCTGCCATAATTAAAATACGAGTCAATGCGGATTCGGGGTAGGAGGCTTATTCATGAACCCCCACCCCCAGAAAAAAACAAAATAAAAACGTTCCTTAAGGGTAACATTTTGAAAGATAAAAAACAAAATAAATGAATGATAAAAAACAGCAAAATCCGTTGGTCAATCTTTTGCAAATTATGTGCGCCTATCATTAGTGAATTGTGTGCAGTTTTCATAAACTGCAATTTTCTTACAAATTTGTAGTCGCAAAAAATTTTTTTATGAGAGAGGCGGTAACACATGTCAGAACCAACATAAAATTGTTTAGAAACAGTTAATTTCAATATTTCAGAGTTAGAGATTTTATAAATGAGTTATAATACTTTATGGTATATATATATATGTGTGTATGTACTAAACAAAATATTTCAGGAAGTAATAATAAATAAAATTGTACAATGGTAACACATAACTTTAGGGTAACATTTTGCTTTATTCTTCATTTTGCTTAAATAAAATTATTTTTTAAATGTTAGCTATTCCGAAAAGAAATTTTCTGTATCTATACCTGTTGTATACTATATGATTCGAATTTTATGTTGCCAATAGGCTCGAAAATGAGATTGGTAAAGTTTCAGCTCATTTGCATAATATTAACCCGTGCCGCATTGAGGTTAAAATTTAGAAAAATCGCGGTTTTTCGCATAAAAGCAGTCTTTCCATCATAAAATGGATAAAATTGAGTCTAGAAACATCATGTTGTTCTCGTTTCAGAAGAAAGCTTCCCGCCTTGATGAGTCACACATCACTTTTCTGGAGAAACTTACAGATTTAACCCTCCAAGTGGTTGTGATGTCAAATCCTGTCCACTTTATTCTAGTTTTCACTGCAGCACATTTATAATAGTAATCATTTGTAACACTGAGATATTATAAAATGTGTTTGATATTAAAGCTTGTATGTAATGTAGAATCCTTTTTTTTAAATAATTGCAAATCTTCCTGTTAAAAATTTTATTTATTTTATAATATAAATTTTTTTTTTATAATTTAAAAATTGCATGAAAATTTTATCGTGCGTGCAAATAACCTTAGATTATTTCCCCATTTCCAAAACGCTCAGAGGGTAACATTAGGATCATATCTAGTCCTAAAAAAAAGCACATATCTATGCTTTTTTCAGGACTAGATACGATCCGAATCTTATAAGTTGGCTTTTTAATGAAAGTTCAAAAAATTATATTTCCTCTTTATCCTCCTTTTGTTTTTCTTCATTTTACTTTCTTTTTTTTTACAAAATAAAGGTTTGTAATTTAAAAAAAAATCTGAAATTAAAAAAAATGAAATTTAAGTAAAATAATTAACAGAAAATAAGGTCAAAGAAGGCATAAAATTGAGAACGACTAACGTTTAGATATATTTGATTATTAAAGTTATGCAACTAAGAGGAAGCACATTATAAAAAAAAAATTATTTTTGTTTACAATTTTTTTGCTAAAGTGGCAAGGCATATATATGTTTCTTTCGAAGAGCCTGGAAAAGTTTTTCTACATTCGGATACTACCTATAGTAAAAACTGCTTTTGTTCTTCTTCCTCAGTTAAATAGGAATTGAATCCTGGGATTAATTTTTCTCCCCTTTCAACTAAGTCATTAAAAACCTTAAAAGCTTTCAGTTTTTTTCTTTCAAATAATACTGATTTTTACACCATACATCGGGATCAGTATTCAAAAATTGTATATTGAAATTAAATCTCTTTAAAAGAATTTCGGTTCGAGATGAAATAAAAAAAATTAACTTCTTTGTTCAATAAATGATCCACTTCGTTGAAATATTGTTGCTCTTACATCTTCATCATCATCATTTTTTTTTCAAATGCAATTAATTTTACAACCATGCTTATTTTGACTTTTTTGCCCAAGTTTCATCAAAAAATGAAATGCAACTTGCTCCAAGTTAAGATACCAAAGATGGCTTATCATTTTATATATCAAAATATGAGAAGGCATTTTTCCATCTCAGTGAACAACAACACCCTCTAAATCAAAATTTTAAAATCTGCTTTTGATGAGATCAATTCTTCGTTTTCGAAATTCTTGTCTTCGTAGGCTTATTGCGCGTCAAGGGTCCTACACTGGAAAGATATTATGTGTTAGTGTTGAACCACTTTTACGTTATACCAGTATGTAAATCATAACGATAATATGGGAGCTAGGGGAGACATAGCCCTTCATTGCCCATACGTATGGGCATCCATGTCCATTATAAAAGTAAATAATAACAGACAACAAAAATAGCATTGTAATAAAGAAAATTTGAGAGGTTTGCCTTAGATGTGCTTCAACTGAATTACAAATCAAGATCTTTCTTCTGTAGCACAGAAATGCATATGAAATAAATAAACATATTTCACGAATTATTGTTTAAGTTTTGAAAATTCTTGATTTATTTTTTATTTTTTGATGCAAATAATACAAATACGGTCAAAATTACTTAAAACTCTTTATTTGTCTTTTTTTCACTAATTTTACAAAAATGCAGATTTTGGTGGTACGATTCACAAACTGACCTAAAAACACTGAATGTCATTAAATATTGGTTTTGTTGAGAGTAAAAATTCAAAGTAACAACATTTTTTATGAAATAAAACAAGAACCAGGTCTGTAGAGCAAATAGTTTATACTAAGTGAAGGAAAAACTATGTATTTTTGGAAAAAATCGTTTTTTTCAAGAATCCAACCTCGATGCGGCACGGGTTAATATTATGCAATTGAGCTAAAACTTTGCCAATCTCATTTTCTAGTCAATTGGCAACTTTTAGGGGGGTGTCCCTAAAAATAACATTAAAATATTTTTCCCCCATTAACTTGTGACCACCCTAATACTGCATGATTCAAATTTTATGGAGGAAAGTACTTTTATACACTAAAATAAGTATCATTAGTAACCTACCCGACTTAAAAAATGTCACCAGTTTAGTAGCCATTTTCTCAATTTTAGTTCCCAAAATAGTAACATTTTTTAATGAGTTTGTAGTTAAGAAATAAACATGTTTAATTTAGCTTCATTTAAGAAGGATTGAATAAAATGATACATTTAAAAACTTCATGCGTTATATATATTATATATATATATCAGAGCTGCCAAGTCTCCGGCTTTTTTCGGGAGATTTCCCACCACTAATTTTTACTTACAAATTTATGCTTAAAATAAGTCCAAATATTTAATGCAAAATAAAACTGTCTAAAAATTGTGGTGGGACATCTCCCGAAAAAAGCCGGAGACTTGGCAGCTCTGATATATACATAGCTACCAACTTGTACGATTTTTCCGTACAATTACTCATCACTATTTTCTAAATGTGTGTTTCATACATAATATATTTAGATTTATTTCAATATAAGATCTACTGTAGGAAAACAGTGGTGGTTAATCGAACGGAAAAATCGTACAAGTTGGCAGCTATGTATATATATATCAGAACATATAATACATTTATTTTTTTTATAACACGATTAAAAAACAGATTAGAATGTTTGTAAAAGCTCAATAGCAACTTAAAAAAAGGGAGTTGACAAAAACCAACACCAGATTTTCAAATGAGTCGCCTGGAGTAAGGTACAAGTAGCCAAAATTTGAAAACAGTATGAAAATGACATTAAATACAGTAGAAGTAAAAATTTACCTGTAATATTTTCCCGAATGTTTAAAAACTGGAAAATTGTCAATCCACTTGTTGCATATCCTTAACTAACGAGACTTCACTGTCGAAGCAATTATAATTATTATTGCTCCTAACAGAGAAATCTCACTAGTCTATACCAATAAACCTTCTCGAAAGTTCTAAAATCACGACCGGAACTAAGTATATTATTTTGAACATTATAACTACAGTTTTCATATTTTCATAGCTATACTTTCGTGGTTTTCGAAAATTATGAAATAATATCTTAAGTATATTTTCCGTAATTTTCATATTTTAAGTTCTTGTATTAACTTAAAGTATAAAAACTATATTACAAAATTATTTTATAAAATATAATATCATTAATTATTATTATTAAACTCAAATTTAGGTAAAGTTTAATTTGGTGTTTACAATCTTACTTTTTTCTGTTTTTCTTTGTTGAAATGAAGTAAAGAAAAAGCTGAATGGTTCTTAGCTGAATGGTCCAATCCCGCGGCGTCAATAAGTCTCAATTCCGAAATTCCACAAAACGAAAAACAGTGCGGATTGCAAATCCTAATTCTGATAGAAAATAGACTCAAAATACTACCTTCAAATTTCAAAAAAAAAAAAGCTTATGACAAATGTGAGTATTTTTATAAGAGAAAAAGTGTACAAGTATAAAGAAAACAAGTGTAAAGAAAATAGTTTAGTGAATGAATTTGTGTGCAATCACTCCGAAGTCATAGATGCCACCATGTGCGGAATATGATCAACAACTTTTTATAAACAGTAATGTTTGTGTTCAAAAAAAGTTTATACGCAAATGAATAGTTATTTAGTAGGGAATGCAATTCCGCACTGTTTATCGCTTCGCAGGATTTCAGCATTGAGACGTATTGATCCCGTGGGATCCCACGGGATTTTCATTTCATTCAGCTAAGAATTTAGTTCAACAGCGAAAAATAGGAAAAAAGATATTACTTACCATGATGTTTAACTTTAATAGTAACAATTAATGTTATTTTATAATTAACACAATAACTTTCAGAAATATGAAAATTATAGTTGCGATATTCAAGATAATATGCTTAGTCCTCAGTTGCTGAAAAAGAACGTGAAAAAGGCAATGTGTATGTGTGTGCAATGAGACAATCGTCTTTCTACCCTTGATCTAATTTTAGTAAAATAATTAAAAGCGTGAATTAAAAAAATTAAAATCTGATATTAAAATTTTGTATAATTGATTCGTGATTGTTCGAAAATTCTGTTCACTTGGAGATTGGGATATTAGCGAAAAATTTAGATTACAATATATCCAGACTGCCATTAGAGGATAATTAAAAAAATTAAAACTTCAAATTACAATTTGTAATTATTGATTCATGTGGTGTGGGATAAGATACATACATATGCACAACAATTTTTAGTCAATTGATGATTGAGAATGTGGCGTAAAATTGTAATAAAACTAATATATTTCTCAGTTTCAATAACGCGGGATTACGGTACCAGTCCCGCGCGACTAGTCCGGCAGGAACATGTGGGATCCAGCGGGATCCCTTTCCCGAGGGATCGGGATTGCATTCCCTATTATTTAGATTATATAAAGAATATAAATTTAAAAATCCTCTTAAAATTCAAAATTTCTATTAGTTTATTTCAAAATCCCTTAGGGGTGTAGCAACTTTCGTTTTGAAACAAAGGATTTGCATCGGGATCTAAATTTATTAAAAATGCAATTGATATATTTTTCCTCTTACACAGGGTATTCTTGACAAGTCCCCTTATAGTCTAGTTTGGAATTAGGTGAGAAAAAAATAAAATTCTGGTTGTTCAGCATCATTTTATCAGGTATGTTATTCTTATAATAACAACAGTTTAAATTAGTTTTAAAACTTAAGCTGCAATCGTACAACAAATTTTCAGAACAATATTCAACCAGTTATCAAAAATAAATCAAGATTAATTCAAACAAAAATAAACTTGATAAATTAGAATAAAGAAACAGAAACTCAATTTTTTTTTTTCACAAATTTTCATTTTACGCGTAAACCTCGGACCCGTCATAAGACCGATTTCATAAGCAAGCTGTCCGGTTAGGACTTTCTGTTGAAGGTACTAATATTTCGAAGAAAATGCAAAGTAATATTTCCGAGCAGCTATATTGTTCGTTAGATATTACATCCTTTCCACATTGGTGGAATTCCAAAATTCATCTTAAACATTAAATACATGTTCATTTCCACACTGAAAATTTGCCCTCAAAGTAATTCTTTTTCTGTAGTTAAGAAATAAATTATCATATGAGCATTGAAAGTGCACTTGATGTTCATTGGCACTGAACGCACCTGCATAACAAACAAAATAAAAACGACATTTTAATCTGCCAGTAAATTATGCAAAGCATTATATTTCATATAAAAAAAATATGAAATTATGAATGACGAAATTCAACTAACGAGAAATTCAAAATGGACATTTGTTATATAAAAGAATTAAATCTTTGTAAAGGCGTTGTGTCTGAAGCCCGGTGTTCCTGTTATCAAGAAACCCCGATGCTTAAATCGGTATGTCACCAAGTAAAACGAAGTATATGTGTAAGATGCACAATGGAAGTAGTAATATGCGTACTACTTGATCAGTACTTCTCCTTTTTAGTACTACAGCAGTGCTATTGAAATGAAGCCGGTGATACCGCGTCCACATAACTTGTATACGCACTATTTGTCGCGGTGACGTACTTTTATAAAAATGCTTGCCAGATAACAAGGAAGGGGGGGGGATAAAATGTTGAAAGTCACACAAGTTTTGGAATTTTTCATAGCGGATCGCACGGTTTGGAGTAAAAAAAAAAAAAAAAAAGTCTTCAAAAGTGGACCAATTTGGTGATATCTTCCAAGTTTGGTTACAAACCAGCAAATCCTACACTTTATTATGAAGGATAAGTATAGTTAAGGCTAGTGAAAACTTTAAAACAGTTTTAGTAGGAGGTTTTAATATAGATATTTAATTTTAAAGTGTTTAATGTAACACGGGAGAAAAACAATACTAATAAAACTAATTTATTTCTCAGTTTCAATCCCGCGGGATTACGGTACCAGTTCCGCGAGACTAGTCCTTTAAACATTTGTGCGAGATCCTTATGTATCCCGTGGTCGCGGGGTCGGGATATCATTCTCTATTATTTAGATTATATATGGAATATAAATTTTAAAATCCTCTGGAAATTCAAAATTTCTGTTAGCTTATTTTTCACAATCCCTTAGGGGTGTAGCAACTTTGGTTTTAAACAAAGGATTTGTATCGGGATCTAAATTTATTAAAAATACAATTGATATATTTTTCCTCTTACACACAGTATTCTTGACAAGTCCCCTTAAAGTCTAGTTTGGAATTATGTGAGAAAAAATTAAAAATCTGGTTGTTCTCCATCATTGTATGTCTCTTATTCATAAATTTATAACAAGAGTTAAAATTAGTTTTAAAAATTTCAGCTGCAACAGATTTTCAGTACAATATTCAACCACTGATCAAAAATAAATAAAGATTAATTCAAACAAAAATAAACTTGATAAATTAGAATAAGGAAACAAAAGATACATTTACATCACAACTAAGATACATATACACATCACAACAATTTGTGGTCAATTGATATTGAGAAGGTGGCGTAAAATTGTAATAAAAGTAATGTATTTCTCAGTTTCAATCCCGCGGGATTACGGTACCAATCCCACACGGTACTCTTGGCAAATCCCCTTAAGGTCTAGTTTGGAGTTATGTAAGAAAAAATTAAAATTGTTTACCATCATTTTATCAGGTCTGTTATTCTTAAATTTATAGCATCAGTTAAAATTCGTTTTAAAAACTTAAGCTGCAATCGTAATTCGGAAACAAATTTTCAGTACAATATTCAACCATTGATCAAAAATGAATCAAGATTAATTCAAAGAAAAATAAACTTGATAAATTAGAATAAGGAAACAGAAACTCATTTTTTCTATCACAAATTTTCATTTCACGCAAAAACCTCGGACTCGTCATAAGACCCATTTCATAAGCCAGCCGACCTGGCAGGCCTTTCTGTTGAAGGAACTGATATTTTGAAGAACATGCACAGTAAAATTTCCGAGGAACTATACTGTTTTTTAGACGTTAAATCCTGTCGACATTGGTGGAATTCCAAAATTAATTTTACACATTAAATACTCGTTCATTTGCACACCGAAAATAGCCCTCAAAGTAATTCGATTCCTGTAGCTAAAGCAATAAAGTATCATCTGAGTATTGAAAGTGAACTTGACGTTCATTAAAACTAAACGCATCTGCATAAGAAAAAAAAATAACTACATTTTAATCTACAAGTAAATTATGCAAAGAATCATATTTTCTCTCTATTCTAAAAAAAAGTAAAGGCCGCTGTCGCCACCGCTGGCGCTGTCAAAGCTTCTGGACCTATCTCCTCCTAAACCGTAGGGATTTGAGTTTCGACTAAGGTACCCACAGATTCGAAAAATTCCGAGGAACCTGCTAAGCTGATTTAAATTTCGAAAATCGAATTTTTTAGAAGCTATTAATAAAAAAACTGAAAAAATAAACCCAATGTTTGCCAGATTTGGCATAAAATCATTCATTCCTTTGCAACAAAGCGTTTCCAAGTATCTAGAATCACGTGAAATTTAGAAAGTTAACACAAAAAGCCTAATAAATTCTTCACCGTTTGCGCGATCGGCTTGAAAATTTACATGATCATGTATAAAAATATAGAAAACAATCTGCGCTTCTTTAAAAATCTGAAAATCTACCCGTTCCCTCCTTTTTAAGCGATTTTTCGCAATTTTCAGCACCATTTTATTTCGGAGAGTCAAAAAAGTAAATCATTTGCGTGATAAAATTACCCTTTTCAAGTGAATATGACGTCATACAATTGGAATTCAAATTCGTTTAAAAGAGATTTTTCAGATTACACAGTTTATTATCATTTTTTTTTTTTCACAAATAAATCGTTTGCATGGATATGAGAATAGCTGTGTACACAAAACGAAATCTTTCGATTGCGAAAAGATTCCGCGAGTTTCCAGAACAGCAAGAAATTTAATTTGGGTATCTCTCTATTCTAAAAAAAAGAAAAGGCCGCTGGCGCTGTCAAAGCTTGTTAGCCTATTTCCTCCTAAACCGTGGGGATTTAAGTTTCAACTAAGGTGCCCACAGATTCGAAAAATTCCGAGGAACCTGATGAGCTAAGTTAAATTTCGAAAATCGAATTATTTTAGAAGATATTAATAAAAAACTGAAAAAATAAACAGAATGGTTGCCAGATTTGTCATAAAATCATTCATTCCTTTGCAACAAAGCGTTTCCAAGTATCTAGAATCGCGTGAAATTTACAAACATGAGTTAGAATTACGCCCATTTTACGCCAAAATAAAAACCATATGAAATAAGTAACTCAAAATGTGTTACACAAAGTTGACAATTTTCAAATAGTAAGTTCGCTTAGACAACAGGAGTTTAGAATTAGCGATTATTCGTTTTTCCAAAACAGAATAACTAATATCTTGAAAATGAAAAATAATTAAAATGCAGATAATTTTAAAGCGGTTCTCGTCCAGCTGGATTATTTGCTACCAGTAGAAATATTTGGCGTTAACTATGCCATTATAGCAGTTATATTACACTTTGGATATTTGCTAGCGGGACGAGATGGTATAATTCGTGGTGTTAAGTACGCCAATCTGCAAACGATTATGTAAATGAAAGTATGGATAACGGTTTTCCGGTAACCTTAAATTAACAGTAAATATAGGTTTTGAGTATGTGTAAATCGCCAAATAATGAAAACTCGCCATTGGTGGCAGGCTATTCTATCTGTTCCGTAGCTTTTATTAACTTTACATGTACGCAAGTCGCCAAATAATGAAAAATCGCCATGGGTGGCAAATTCGCAAGGTGTCCAATAGGTTTTACATTATTAAAAATACAGCTGAAACATATGTTCTTATTTTATTACGCTTTAGCTCCTAATTAGTATAACCTTTGAATGGCAACATTAAATATCATTGTGTTTCTGAGGAGTACAAATAATTTTTCAGGCGATTATAAGCGGAGTCCGCACTCCAGGTGGAGTATAGCTCAGGACCCGTACAACACGGATTCCCATAACAAAATATCTTCCGTGTTATGAGGGGTAGGGGGTCTACTGTAGTGTGAAGTTTAAATTTTTATGTACCACTGAAGATGCAAGAACTAAGCAATGTGTAGCTTTGCTCAGTAACATTCTATCTGATCCAATCTTCGGGTTTTCTGTGTTGAAATTATGTCTTTTTTACGAATAAGCCTGATTAGGGGCCGAATGCCTCATATGAAAAGCGAGCGTAGCGAGTCTGGGGGCCTTGGCCCGTAGTATATAAAAAAAATTAAAAAATGTGAACGATGGAATAGAACTAACCAGAAATTTAAAACAGACATTTGTTATATAAAAAATTTAAATATTTGAAAGGGTGTGAGCGTATGTAAAGAATGGTCATGCTATCAAGAAACCCTGATATTTAAATCGGGATGTCATCAAGTGAAACGACATATGTAAGATGCACAACGGAAGTAGTGGTATGCGTACTACTTGATCTGTAGCTCTCTTTGTTAGTACTACAGTGTTATTAAAATCAAGCAGGTGTTTTAGCGCCCACATAACTTGTGTCACTGCCTCCTAGATATAGAAAGCCTAACCACTACTACGTCACCAAGCCTTTGCATCATCAGTAGGCCTTTCAAAGGTGACTTAATTATCTTTAATGGTCAGCACAGTTTAATTTTCATAAAGTAAAAGAAATTTCTCGTGAATTTACTCTCAAATAAAAACATTTTAGTGAATTGAGATAAGAAATTTAATTTTACAAAAAAGGGCAGTTTTTAACTGTAACTAATGATATAGTGTAATAAGGGAGTGGATCACAATGAATTGTTTAGTATCACAAAGGTATTTTAATTCTTATATTTAACTTAAGATACTTTTTAATATTTGTAGCATTCACCAGAAAACTGAAATAGTTTTACTTTATGAGAATGAAAGTGTGGTGACATCGTTGCATAAAGGCCTAATGATGACGTCAAAGCTTTAGCGCTCAGGCTTTCTATATCTAGGAGGCAGTGCTTCTATACGCACGATTTGTCACGGTGACACAATTTGCAAAAACTGCTTGCAAGATAACAAGGTGGGGGGGGGGGTATAAAATGTTGAAAATCGCACAAGGTTTGCAATTTTTCATCACGGAGCGCCACGTTTGGTGCAAAAAAAAGTCTTCAAAACCGGATCAAGAGACTGATATCTTCCAAGTTTGGTTAGAAACTGGCAAATGCTACATTTTATTGGGAAGGAGAAGTCTAGTTAGTCCTAGTGAAAACTTTAAAACAGTTTTAATAGGGGGTTTTAATATAGATATTTCATTCTAAAGTGTTTAATGGAACCGGGGAGAAAAGCACGGTGAACTCATCGATTATGATGCACTTTCTAAACTGTATTTATAAAGGTGAAATATGGTTAGAATATGCCTGCCTCATTCAAAATGTAAGGTATTGTATTAATTATCAAATAAAGTATTAAACTGGATTGTGCTTACAATCTAACTTTCCCCCCCCTTTTCTCTAATAAAATTAATTTTTATTTGAATGAAATGTCGAACACGTGGAATTTCGGGATCCCGCGGGATCAACAAAAAATCCCAAAATCCTGCGAAACGAAAAACAAGTCCGGATTGCATTCCCTAATTCCAATGTACTACTATGGTTGTATACTTTATCACATAACCAATCTAAAATGGAAAAAAATAGCTTGAATAATGCTTTTAAAGATCACACAAGAGGTCCCAATACATAGAGGTTTACGTGCTTTATTAATTTATTATCAAAAATTATAACAGATATGAACTGACGTAGTGTCAATATTTTGTTTACAGTGGCACACAAAAGATTTCAAAATACAGTGCATACCTAGTTATCATTTAAATCTCAGTTTAGCGACATCAATCTACCCCGTGACAATACTATGCGTACATGAATATATGTTTCTGATTTTATAAGGAAAAAGATGTAGTGAGCCATAACAGCTGTTTTACAAGGATACACAAAGTACAGTTACAGCTTATTAGTATTTTCAGGCTACGTTCCTACTTTCACTACGTTTGGCTAATTTTGACAATAACCTACAATATTTGGCGCAGTAGATGTCTACAACACAGGCCTTGACTTAGCGATGACGCCCGAGTTTGGCGATTTTTCATCCAATCAAATTGATGAGAATTTCATGATCGGTAACTCGAGAGTTATTTTTTGTATTTACATGCACACAAATGCAAATTTTCAATAGTTTCCTTTTATCATTAATTTTCTCTTAAATGAAACGAGAGAGGCGCAGATTCTTCATATATAAGATTCGCAATAATATATTATGATAAGGCGTTTGTAACTTACCTTTAACTTTAAGGAATACCTTGATAAGGGTTTATTATATTTAACTTAATTATTCATTATGCTTTTATAATTGTAAAAGATAACTGCGTTAAAAGCGTGAATTTTTAAAATTAAATCCTAAAATTAAAACTTTGTATAATTGATTCGTGAGTGTTCGTAATAGGGCTATCACACTGAGAAAAATCCGACCAACTTTCCTTGCAAATCAAGTTTCCGGCCGATTTTCTCCGCCGTTACCTTGACGACCGCGAACTCCGACTTTTTCCTTTCCGAAGGAAAAAATCCGAGTCGTACGAAATTTCGGCCAATCAAAGTACTTCTTCCTGCTACGTCATAAGCAATTTCCAGCAATGGCGACTACTACTGTGTTCGAAGCTTCGCTGGATGTCAGAATCACGTGTAAATAAAATTATGGCCGCGTTCCAGTGGACTTTGGAATTAGAGATTGCTGCCCATCCGATGCTGCCGAAATTGCTGCCGATCCGATGTAAATATACCAACGCACGCTAAGTAAAATAAGAACCTGCAAGCCAAATCATCGATGCGATGACTATTTGGCGTCGGAGAGAGTTTGTTTACTTTTGCAACGATTAAAGATAACGACTTCAAGTCCTACTTTAACCACGACTTCAAGTCCGTCGGAAAAGTTGGTCCAGCGCGAAGATGCTCGGATTTTCCCTTTGGTGTGATAAGGCCATTAGAAAGGTATATTTCTCTTCACCTCGAGATTGGGAAATTACCGAAAAATTTAGATTACAATATATCCAGACTGCCAGAAGAAGATAATTAGAAAAATTAAAATTTTAAGTTACAATTTGTAATTATTGATTCTTGGTGTGTGGGATAAAATACACACACATGCACAAAAATTTTTGGTCAATTGATGATTGAGAAGGTGGTGCGAATTTATAATAAAACTAATGTATATCTCAGTTTCATTCCCGCGGGGTTACGGTACCAATCCCACACGGTATTCTTGAAAAGTCGCCTTACGGTTCACCATTATTTTATCAGGTCTGTTATTTTTAAGTTCCAATGTACTAATATGGTTGTATACTTTATCACCTAACTAATTGATATTGAGAAAATATCTTGACTTATGCTTTAAGGATCACACAAGCGGTCTCAATACATAGAGGTCTACGTGCTGTATTAATTTATTACAGAAATTTATAAAAGAAGTGAAATGACGTAGAATTTGTATATTTTTTACCTTGGCACATAAAAGAATTCAAAATACAGTGCATGGCTAGTTATCATTTAAATTGCAGTTTAGCAATATTAATCTACGTCAGTAACAATAGTATGTATATATGAAAAGATGTTTGTGACTTTATTAGAAAAAAGATGTAGGTAGGCATAACAACTGTTTTAGAAGGATTTACAAAGTACAGTTATTGCTTATCAGTGTTTTGAGGCTACATCGCTACTTTCATTACCTTTCGCGAATTTTGACACCAACCTACCATATTAGGCGCAGTAAATTTCTAAAAAACAGGCCTTGACTTAGCGATTACGCTTGAGTTTGGCGATTTATCATCCAATCAAATTGATGGGAATTTCATGATCGATTACTCGAGAATTAATTAATGTATTTACATCATAGCTGCCAACCTTCCCGATTTCTTCGGAAGATTTCCCACCACAATTTTTAGACAGTTTTATTTTGCTTTAAATTTTTAGCGTTGTTTTTAGCATGATTTGCTAGGTAAAAATTAGGGGTGGGCAATCTCCCGAAGAAATGAGAAAGGTTTCCAGCTATGATTTACATGCACGCGCAAATTTTCAATACGCCTCGCATTTCCGACTCATGCAAAGGCAAATTTTGAATATTTTCCTTTTATCATTAAG
The DNA here is from genome assembly GCA_038373885.1 of Cheiracanthium punctorium. Lineage (NCBI taxonomy): Eukaryota > Metazoa > Arthropoda > Arachnida > Araneae > Cheiracanthiidae > Cheiracanthium > Cheiracanthium punctorium. The sequence continues at coordinate 174,851 of JAWZYV010013863.1, forward strand.
TTGCTATTAAATGAAACCAGGGAAGCGTAGATTCTTCGTATGTAAGACTTGTAATGATATATTATGATAAGCAGGGCCTGATTAACACTCTCTGATACTATTGACCCGCTATCATTTCTGGGCCCCCTCCCACCTAGTCCTATTCCAATCTACATGTATAAATAGCTGCAATCGTAATTCGGAAGCTGCAATCGTAATTCGGAAACAAATTTTCAGCACAATAAATAACCACTGATCGAAAATGAATCAAGATTATTTGAAAGGAAAATAAACTTGATAAATTAGAATAAGGAAACAGAAACTCATTTTTTCTATCACAAATTTTCATTCTACGCGAAAACCTCGGACCCGTCATATGACCCAATTCATAAGCCAGCATGGCGGACAGGCCTTTCTGTCGAAGGTACTGATATTTGGAAGAAAATGCACAGTAATATTTCCGAGCAACTATATCGTTTGTTAGATGTTAGATCCTTTCAACATTGGTGGAATTCCAAAATTCATCTTACACATTATATACTCGTACATTTCCACACTGAAAATGGCCCGCAAAGTAATTCGATTTCTGTAGCTAAAGCAATAAATTATCATTTGAGCATTGAAAGTGCACTTGACGTTCATTGGCACTGAAAGCATCTGCATAAGAAGCAAAATAAAAACTACATGTTAATCTACCAGTACATTATGCAGAGCTGCCAAGTCTCCGGCTTTTTTCGGGAGATTTCCCACCACTAATTTTTACTTACAAATTTATGCTTAAAATAAGTCCAAATATTTAATGCAAAATAAATTTGTCTAAAAATTGTGGTGGGACATCTCCCGAAAAAAGCCGGATACGGCAGCTCTGATTATGCGAAGCATTATATTTCATATAAAAAAATGAAATTATGAATGACGGCATTGAACTAACCAGAAATTCAAAATAGACATTTGTTGTAGAAAAAATTTAAATCTTTAAAGTGCATTGAGTGCTCACTGGAATGCTTGTTTCATCAAGAAACTTCGACATTCCAATCGGGATGTCACGAAGTAAAACGATCTATGTGTAATGTGCACAATGGGAGTAGCAATATGCGTACTACTTCATCTGTACTTCTCTTTATTAGTACTACAGTGCAATTGAAATCAAGCACGTGTTACAGCGTCCAAATACTTGTATACGCAATATTTGTCACGGTGACATAGTTTTCAAAACATGCTTGCGAGATAACCAGGAAGGGGGGGGGATAAAATGTTGAAAGCCACACAAGGTTTTCAATTTTTCATAACGTATCGTCAAGTTTGGTGTAAAAAAAAATCTTCAAAACTGGACCAAGTTGGCGATATCTTCCAAGTTTGGTTAGAAACCGGGAAATGCTACATTTTAATACAAAGCTTTCACTAGTCCTTTAGTTAGAACTAGTGAAAGCTTTAAAACAGTTGAAAATGGCCCTCAAAGTAATTCGATTTCTGTAGCTAAAGCAATTAATTATCATCTGAGCATTGAAAATACACTTGGCGTTCATTGACTCTGAACGCACCTGCATAAGAAACAAAATAAAAACTACGTTTTAGTCTACCAGTAAATTATGCAAAGTATTATATTTCATATTAAAAAAATATGAAATTATGAATACGACATTGAATTAACCAGAAATTTAAAATAAGCGTTTGTTAAGTAAAAAATTTAAATGTGTGAAATGGTAGTCTTGCATAATAAGATGTCTGTGATATGAAAAAACCCGATATTTAAATAGGGATGTCCCCAAGTGAAAAGAGCTGTTCTTAAGGTGTACAGTGGAAGTAGTCTTTATTAGTACTACAGTGCTATGAAAATCAAGCTGGTTTACGCACGATTTTTCACGGTGACGCACTTTTCAAAGAATGCTTTCCAGATAACAAGGGGGAGGGGGAATAAAATGTTGAAAGTCGCAGAAGGTTTGCAATTTTTCATAATGGATCGTCAAGTTAGGTGAAAAAAAAAAGTCTTCAAAACTGGACCAAGAGTGCCATATCTTTGAAGTTTGGCTAGAAACCGGGAAATGCTACATTTTATTACAAAGGAGTAGTTAGGCCTATTGAAAACTTTAAAACAGTTGAAAATGGCCCTCAAAGTAATTCGATTTCTTTTAGCTAAAGCAATTAATTATCATCTGAGCATTGAAAATACACTTGACTTTCATTGACACTTGTGGAGAAATTGAGAGAACGCTGCAGAGGGCGCTGCGTCGCCGCGTTATCTGCGCGAGTGAAAGAGAGTGAATGACTGAGAGTGTTTGGAGCAGCCTTACGGAGAAGTTGCGTTTTAGAGATGGCTGTGTGTAACGTAATTAAATCCTATGTTTGTATATATTGTATAATAGTGAATGTACATAATAAAATATGTATCCAAGAGAAATTTTATTGAGTGAGAAAATTTTAGTTGAACCACCGATATTAATAGAACCCGGCCACTATGATAAATTAGTTACTTTGTCATAGTGTTTTTTGGTGCATTAGGTCGCGAAGGTGTTTACTATTTTAATTGGATAACCTCATGCAGTTGAAGCGGGGTGAGTAGACTTTTTATTTACTCAGTGACTTTATTATTTGCAAGATGAGTAAACCAGAATCGTTAGAGAAAAATAGAAATGTGCGAGGTCCACTAAGAACAATTATCACAAAATTAATAAAGAAAATCGACAAGGAATTAGGAAGCGCAACCCCCGATAAAGGAAGTTTGCAAGAGTCGCTTTCCATATTGATTGAGAGAGAAGAGAAGCTTAAAAATTTAGATGATATTATTATTTATCAAATCCCAGATGCAGAAATTGAGGCCGAAATGGAATGTTGTTTAGAATATAGTGATTCTATTTTTAAATGTAAGGTGCGAGTTAACAGATATCTCAGCAAATCTGGGAAAGAGAGTAGAAACGAAATAAATCCAGTTTCAGTAGTTACTAATGAAATCAAAACAACTGATTGCAACGCAAGACTTCCTCTTATTAATTTAAAGAAATTTAATGGGGACATCTTGAAATTCCAAGAATTCTGGCCACAATTCATCGCGGCTATCCACGATAATAGTAATCTTAGTGACGTGGAAAAATTTAATTACTTGAAAAGTTTACTTACTGATTCAGCATTAACTGCTATAAGTGGATTGCCTCTGACAGCTGACAATTATAAAAAAGCTTTTGATATATTAACGGATCGTTTTGGAAAAGCTGATTTATTGATTAGTACTTATATGAATGCGTTACTTTCCTTAGAACCAGTGCGAAAATCTAGTGATGTATCCGCTTTAAGAAAATTATATGATGAAATCACTATTCAAATACGATGTCTTGAAACGTTAAAGGTTGACATCAATTCTTATGGTAATTTATTATTACCCATTTTATACAAGTGTATCCCAAATGATTTGGTATTGGCTTTTAATCGGCAAAACTCCGATGATGAAGCAACAGTAGGAAATTTATTATCATGTGTAAAGAAAGAAATTGAAGCGCGAGAAAAGACATTTTGTTTTATCCAGCCAAATTTTTCCAGAAACGAAGAGAAAAGTTTTGAAAAACATAAAAAAAATTACGCAAACAAAAAAAGAATATATTCTGCGTCAACTTTAAACACTGTAATAGAAAAAAAAGTCTGTGATTTCTGTTTCCTAGATCACGAATCGAAAAAGTGTAACTTGTCACTTGCTGAACGGCATAAAGCCTTATATGATCAATTTAAGTGTAAAAGATGTTTAAAAAAGGGGCACAAAAAACCATTCTGCAAAGCGAAATGGGTTAAATGTAATTTGTGTAACTCACAATCGCATCTGGAATGCCTCTGTGATACTGACGCTAGCAAAAGTAAAGACGAATCAAAAATACCTGAGACCAACGTCAGTTCACTTTTCCCTGATAGTTCAGCAACTGATATCCCAACACAAAAAATGTACTATCAAACCCTAAGAGCTCAAATTGTTAATAATAACCTTTCATTTGATGTCAGAATTATTTGCGACTCTGGATCCGAAAGATCTTATATTTGTGAAACCATTGCTCAAAGGGCTAAACTAAAAACCGTTGGAAAAGAAAACCTAAAGATCTCCACTTTTGCATCTCAGAATCGTTCGGTTTCAGAGCTAAAAAGAAAGCAAGTAACTTTGAGAAGCTGTGGCGGTGATCTATTGACCCTTGAAGCACTGCAAACCCCAGAAATTTGCGCGACTCGGATCCCCTCCCCTCCAATAGACATAATTCAATTTCTGCAGAAAGAGGGTTTCCAATTATCGGACACTGGGGCTGGAGAAGGGAAACTTCATCTGCTGGTAGGCAATGATTTCTTGAATGTCGTTTTGACAGGGAGAACGCATCGTATAAATAAATCCTTGATGTTATATGAGTCAGTGTTTGGTTGGACGTTGAGCGGTAGATTTGAAGGAAGAGATGAAAGTAATGCGCGACGAGGAGGAAATGCTTCAGCAGGGTTGTTTATACGAAGTAGTCGCGATAGTGAAAAGAATTTATCGGGAAAGATTCGTACTTTGTGGGAAATAGAAAGTTTTGGTTTAGTTTGTGAATCTGAAAAAAGTGATAGTGATAGGCAGATCATTGAGCGGTTTGAAGAGAATTTGAAGCTTGTCGATAATAGATATAAGACCCGATTGTTATGGAAGAGGGATCCAAGGGATTTAAATGACAATTTTGATCTAGCAAAAGGGCAATTTAATAAAGTGCGGAGAGAGTTAAAAGAGAATACCTTCGTGAAAGAGCAGTTAATGGAAGTAATTAGATACCAGAAGGAACATGATATTATACGGGAGTGTTGTGAAAATAGAGAGGGTTATTTTATGCCTTTTCGAGCAGTTGTACGCAAAGATAAACTAAGTACTCAAGTCCGTATGGTGTTTAATTGTAGTAGTTGTAAAAGGGGGAATTTGTCGTTAAATGATTGTTTGGACCAAGGGCCGAATTTAAATCCTAATGTATTAGATGTCATTCTCGAATTTCAGAAATTTAAGATTGGGTTTTGTGGTGATATTGAGAAAGCCTTTTTAATGATGGAATAGCAGAGGAAGATAAAAAGTATCTGAAATTTTTGTGGTATCCCGATGACGATAGCGAGGACTATAAGGTTATGCAAATGAATCGTGTAGTATTTGGGTGTAACTGTTCGCCATTCTTGTTGAGTGCCACGATTAAATGTCATATAGGAAAGTATTCGGAAACGAATAAAGATTGTTTTGAAATGCTTAATCGTTCCTTATATGCTGACGATCTGTGTCATGGCGCAGATGATGTCGAATCAGCGTTCAATTTATCTTCAGAAGTGGTATTTATTTTGAGTGATGCGAGTTTTAACTTAAGGAAGTTACACACGAATTCTAAACAGTTGCGTGATTTGTGGATGCAAAGTGGGCTATGTGAAGAAAATAGTTTGGAGAAAGATAATAAGTTAAAAGTTTTGGGATTAGTTTGGAATTTAGAAGAGGATATGTTGAGGGTAGATGTTACGTCGTTGTTGGAAAGTTTCAGATTTTTAGAAAATACTAAGAGGTCAGTTTTGAGTACAGCAGCTAAGGTGTTCGACCCAGTCGGATTTCTTTCACCGTTTGTTGTGCGAATTAAGAGGCTTATGCAGGAGATCTGGGAGAGAGGTTTAAATTGGGATTCGGAATTGTCGGAAGATTTAAAGTCGAAGTGGAAAAAGTGGTGTGCAGAAATAGAGGTATTAGGCGAAATGAAAATAGAAAGATGCTATTTTTCGAAGATGGTGGGAGAAAAGGACTCGGTTGAGGTTCATATTTTCAGCGACTCGTCTATTGTTGCATATGGAGCGGTGGCCTATTTTAGGTTTGTTAATCGGAGAGGAGAAGTCAGTACGTCATTTATAATGTCCAAGAGTAGAATAGCGCCGTTGAAGAAACTTTCCCTCCCTAGGTTAGAGTTGATGGGAGCTTTAATTGCTGCAAGGTTATGGAAGTATTTGTCAAAAGTGTTTTACGGGTTGGTAGACAGAGTGTTTTTGTGGACAGATTCAGAAATTTGTTTGTGTTGGATAAAGGGTTCGGCGCGAGAGTGGAAGCAATTTGTGTCGAACCGAGTGATAGAAATTCAGGACTGTACATCGCCTGACAGATGGAAATTCATTCCTGAACGTTCGCCATGGTGGGGAGGCTTTAGGGAGCGCTTGATGAAGAGCATCAAAGACCCTCTCAAAAAAATATTGGGCAAAACTCTAGTAACTTTGGAAGAGCTCACAACTATAATGACCAAGATAGAATGTGTCATAAACAATCGACCTATTACGTACGAATCGAGTGAGTTAGGTGAGCCAAGGCCTCTCACACCTTCCCAGTTTCTACTCCCAGGACGCGACAACGACCTCCCGGAACATTTCCCGGAAGTTTTCAATGAAACTGCTGATAGAGAAACCTTAACTAGACGAAAGCTATACCAGTCCAGACTGTTGAAGCAGTTGTGGAGTAAGTGGAAGGACCACTACCTTTTACAGCTGCGGAGTGCTCATAACTTTACAAGTGCTTCATCGAAACCAAATCTTAAATCCGGGTACATTGTACTTGTGGAAGGACCTAAGAAATCCAAGCTCCTCTGGGATATGGGTGTGATTGAAGAAGTGTTCCCAGGAAGAGATGGCCAAGTGCGAGTTGTACTGTTCGCACACCCAAGGGACAGTTGAGAAGAGCAGTCCAGCTGCTGTATCCTTTTGAAATTTAAATTTTGATAATTTTGTTTCTTTCGAACTTTGAACTGAACATTGGAATTTTTAGAACTTTTGATTTGGACTTTAAAATCATTTAAGTAATTCATTATGAATATTTGAAATTTGAGATATTTAAATTTTCTTGCATTTATGCCTAGAATTTGGTGTTTTTATTTAGTTTCATTTAATTATGTTTGCTCATAAAGTGTTACTTTTCATTAAAGAATAATAGTTAGTGTAGTTGTGTGTACTCTTTCACCAAGAGTACAGGTGGGGAGTATGTGGAGAAATTGAGAGAATGCTGCAGAGGGCGCTGCGTCGCCGCGTTATTTGCGCGAGTGAAAGAGAGTGAATGACTGAGAGTGTTTGGAGCAGCCTTACGGAGAGGTTGCGTTTTAGAGATGGCTGTGTGTAACGTAATTAAATCCTATGTTTGTATATATTGTATAATAGTGAATGTACATAATAAAATATGTACCCAAGAGAAATTTTATTGAGTGAGAAAATTTTAGTTGAACCACCGATATTAATAGAACCCGGCCACTATGATAAATTAGTTACTTTGTCATAACACTAGGTCGCGATAGTGAGAAAGTACGAGCGTTACATATTTTTTAAGGATAAGTAGGCCAGGCGCGGATGCAAGGGGAGGGCGGTGGAGGTGATCGCCCCCTCCTGAACGAAGTCCAAAAATCTGTTATAATATTAAAAAATATATTATGAAAGTATAATGAAAATTAAGTAGCCTTTCTCTAAGGTGTGTAGAGCGGGTACTACTCTCTATCCTTTTTAATCATCGCTCATGTACAGATTTTTATGAATAATATAATTAATGACATTAATTGGTACAATTGATTATATTAATTAATTATAAAATGATTTGCGCATTCTACCCCCTGTTTCAGGTACAAAATCGCCCACTCCTTCAGTAATTTCTGGATCCGCCCTTGAAGTAGGCTCTTAATTCTTTTTTTTTTTTCGTTGTTGTTAAACTAATCATCAATTTTCACCACAGTATTCCAAATTGTTGTAAATCTGCTCTGGACAAAACTGATGCAATCAATTGACCTAAAATTCTAAAAAGAAAAAAAAAAGACTCTGCGCTCAATCTCTCTCACGGTGATTTCATGCACACATAATGATAATTCTGTCGTTCTTCCTTTTGAGTATTTTTATCTCTTATGTTTTAATTAGTCACTCTTTTAATAATATTTCTATTTCTTTTGGCTCGTAGCTATTCGAGCTGTCGCGTAGATCTGTGACAAGATCCGTACAATTTAACTAATAACAAAGATCAGGTTTACCTAACGTGGCTTGGACCTTCCGCACTCGACTCTTGTCGTGAACTCTTGGGTTCGATGTTCGCCGTCGCTCTTTTGGGCTCTGTTTTAGTGTCGTTTTTGTTTTATTTTAGTTTAAAAAATAATAACAGATTATTATGTACTTTACTTATTATTTCGTTAATTTATTTTGCGATAATTAATAATTAAAAATAGTTATGACTTTGAATTAAATAATTGTTAATTTAAAGTATTTTTTGTAAAGCTCCCTCCTAACTTTTTCTTTAAGTATTTCATGTGATATTCTGATGATCTCTAGTATTTTGACATCTATTTCTAATTAAAATTAAGTCTTTATTCATCTAATAGTATTGACTGCATTTGGGAAATTCAATGTATGTATATAATATTTCAATGATTTTTTTTCTCTTCAGAAAGCTCACATAATTAATTAATAATAGTTATTATTTAGTATTAAAAAAATAGTAGTTTTACATACTAACTGGTTTTAATGATAATTCTTTTACTCTTCATGTATAAATAAAATTTATAGTAATTATTGAATTTTAAATTTTAAGCCCAATATTTTTTTCCAAATCATAGGTTTCCACAATTTTATTTTGTATTTCTTTAAATACCAGATTAAAAATTTTGTTCAATACTTTTCGAACAGAAATTTGGTTAATAAATCTAAATTTATGCGCGCACTATCATTTGTATTAGACATTTAAAGGCCGGAGATGGCATCTAAAACAAGATGTTGTGCCCACACGAGCCGAGTTGATAAGATACTGAAGATGGTAGATAACTGAAGTATAAAGGTCCAGGGTTCTGATCTACCGGACGGCTGATTATCTAAAAATTCGTAGTTTTGGACGGTTTTTCTCACGATGTAACGTAAATACGCTTCAGAAGCACTAAGAAAGTCACTCGCGCAAGGCACTCCCCTTTCGGTAGGCAATACGAAACACTCCTCGTGTAGGTTCATCATAACAAAATACAATACAACCTTTTCAGAAATAGGTATATGCGTTTAGTGTATGTTACAGATAACTGAAATTAAATTAATAACATAATGTACTTCTTAAATTTACAAAACACACAAAAAGCAGATATCAATATTCTGTTAATTATTTATTTAGAGAAAGACAGCATGCAGTACTTAAATTTATCGAAAATGTGGCTGCCTTTTAAATCTATCAAAACAGCTCGATTAACTTAGTATTTTAAAGCCTCTAATTTATGGGAATCATTACACCCAGGTTTTTATCTTTTTTTTATTTAAAGTATCCTAAAATAAGTATAATATGTGCTAAATAAAAAAGTCCCTTAAATAAATGCAGTAGATTTTTTTTTAAATTCAAAATCGACGGGACTTACCGATTCAGCATAAGATATTTCCAGATTATAAAAAAATCCTGCAGTATTACAAAAAAAATCATTGTAATAAGGTAAAGGTTAAAAAAAAAACTTAACATTAAAAAAAAATGAAATACATTTACTGAGAAATTGCTCATTAGAAAGATGCTATTCTTTAAAACATTTTCAATAAAATCTAAAACATTTTCTTTCGAATATTGATTTATTGTTATTTTAAGGTCTAATTTCGTAAATTGGAATTCCAAATTTAAGAAACTCTTCTGTATTTAAAAATAACAAATGAGGATATACATTAAAAGAAAAACAGGGAACAGATAAAAGTTTAAACACACATGCGCGAAATCGCTAATAGTCCTTACCGATAGATTTTTCTCGTAGAGAAAACGTACGATTCTAAAAGGAGATAACAAAATAGTGGAAACGGAATTCTACTTTAGCGTTACGACTTTTGAGACACATTAGGGGCATTAACGACACAAGTGGAAAGGCGCCTTAAGCCAGATGGCCGGGGCTTTTTGAAGGTACCGATAATTGGAAGAAAATACACAGTAATATTTCCGAGCAACTATATTAGATCATTTCAACATTGGTGGAATTCCAAAATTCATCTTATACATTAAATACTAGTACGTTTCCACACTGAAAATGGCCCTAAAAGTGATATGATTTCAGTAGCTAAAGTAATTAATTAACATCTGAGAATTGAAAGTGCACTTGACGTTCATTGACACTGAGCGCACCTGCATAAGAAACAAAATAAAAACTACGTTTTAGTCTACCAGTAAATTATGCAAAGCAATATCTTTCATATTAAAAAAATCTGAAATAATGAATGACGCCATTGAACCAACCAGAAATTTAAAATATTCATTTGTTAAATAAAAAATTTAAATGTTTGAAAGGCAATATTTCACCAGCATCAATTCTAGTGATATCAAGAAACCCCGACATTTAAATCGGGATGTCGTCAAGTAAAACTGTCTATTCGTAAGGTGTACAGTGGAAGTAGTAGTATGCGTACTACTTGATGTGTACTTGTCTTTATTAGTACTACAGTGCTATGAAAATCAAGCTGATATACGCACGATTTTTCAAGGTGACGCACTTTTCAAAGAATGCTATCCAGATAACTAGGGGGAGAGGGAATAAAATGTTGAAAGTCGCACAAGGTTTGCAATTTTTCATAACGGATCGTCAAGTTAGGTGAAAAGAAAAAAAAACAAGTCTTGAAAACCGGACCAATTTGGCCATATCTTCCAAGTTTGGCTAGAAACCGGCAAATTATACATTTTTTTACAAAGGAGAAGTATAGTTAGGTCTACTGAAAGCTTTAAAACAGTTTCAGTAGGAGGTTTTAATATAGATATTTGATTCTAAAGTGTTTAATGGAACAGGGGAGATAAACAAGGTGAACTCATCGATTATGATGCACTTTCCAAACAGTATTTATAAAGGTGATATATAGTTAGAATATGCCTGTCTCATACAAAATATGAGGAATTGTATTATTTATCAAATAAAGTTTAAACTGCATTGTGCTTACATCTTGCATTTTTATCTATTAAAATTAATTTTTATTTGAATGAAATGTCAACCGCTCAGGATTTCGGTATCCCTCAGGATCTACAAATAATCCCGCTATCCCCGAAACAAAAAACAGTGCCGGATTGCATTCCCGAATTCCAATGTACTAATATTGTTGTATACCTTATCACATAACCAATTGAAAATGGAAACAATAGCTTGAATAATGTTTTAAGGATCCCACAAGGGATCCCAATACATAGAGGTCTAGGCGCCGTTTTAATTTATTACAGAAATTTATAGAAATAAATGGACTGACGTAGTGATTATATATTGTTTACAGTGGTACACAAAAGAATTCAAAATACAGTGCATGGCTAGTTATCTTTTAAATTGCAGTTTAGTGATATTAATCAACGGCAGTAACAACATTATGCATACATGAAAAAATGTTCTGACTTTATTATTAAAAAGATGTAGGTACCCGTAAAAACTGTTTTACAAGGATTCACACAGTTATAGCTTATCAGTGTTTTCGGGCTACGTCCCTACTTTCAATACGGTTAGCGAATTTTGACACCAATCTACCATTTTTGGCGCAGTAAATGTCTACAAAACAGGCCTTGAATTAGCGATGAAGCTGCAGTTTGGCAATTTATCATACAATCAAATTGATGGGAATTTCATGATCGATAACTGGAGAATTAATTTATGTATTTACATCCACCCAAATACAAATTTTCAATATTTGCACTTAGATGAAACCAGAGAGGCGTAGATTTTTTATGTATAAGATTTGTTAAGATATATTGTGATAAAGCGTTTTTAACTTACGTCTAATTTTAAGGAATACCTTCGTGAAGGGTTATTATATTTAACTTAATTATTCAATAATCATTTATAACTGTAAGAGATAACTGCGTTAAAAGCGTGAATTAAGAAAATAAAAACCTAAAATTGAAACTTTGTATAATTGATTCGTGATTTTTCGCAAAAAGATATTTCTCTTCTCTTGGAGATTGGGAAGTTAGCGAAATATTTAGATTACAATACATCCAGACTACCATTAAAGGATAATTAGAAAAATTCAAACTTTAGACTACAATTTGTAATTATTGATTCATATGGTGTGGGCTAAGATACATTACATATGCACAGCAATTTTTGGTCAATTTATGATTGAGAAAGTGGCGTAAAATTGTATTAAAAGTAATGTATTTCTCAGTTTCAAACCCGCGGTGTTACGGTACGAATTTCACACAGTATTTTTGACAAGTCGCCTTAAGGTTTAGCTTGGATTTATGTAACAAAAAATTAAAACTTTTGTTGTCCACCATTATTTTATCAGGTCTCCTATTCTTAAATTTATAAGAACAGTTAAAATTAGCTTTAAAAACTTAAGCTGCAATTGTAATTAGGAAATAAATTTTCAGTACATTATTCAACCACTGATCAAAATGAATCAAGATTAATTCAAAGAAAAATAAACTTCATAAATTAGAATAAGGAAACGCGAATACAATTTTTCTATCACAAATTTTCAAATTACGCGAAAACGTCGGACCCGACATATGACGCATTTCATAAGCCAGCTGACCGGGCAGGTACTGACCGGGCCAGCCTTTCTGTTGAAGGTACTGGTATTTGGAAGAAAATGCACAGTAATATATCCGATGAAATATTTTGTTTGTTATATGTTAGATCCTTCCGACATTGGTGGAATTCCAAAATTCATCTTACAAAATATATACTCGTACATTTCCAGACAGAAAATGGCCCTCAAAGTAATTGGATTTCTGTAGCTAAAGAAATAAATTATCATCTGAGCACTGAAAGTGCACTTGACGTTCATTGACACTGAACGCACCTGCATAACAAAATGTAAACTATATTTTAATCTGCCAGTAAATTATGCAAAGCATTATATTTCATATAAAAACATGAAATTATGAATAAGGGCATTGAACTAACCAGAAATTTAAAATAGATAGAATTGTTATATAAAAAATTCAAACCTTTCAACCCGCGTTCACTGTCCGATGGAATTGTCGGGCTTTCAAGAAACCCCGGCAATTAAATCCCGATGTCACCAAGTAACAATGACGTATGTATAGTTGCACGATGGCGGTAGTAATATGCGTACTACTTGAGCTGTAGTTAACGTTCTCTTTATGAGTATTACAGTGATGTTAAAATCAAGCAGATACTTTAGCGTCCACATAGCTTGTATAAGCACGATTTGTCGCGGTGACGCACTTTTCAAAATACTTTCATGATAACAAAGGGGTGGGGGAATAAAATGCTGAAAGTCGTACAAGGTTTGCCATTTTTCATAAAAGATCTCCAAGTTTGGTGTAAAAGCCGACTAAATTGTATGGTGGGTAAAACACCGTACTCCGGTTTCTTGAAGAACTCCCGGCGGCCAGGGTTCGATCCCTGACTGGGCGTGGTTGCCATGTCCGTCCCTTCATTGGGGGCGACGTTGGCCCACCTACTAGGTAACCCCATAATAAAGTGGCCAACACCTTCGGGCCGTTGTCAGGGACAATGCCTAATCGGCAAAGTACCCGCCCGTTAGAAAAAAAAGGTTGGTGTAAAAAAAAGTTTTCAAAACCGGACAAAGTTGGCGATATCTTCAAAGTTTGGTTAGAAACTGGCATATGCTACGTTTTATTACGAAGGAGAAGTAGAGTTACACCTATTGAAAACTTTAAAACAGTTTTAGTAGGAGCTGTTAATATAGATTTTTGATTCCAAAGTGTTTAATGGAACAGGGGAGCAAAAACCGGTGAACTCATCGATTGTGATGCACTTTCCAAACAGTATTTATAAAGGTGAAATATAGTCAGAATATGCCAGCCTCATTCAAAATATAAGGTATTCTATTAATTATCAAATATAGTATTAAACTGGATTGTACTTACAATCTTACTTTTCCCCCCTTTTCTCTATTAAAATTAATTTTTATTTGTATGAAATGTCAACCACGCGGGAACCTGAAATCCCGCGGGATCAAAAAATAATCTCGAAATTCCACGAAACGAAAAACAGTGTGGGATTGCATTCCCTAATTCCAATGTACTACTATGGTTGTATACTTTATCACATAACCAATTGAAAATGGAAAAAATAGTTTGAATGATGCTTTTAAGGATCACACAAGGGGTCGCAATACATAAGAGATCTATGTGTTTCATTAATTTATTACAGAAATTTACAAAAGAAGTGAAATGACGTTGTGTTTATATACTGTTTACAGTGGCACACAAAAGAATTCAAAATACAGTGCATGGCTAGTTATCTTTTAAATTGCACTTTACCGATATTAATCTACGCCAGTAACAATACTATGCGTACATGAATAGATTTTTGTGATTTCATTAGGAAAAAATGTTGTAGGTAGCCATAACAACTGTTTTTCAAGGATTCACAAAGTAGAGATATAGCTTATCAGTATTTTCAGGCTACGTCCCTATTTTCACTACGTTTGGAGAATTTTGACAACAACCTACCATATTTGGCGCAGTAAATGTCTACAAAACAGGCCTTGACTTAGCGATGACGCTTGAGTTTGGTGATTTATCATTCAATCAAATTGATGGGAATTGAATGATCCATAACTCGATAATTAATTTATGTATTTACATCCACACTAATGCAAATTTTCACTATTTTTCCTTTTATCATTAATTTTCTCTTAAATGAAACTAGAGAGGCGTAGATTCTTCATATATAAGATTTGAAATAATATATTATGATAAGGCGTTTGTAACTTACCTTTAACTTTAAGGAATACCTTGATGAGGGTTTATTATATTTAACTTAATTATTCATTATGCAGTTATAACTCTAAAAGATAACTGCGTTAAAGTATTTCATAATCTAAGCCTTTGGAATATCCCTTCATCTTCACGCACTATAATTAGTTAAGTGGTATTTCCATAGAGATGAAAGCATGGTAGAGAATGCATTGATGAATTTTTAAAGGGGAAATTATGCACATACACAAACACACACCCACAAAAAAAATCCTCACATTACATCGAATAAGCAGTAATTTAATTGAAAAATAGTCAAAAGACTAATTGATATTTCTACTGCGACTATTCTCATCAAATGTGACACAAGTATGGCAGTTTTAAGACCATCTGTGCAGTTAGAAATTTAAATGGACGTCATCCACATTAAATTAAAACCCTTTACGCATGAAAACCGTGATAATTATAACCATGAATACGCTTAAAAAACTCTTTCATCATTCTCTCTGTTTTCATGGGCCAGCAAAAATATTCTAAAGGCATTCCTATATGTAGGTGATAAATTCTGCTTGCTGTCTCTTTGAATTTTGGAATAAATGCTGACCACTTTCAAAATTAAATTCGCATTCTTTGCCAAGTACACGATCCATTTGGTACATAATTTATGGGGGCATATCATGAAACTTTTACGACGGAAACAGGATATTTGAATAAATTCCTTTTTTCGCACGAATGTTTCTTATACGTGACAGCATTTAACTCAGCGTGATAAAAGAGTGAAAATGATAATATGCAATGAAGTTCGTGCGCTTTTATCCGCTGCATTTTAAAAATATAAACTCTGAGAAAACCGTGGGATAACTCTTCAGGTTTTTGCAGTTGAGAGGAATAAAGTTTGATACATTTAAAGATAAGTTAAGCTTTTCTGTTTGGGAGGAAAAAGAACTGTTAGCGCAACTTGTGGCGTGGTATCAGTGTCCAAATTTTAAGATGAAGTGGATTTTAAGTGAAATTTAGAGACATCTGAAAGTGATCAACTGGGTGGACTGTATTTAAAATGTTATTCTTTTTTCATACATTGATAGGAAGGTTGTAGTTTTTAAAAATTAATTTTAGGAAGAGCTATTTTATTCTATGTCCTTTCAGCTGCGGGAAAATAAATAAACAAACAAAAATGCCCACTTGCTCTTCGGTTGTCGTTCATCGTACAACAAATATTTTTATAGCATTCAACAACAAATAACGTATACTTTGATGTTCTTAAAATTTAAATAAAGGATCTTCTTCATATTTGATTTTTCATCAAATTCGATTTTTTCAAATAGCAACACCCTATTTTGACTTTATCAATCGAAAGGAAACCTTCAAATTACCCTAACTATAAATTTTCACGAATTTTCTATAACAACTTTCGGAGATAATTCGTATTTTTTATGGCGCGTTTTTAAGGGGCTATTTACAAATTGAGAATGATGTACAAATGTTTCAAATTTTTAGCCTATTAACAAGGCTGTTCTAGAAAAAAAAGAATGCAAATTATTTACAATTTAAATAATGGTTCTAGACATTAAGATTTTTGTATTGAGAATGAAAAAAAAAGCCATTTATCTTTCAGTCTAATTTCAAATCGGCAATTTCAAATTTGAATTTTCTAAACCACTAACACAGGGCATTATAGAGTATTGTATAATAAACAAACTTACTTTTATCCTGAAAAATTATCATATTTAAAAAAAAAACAAATTTAACGTTTAAAATAATGATTTTGATAATTTTAATAGTTACTAATTATATCGCTAACAAAAAATATCTAGTTGAAATTACAGTTTCAGTTTAATAAACATAACAGGGTACGTTGCTTTCGGTTTATTTCCAATTAAAGACCTTAAATATTTACAATTAAACATAATATTATAAAATGAAGTATTGTCGTTATGTACTGTGCTAATGAACAATGAATATTTTAAAGGTTTATTTATACATCAAGGATTTTTGTCTTAATATAGCTTATATCAATATGAAATTATTGATCTTAAAGTAATAAAACAGTACTATTTCTTTAAATTAACTTACATTTCTTGAATAACTTTCTCACATGCATATGATTACTTTCTAATTTTGAAATTGTTATTAAATATTTTGAAAATTATCTCAGACAGGTGAAATGTTGCCAGATAAGAGATATTGCCAAGAAGAAAAGGCTGTTCTTTGTTCACCGTACAATACGACCATGAAAGTTACATAGCAACAGTCGAAGTTGAAGAATTTTTTCTTGTAAAATAATGAAATAAGTATAGATGATTTTTATACAATAAAATGAGTCGTGAATATTATTTTCTAAAAAATAGTGATATACCTGCGAAATTAACATGACCAAAGCATTACAAATCTGTAATTTATTTTCTTCAAAGTTTGCTATATTCAGCTGGACACCAGTTTATTTCCACATGTTTTGCAGAAGTCCACCTGAATTTGTTAAGGATTCTCAGTTAATTTCGCAGAAATCATCGGTTTTACTTCAGTTTACTGAAGATTCCTTTAAAATAAACAGAAAAGCTGTTAAAAAATTACGGGAGACTCTAAAACATACGGATATCAACTGGCGTCCTGGCTGATAGTTTTTTTTCCGTAAATATGACAGACTTTTTTTAGAGTGCAAGCATGTAAAATTGTTTTCTGCATATATTTCCGTCCAAATTTGGCAAGGTCAGTATTTGTATTTTTTCGAATATATAATAAATTATAATTCATTGAAAATTTTAATTTACTGTTTTGATTACTACTTTGAGTTTTAGACTTGACTCAATCAAGTTTTTATTCGTTTTCGTTCCACATGATACGTGATATGTTTAACAACTCATGTTCCAGGAATGCGGGAATTGCGTCTTCCACTGGAACATTTCGATTCTTTTAAGAATGAGTAGTAACTAAGTTTTACTCGCCTTTCACATATACGTGAATAGCGAAGCATAGAGCATTGTTGAATGTTGAAGTTGCTAATGGAAAGCTTGTAAGGAAGAGCATCACGAATCTATTGAACTCAGCGTTAAACTTAAACAGTCGTTACGCGCCTTGTGCGTGTCTCTCAGTCTTTGCTGATGGGTACTGATAAGGGAGACTTAGAGTGACTGTAACAGATACTCGGCGGATAGGGGAGTGTAACACAGACATCAAGTGAGTAGAATCCAAGTGGCTATCTCCTGTACCATTGTAATAGGTTCTTTTGTTCCGCGTTTTGATTTCTCAGGGTATTATGAAAGAATACTTTTACTATGGCTAATTTCCTTATCTGGATTTTTGGGTCATTTACTGTTCATACTAAAGTACACCGGTTTTGAACGTTTAGGAATAGTGGAATAATTTCTTGTAAGTACTGTAGTCTTTTCTAAGCAGGCTTCAAGAGCTTAACTAATTGATATTGCTATCGCCGCTTGGTCGTTCTTTTCGGTTGAAGCGATAGTGCGATTCATTTGTTGTCTGTCTAGCTCCGTTCGTGTGTAAAATTTAATATAAATGCAGATATTATGGCCTCAAGAAAGCGCTCATTGGGTCGTAAAATAGGTGATTATTTTATGAAAATTCCGAAAAATGATAATTTGTCTAGTGAGAGTGAAAGCGCAAATCATCAGGAAGAAATCATGTATGCACAGCCCCAGAACAAGCTATTTCAAGAGGAACAGAACTCACAAAATATACATGCATCACATCAGGCAGTTTGTAAAGAGATGCATAGTTAGAAGGAATACTATGATATCATTATGGAAAAAAGAGATCTAATTTAAATTAATTTTTTCAGACATTGTTTTTCCTATGATCTGTAGGCCCTAGCAAGTTCGAGTATCTTATTTTATCAGAAATTCGCACACCTTTCTCGAAATTCGATTACGTAAGCACCGTTTATACGTCTTTCAAGGGACTAACGTAAAACGGCGTATAAATGAAACAATAATAAACAACTTCGATTAATACAGGTTTAACGCTACTATTGTAAATTTATATGTAAATGTAGTAATTTCATTGTATTTTTAAAGTACTATTAATAAATTGCTTCATAATATTTTGATTCTGAAAATAATAATTTTAAAATAGTAACACATTTATTATAAAAATGAAACAAATCATACCTTTATTGCGCTACATCTTGAATAATTATTGCATATCTTGAATATTAATTCGTTTAATCAATCAATTATGATGCGATTATGTGCATTCAGATGTTGAATAATAATAAAAAAAAATCTTCATCGTCGTCTGACGTGCTGATTTTTTTTGAGTATCTTTTAGAGTATTATAAATCGAATTTAGTTCATGAAAAGTTTTTTCACTCGTATTCTGATAAAAAAAGTAATTTTTAATCTTTTCAATGGAGTCGATTGCGCCTTTAAATGAAGGTGGACTCACTTATTCACATTATTCTTCATCGTCACTTAAATTAGCAACCAATAATTTGTCGTTTATTAAAACATTAACAGTGCATAATTCTTAAGTCGTGATATCAATATTACAGCCAACATACTCCTTGAAAGTAATCTCTGCTCTCAAACAATTCCAGTCCTCTTCATTCATGATCACAGTATCATCATCGCTTTCATCGATATCATTATCATTACATTCATCTAATTTGGGATCTAGAAACGCTCCTTCAATAAAACAATTCTCGAATGCAGAGCTGCCAAGTCTCCGGCTTTTTCCGGGAAATTTTCCATTACAATTTTTAGACAGTTTTATTTTTGATTAAATATTTCGACTGACTTTAAAAATAAACTCGTAAGTAAAAATTAGTGGTGGGAAATCTCCCGAAAAAAGCCTTAGACTTGGAAGCTCTGCGAATGTTTCAGATTTGGCACGATTCTATGCTACGGAAATCATATTTATTGCCTGAAGTACGTTTATCTTTTCGGTGATATTTCCTGTTGTGATGTTTTGGAAAGCATGTTGGATTAACCTCTTTCAGTAATACACTTTGAAGTTTTTTTATAATTCCGAGGTCTAGGGGTTGCAGTTTGCTCGTACAATTTGCTGGAAAGAAAACCACTTTTACATTTTCCAAAAAATTAGTATCTTGGGGATGGGCAGTACACTGATCCATAAGGAGCAAAAATTAAGATTTTGTTTTTTCATTTCCTTATCCATTTTTTGAGCCACTCAGTAAAAATTGTAGTAGTCATCCAAGCTTTGGTGTTGGCTTCATAACACAGTGGCAATGTTTTAACGTTGTTAAAACATCTTGGTTTTCGTGATTTATCTTTGACGAGAGGAGTCCTGTTATCACTACAATCCGCATTTGTACATAGTAAAACTGTGAGGTGGTCTTTAGAATTCTTTCCACCATTGCGGTTTTCACCTTTAAAAGCGAGAGTTCTAGTAGGCATGAAATAATAAAAGAGGCCACTTTCATCAACATTGTAAATGTCCCTTTGGTTGTACCCATCCATTTTGTTTGTCAAATTTTTGAGCCATTCATCAACTCTTTCTGCTGGCAAATCCTTAGACTCTCCGCTTATCACTTGGCTTGAAATTCCATGTTGCATTTTGAACTTATGAAGCCATCCAGTTGAGAAACATGTATCGCTAACATTCAGTTTTAAGGCAATTTCTCTTGCTTTTTCCATAAGCATGGGTCCACTCACAGGAATGCTTGACGCACGACATTGTGTAAAAATCTTCATTAAAATGTTCTATACTTCAGGAAATTTGCCTTGTCGTACACGCAATTTTTTAGAAGAGGAATTTCCACAAGTAGCTGCCCTTTCCTTAATTTTTTTTTCTACCATACACTTTTGTTTTTAAAGTTGAAACAGGAATATCCAATTTTTTTGCTAATTCAACTTTAGTAAAATCCTGGACTCTTGTCAAATTCCTTTAAAATTTCAATTTTATTCTTCAGCGAGCGTGCTTTACGTTTTGGAGACATTTTACGTTTTAAAGAAATAAACAGGACAAAAATACAGATAAAACGTGGACTGAAACTCCAAAACGATTGCTCTATCAGGGCTCTGAAATTATGGCGTGTGGCTGGAAGTTAAAAAGAATGTATGAGGAACTTGCATCTCGTATTTTCTAGTTATTTTCTATTTCTGCATGATATTTTAATACTCAGGAGAATTATTTAGGACCAAGTGCCACTAAACAAACAAACATACTTTAAATAAAAAAGTGTATTGTTTTCTGAGTTCCGATTTTATTTACCATAAGAGCAATTTAAATAATGACCTATATTACTTTTATTTAATATCTGAGACTCTGCTACTTACAAGCTTTATATCGCGAAAACAATAATAAGCACAATAGACAATGTGGTTGTCTGGATGCGTTTTTTAGTTAAATATTTTTAAGAGGTTTAAAGGAGCGTACTAACATTGAGCCCGTGCTAACATAACATAGGAGCGTACTAACATAACATAAATAATATTAAATCAATTTCATAGTATTAAAAAAACTCCTATTTTACATTGTTAACATTTAGCAGCAACATGCTGAAAACGATTTACTTTCAGTTACGAAACTGTTAGCATGATGGAATAATGTATAAATAAGTAAAATCAAGTTTTAAAAAACTGTGGAGGTAATAAATTGTTCGAATGGCTAATAAGCTTAACTTCACCATTCAGTATTGGAAAAATAAAATATTGCGTTTGCCCTGAATTAAATTTTCTTTCTTGAAAGGGAAAACAGCAAGTAGGCACTCATAATGTATGAGTGACTATTATGAAAACTTTTACGATGGAAACGTTATGCTTAGTAGAGATGAGTTCGGGCTCATTTTTTGAAGCCCGAGGACTTTTAATCCGAGCTCGCCGAAGCCCGAGGAATATTATTTAAGTCGGAGTCCGAGCCCGCCCGAGCCCGAAATTTTAGCTAAAGATTAAAAAAAAAATTCAATTACTTCATTGACAGAATACAAGAAATTTTGCCGTTTGTGCAAATTAAAGACAAATATGGTTGCAAACTCCCAATGCACTTTCTAATTCTTTGTATCCATCCTTTATTTAAAAAAAATGTCGGATCTGATGACTAACTAAGGAATATAAACCGCCGTTTTAAAATACTCAAAGAGCTTCACGCACCTTCTAGGCGCCCGTGCCGCTATTTTTATTTATTTATTTATTTATTATAAGAATTTTTATTTTCCTCATGAATCACTTTATAAAATCTGTTTCAAGCAGTATGTTCAATAAAGGAGAAATTTTTCACCAGCCCGAGCCCGCCCGAGCCCGAAGACAATTGTGAATTCTAAAGCCTGAGCCCGGTTCGGGCCCGGGCTTTAGGGTTCAGGCTGAGCCCGTCTCATCTCTAATGCTTAGTGGAATTCCTTTCTTTGCACGAAACCAAGACGTGGTAGCATTCAACACCCTGTCAATGGGTTGAAAGAAGCGGAATGAAAATAAGTTCTTCAGATTTTGCCTATCCTGAGTGTTTCTTTTAAGTGAATACCGACGAAATTTCTCATAAAATTTCCTATCACGCAATAAACTATAAGAATTTTATACTTCTGAAAGAGGAATGGTCTCCATTAAGTACCCCAACAGCACACTTACGTCCCAAATACGAACTGTGAACGTTCAGTTTAAACGTTCACGGTATGTAAACAAAAAAACGCTCTACTAACGTCTATATGTTCGGGCAGCCGACGTGTTTAAAACATAGAAAACCGGTTCAAAGTAAGTACTTCTCGAACTCATCCAGAACCATTAAATGTTTCGTTAGAACGTTCACACTGTGTTTAAATTACGTTTTCTCTCCCAGATAGCACAGCAAATTTGTATCGATCTTGCAGTAAGCTTGATTTATCAAGTCAATAAACTTGCATTAAGGGGGGTAGGGACCTTTGAACCTTTAAAAAATCGAATTTTCAAAATTATTTTTAAAAAATAATTCAGAATATTAGGAACATTTTAAAACAAACCCCATGGAAATCGGACGAAAATTACCCTCGCAGCAATTAATAACGTAAATGCTGACTGCCACTTGTCCGCAGTTAAATGTGCGACTACCATAACCTGGGTACGACTACCAGAAGGCTCTCCTGGCTGGAAGTGTTTTTTCATTCAAGCATAAAAATTCTGTGCCTGTACCTGTCACGGAAGAAATTAAGCCCATTTTTGCTGATTTATCAGCCCCTAAACTCTTAAAGAAGTGCTTAGGTGGAAAGACTCAGAACGCTAATGAGTCGTTCAATTCAACAGTTTGGAAATATTGTCCTAAGATATCTGGCTCGTCAAAAATAGTAGCTGACATAGCTACAAATGAAGCAGGGGTGATGTTTAATGATGGAATGGGGGGTAGACTGAATATTTTGAAACAACTTGGGTGCCAAATAGGGCAGTTTTCTGCCACTTTTGCTTCCCAGGCAGACTCTGTACGCGTAAAAAAAGCAGAGATTAAACATAAATTAACAACATTACATGCCCGTACGGCTATTCGAAGAAAAAAAAGCTGCAGATGAGCATTTAAAAAAATTAGAAGGAGTAACATATGATGCGGGTGCATTTTAAATGCTACAATTGTTCTCCTCATTTTTGAAAATCCAAAATAAATCTTTAACCTTGATTTTCTCAGTTTGTCATTTTTGCAATTATCCGCAAGATAAAAAAAATGTTATCAATGGAATGTTATGAAATTTTGCATATATGTTGCTTGAATGTATCTCTATTCATTTTTCATAATAGACAGTTTTCATAATAGGAGCAAAATATTTTATTTTATAGCATGATAAATCATAAAAATTTGAATAATTTTAAAATTTTATGAAATTTTTATTTTTTTAAAATATTGAAATAATGGACAATTTTAAAATTTGAGGTTTATAGTATAAAAGCACTATTTAGCTTTCATTTGACATAAAAATTTAGGTTTTACTGTGTATTTTTAAGAAGTTCTCTTGCGGAAGCTGGATGTAAGTGAAATAATTTTTTTTTCTATGTTTATGTATATATTTTGTGTTACTGAGGAAAATATATTTATTTAATTTCAGAAAAGGTTTAATTATTAAAACTTATCATTTTGTTCTACAAATTGAGAAAATTTTATTTTAAAATGAGCAGAAGTTTTCTGTTTATGATGAATCAAGAAAAGTATGTCAAAATGCGCAATTTTTGGTTTGGAAAGGTCCTTACCCCCCTTGATTATTTCAAGCGTGTAAGCTTAATGCCAGCTTGAATTAAGTGTTCAAGTTTACACTTGCATTAAGCTTGACATAGAAAGCTGTATTCAAACTTACTACACTCTAAAAAAATTCCTAAAAAAAATAATAATAATTCCTAAATACATGGGGCGCATCATATATTTTATTTTACCACGCATTTTCCCCTCTACGCTGAAACCTCAAGTTATTTTAATCCGTTTCCGTCAAGCGTACGCGACTGGGATCAAACTCGGGACGTAAGGTGTGCGAAGCAAGCGTCCTAACCACGATTCAAATCTGGTTCGAGAGGAAGTGACTAAAGTTTGAAGTGACTGTTATGGTTGTCACGCAGTTTTGGGGGGAGATTGATCAGTATTTCCCATGTCGAACTACATGTCCTATTTTTTCCATAGGATGAATCAAAATTAAAAATAGTGTTAGATGTGATTTATAGACTCTACTACTAGGGAAATAAGCATAATATAAACTTAAAAGCAGCACACGTTTTAAAACTTTCAATATCGCAATACTCTTGTTGGGCAATATTGGCCAAAATCGAGACAAACGACTGATTTTTAAATCAATTTCGTAGTATATTTGTATTTTATTTTGAATAATTTCAATATTTGGAAATATAGAATATATTTTTTTAATTCTGTGGTCAAGTACATTTATGATTGTTGATAAATTATTTGTTATGTGGACGTGGCTTTCCAAATCAAGCAGCCAAATAAATTCGGCGGAAAAATATATCTGACTCATTTTTTTGTAATCTCCAAGCTTGTGGCAACCTTAAAATGAGTTGAACTGTCAAGCTTGAATTAATACGTCAAACTGAAAGAAAAGTCAAGCTTGATTTAAGCTTATGTGCTGTCTGGGAGTAACACAAGTCGTAAGTTATGCAAAAAAAAAAAAAAAAAAAAAAACGACTAACAGCAATATCACGGGGAATGCAAAATGATTTTGTCGCTTGTTTGCCTTGCGCAACTCAACACCGGGATGTTGCCAAACAGGTGTCTGTAAAACTTTATTAGACGCCAAGTGAACGACTCATTCCGACGTTTCAGGAATAATAAATTCAAAGTGCCTAGTAGAACGTGTTGTTAAGCATTGCTTTTAAACTTAGTACCACCAGTATTCTTGTTATGCGTTGAGTTTGACGATTTGCAAGCACTGCTTTTGAACGGTTTCACCAACACTTCTGATGCACGTCAAGTACGACGGGTTATCAGCCACAACTTTTGAACAGTATCAGCAGCATTTCTGTTATACGTCGACTAAAGCGTGTTGTTAGGCACAGCTTTTGAACGGTAATACCAGCACTTCTGCTGCACGTCGAATAGAACGAGTTATTAGGCATTGCTTTTGAACGGCACCATACTGATATGCAAAGAATCATAATTTATAAATTTATTTAAGAGTTCTTTGCCATAGATCAAGCTGTCAATTCAACATACAATAATTTGTCAATAGGAGAAAGGAGAAAGGAAGATTTAACTAACAGAGAAGTATTTATTTTACATGTTCATTCCAAAACTTTTCAGATAAAAATAACAATATAGAAACTAATGTTGAACCACACATGATGCTAACTGCAACCATTCCAATGAGGTTACTTACGTGTAGTATAAAATAAGGTTTGATAAAAATGTAACTGGAATCTTTTTATGAAGATGTTAGTTTTCAAACATAACACTTAAATCTTAGAAAACGGATTAGAACTTTGTAGTTTTCTAACGGAAAAATATAAAGAACATAACATATGGCATGTTTTTTAATAAAAAATATTATACACTACGGAAAAAATTTGCATTGTGTGTTTATAAGAACCGTCAAAACATTTACAGAAAAGAGTATTTGTAAAAATATTTATTTATCGATATCTTCATAGACTATTGCATGCGTTACAATGCTTGGATTTTGAGACAAATAATAGTTATAAAATAATATTGTTCAAATTCTAATATTTCTTCATTGACATTTGAATATATATAGCCATTTCTCAAATCTCTATTAAATAAAGGCTTCAGGTAAAACTATCTCACACAGTTCGGAAATTTTTCATATAATCTTATTATAGAAGACGTTTTGATTTTGTAATCTAAATATTCATTAAAATACTATGCATGTATATATTCGCATAAGTGAAATCCCAAAATTTAATTTATGCTGACATCTTTTTAAAGAATGCTTACAGCAACTAAATGAATGGAGAGATTTCTCAATATAACTTGATTCTACAACATCAATCTCCAAGAAAGTTTCTGTGATATTCTATTCCTGTTGCAAAAGCACGCAAATGTCGGAATTTGGACATGTGACATACAGAATATACCCAAGTCACGAACTGTTCGATAGTTGTAATGCAAAGCAACGAAGATATATTTCGCTAATTTAGAATTTCTTATGACAGGCGTAACGCAAATTATTTAGACCTTGCAATATGTTTGTGGTTCCAGTAATATTTACTTTTGTTCTGGAGAGAAATGTATTTTCTTTAGACACGATATATATGATTTTTTAATGTTTTAAATGAATACATTTATATAATAACTATAAACTAAAATATAATATGATAGTGAAACGCAATGGTCTGATTAAAAATTTAATTCTAAGTTAAAGTCGTCTGCATGTAACCCCCCTTTCTTTTAAAAATTTTGTCTACTCGGGAATATCTTAAGTACAGATAGTCTTTTGACACGTCAAAGTCAGGATATCTATTGAAAATGTTTTGTTATTCGAAGCTATTTTTTTTCTCTGATTCCTGTTTAAATGTTTCTCCAGATTCTGGCTCATGGAAAAGAGTGAGGTACATTTATTCTACTCTCTTAATTCTGTACCCTAGAACATGACCAACGTAAGTCCATATATTACAATTTTCAGGTTAAAGCGTTGATTCTAAACAGAATACCTTTGAATGGGTTAAGTACATGTAAATTTAATAATGTCAATAATTTTTTGCTGACTGATTGAATTATTAGCTCTGCAACCAGACCTGGAGTGAGTTCATTTCTTACAGTTTTGGTGCCCTCCTGAAAAGTTAGTCAAGTGTGATTTACGTTGGCCTGGTTCTGAGGTACAGAATTATCAAGAGCGGAAAATGAGGGCTAAAGTGTGATATCTGCTTTCGTGACATAAAGGAGGAGAAGTCTAGAGTCACATGCATTGTACTACAAAAGAGTGGCGTATCTGAATCTGCAGCAAGAGTGAGAAATCACAAACGCACTCAATGAAAGAAGGAATGGACCATTTTTTTAGAGTAAACCACTTGTTTCGCGAAAGACTTACGATCATTTTTAAGAGTGTCAAGTAAGTTCTATGGAGTGAATGATGAGTTAATTTTACTTCAAAGCTTTTTAAAAGGATGTTGTACTTTGAAACTGCAAAATAATAGCCAAAAATTCGGAAATTCTTATTTTATGTGTAATACAATCGAACCCACTGAATGGAATACTGGTTAAAATAATATCCCGCTTAAATTTTCAATTTACCAAACGTAATAATTGGTCAATCTGATCCCGGATAATGGAATAATCCCACTTTTTAGAATAATTATTCCTGGTAAATTGGCTATTCCATTAAGGGGGTTCGGCTGTATTTTATTACTTCTATTGCATGTAACCCAAAAATCTCCTGAATATAAGTTAGATAGTAATTAACTTATAAGTGTGTATATGAAACAGCATGTATTTAAGGAAATTATAAAAATATTTTATAAATGACTTTGCCGTAAAATGAGTATTATTCGGAATGAAGTTTAGTATTTTTATAATTTCAGATTGGATATTACTACTTGTTTAGTTGACAATAATCATTAAGATTTCATTAAAAATAACCCTGTGAACTGTTACGCTGTGACAGTTCTCAAACACCGTATTCTTAAGCATCTAAAATTATGTTAAGAGTATGAAAGTTGATTTATTATACCAGAAATATTTTATAACATAATCTTTCAGAATGTAATTTTGTACTGAATTCTTGGGTAAAAAAAACTGTGTAAACGCGTATCTCTTTACGGCTCTTTTGTTTGGTTTATAGAACTCTTTAATTATGGCTCAGATACAAGGAGGTAAATCCACTGCGCGTTTTGAAATACATGTACAAGTTCCTACATGTGACCCTCTAAAGCATGCGTTTTCTAAAACTGGGTTCGCGAGCGGAACGTTTGGCAAAAGGACTCAGCCTGGGGAATACCGCCTAGATAAAGAAAGCCTAACAACTACTACGTCACAAAGCTTCGACGTTGACAACAGGTATGCATTTCAAAGTTTTATTTTCATTAAAAAACACTATTAAAAATTTCTGGTGAATTTACTCATGAATAACAATGTTTTAGTAATTCGAGATAAAAAATATAATATTACGACAAATGGAAGCAGTTTTTTTTTACCATGACTAATTAGGTAATATGATAAGGTAATAGATGAGAATGAACAATTTTGCATGAGAAAGGTATTTTAATTTTAATGTTAATTTAAGATATTTTCTAATATTTGTAGCACTCAACAGCAATTTTAAATAGTTTTACTTTGTGAAAATAAAACTGTGATGACGTCATTTTCGTAGGTTTAAAATTTTTCATGAAATATAAACTCTCGAAACAGCGACGGTATATAAACTTTTTCCTGTGTTTCGTTTAGATTTCTAGGTCATTTGTGAACAGCCATTTAAAGGATGATAATAATGTTGCTGTACATGAATTCAGAGAGTAGTACCAACACCTCCTAGATATACAATGCCTGAGAACAGAAACTTTTACGTCATCACTAGGGCCCCTAAATTGACGTCTCACACATTTTTTTTCACAAAGTAAAAGTATTCAAAGTTTGTGGTGAATTTACTCCCGCAAAAATCATTTAAATAATTTAAGATAAAAAATTTAATTTTACTATCAATAGGAAATTTTAACTATCACTAATTAGATAATATGATATAGAAATAGATCATAATAAATTAATTTTTATCAAAAATGTATTTTAATTTTTATCTTCAACTTAAGATATTTCTAAAATTTGTATCATTCACCAGAAATTTTAAATAGTTTTACTTTGTGGAAATAAAGCTGTTCTGACGTCATCTTAGAAGACCTAGTGTTGACGTAAAAGCTTCTGTTCTCAGGCCTTCTTTATCTAGGAGGTGTTGGTAGTACTCCGGACTTTAAAATAAGCAGCTTCAATGGCGTAGTTTTACAAGTTTATTTCTGGTTATCATTTTTAGACTCGTATAACTCGATGCAAAATTTATAAGCGTATTATTTGTTTTTAATATTAGATTTCTCTATATATCAAGACTTACTTTCTAGAAAGAGATTTAAAAAATATTTCATATATATATATATATATATATATATATATATATATATATTTCTCCCATGCATGTCTGCGGTAAAGCCGCAAGGTAAAGAAATCTAGAAACATTCCAGAATACTCTGTGCTCAGTAAGATAGCTTCAGGGTCAAGATATGAAAAGATATTACAAGTTCCCAGCGTATATTATATTTATATGCATTCAGTTTTGTATAAGAATATGACACCGCAACTGGGTAAAAAAATGAAAACGTGTATGTATTTACTGTGTTGAATCCGTCAAGTGGAAAATCAAAATATCTTGCAGATTTTAGAGACTAGAAATATCTGTATAGACTTGCACACTGGAACAGGAATAAGGTATTTTATATTAAAATTTAATTTATCTTTTGTGTTTTTGCAAAAAAGTTCTTTTGCAATACACAAGAATTTTGAATTGAGTATGTATGCGTATAGTAATGATACCGAGTGTGCGAGTGAGTGTATGTGCTTTTAAGTCTTCGTTTCGATAATTAAAAAATAAACTTATGCAAATTATTCATGTAAATTGTATCTCAAATCATTAATGTAAATAGAGTATACATTACCATTGAAAATAACTAATATTTTAAAATTATAGACTATAATATTTTACCAATTTCTTAAGAGTAACACTTTCAATTATATTCCAGTGGATTAAATTCTTGGAGTGCAAACTATGGGCAAAAAAACATTTTCAAAATATCTACATAGCTTGTCAGAAGATGGTCAAGATGTAAAAAAATAGAAGTTTGGGATATCTCAAGAGCTCAAGTACATAAAATGCACAGCGATATTAATCCATCTTAAACAAAGAAGTTGTCATTGATATTAGTGTCCCAAACGACGGTACTAGGCTTTAAGTGGAACACACTTATTGTAAATATAAAACCATAGATGCCAACTACTACAGAATATAACTAACCATTTTTTGTAAATAGTATATTTTTTTAGTATTTTTTAAACAGTAACAAGCTCTCGTACGTAGTACAAGGAGTATTTTGAGTGTAAAATTATTGTTTAAACAAAGTGGTTAGTTATATTCCGCAGTAGTTGGAAGCTATGTAGAACCAACTGTGCAGCAACATTTGATTAAATATATTAATCATACATCTCAAATGTACTTTACCAAGTTCTTTGTGTTTAGATAGTCTTCCGCGGCTGACGAGAAAGAGAGGCTGCGGTGCTGACATTTGAATCACGCCCTTTGGTCCTCGCAGAGTCATATGACAGGAGGTGTGGTCATCTTGGCCACTGCCGCCTAGATACAGAAAGCCTGAGCGCTGAAGCTTCGACGTCATCATTAGGCCTTCGAATAATGACGT
>JAWZYV010013864.1:1800000-2047608 GCA_038373885.1 Cheiracanthium punctorium
TCTAGAGTAACATAAGCAGTTATTAAATTCTGAAGCGTTACTGTGGTGTTTTACATTATAATTTGCAATACAAATAAAACTTTACCGGACAAACACATCAGTGCTGTATGTGGTCGCATTAAGGTTTTGTGAAACAGATATCTGGCTAGCAATTCGGTAGTTTAATTAACTGTGTGCATTTTCTTATTAGGAGAGGTGTTTCATATTTTATCAAATTATCTGCTTGCGACTAATGAATGCTGCCGCTAGAAACCAATTTAATTATGCAGTACATACTGGTACTTGACAAATTGTAGTCTTTGCATATTTTGATAATGAGGATTCCATTTACGAATTTGTGTTAAATTCTCAAGCAGACAAAGTTAAATTTGAGCAACTCAAAATTTTTTTCCAGAAGGAATGTGTGAGACGTTAACATTGCTGCGTCAAAAATTTGGATAATTTTAGAAAATTTTAAAATTATACAGAATTTAAAAATTGGGTTTTTTTCCGTATTTTCTCAACTCAAGTTTGTAGTATAATGAATTAAAATTGGTGAAATATCAGTGCTTCATGAGACATTTCAATTTTTTCAACTACGTTTCAAATTAATAATACTTTTATTTCACAAAACACTCGTGCAGTAGAGGATAGAATTCTTTATAGCGTATTTCAAGAAAATATTTTATAAAAGAAAAAAAAATATTTTACATTTCTTTTCTTCGATTATAACATTTTTAAATTTATCGATCAATCCTTCTTCAAAAAGAAAAATAAAGTTTGGTTTTATTTGAAATTATCAGTTTATATACATATAATAAAACAATAAGAAACTATGTATTAGATTGAGTATCACTCTTTGTGTTGTTCCATTCAGCTCTGTAATCGTGTAGATCATTACTGATGCAATCAATCTATACTCTTTTTTTTTCTTTTTTTCCTCAAAGCAATGACCCAACTTGTGAAGGTTAAACGAAGCTTAAGATACTAATTGAGCAAGTAAAAATAACGGTTTGTATAAGAAATATCAAAGTTTTGAAAAACATTTTCGATCCGTTAGAGAAAAGTTCATTTTCATAATAGAAAAGATATAAAACATTAAGCCATAACTATAAGTCCTTATAACTATCTCCTGTAATAATGAAAACTCAATGTATAGTTTAATTTTCTTTTTGGATGAAGTGAATAAGAGTGTAGCATATGTTATGTGATGAAGAGAAATAGATAATGTACCCTATAAAGCGTATTATTATAGTGTGAAACAAACATATGCACTAGGAATTATAGGCACAAAAACATAGGCACTATTTCAAAAGCATTAGCACGGTTTGCTCACAAAAGAGTATTTCAATTTTGAAATGCTATAGTTACAAAACTAAAAATATTACAACATTATTCCACAAATTAAATAAAAAATAACATTTTGAAGGTTTTAAAATGACAAATATAAGTGACTACAAATCAAAACGCAAGGTCTTAAGCTTAAGAAAGAGGTGTTTAAAGAGTATGCCACTTTCTAACATTCCACAAAACAAAATTGCAAAAATGTGTCTTAATTAAATTAAACATATCTTAAAGAATATTCTAGATAAGAGACCCCGCTTATTTGGTCGAGAATATATAGATCCTCAAATTCGAGGTATTATTTTGTATTAATATGTTTTCGCAAGATGCGACAGGGCTATCGTTTAACTCCAAACCATGTTAAATTCTGAAAAATGAACAAGTATTCATTGAAGTTCCAGTTTATCACTGAACAAGTATATTTTTTTTAAACTTTAAAAGATTATTTTTATATAACTTATCGAAAGTAAAGCAACTTCTTCATTAAAAAAAATAATTACAGGCCTTTAAAGTTTTGATATTTTGTAGTGAATACTTTCTACCCTTACATGTACTTTCTACCCTTAAACATTCTTTAAAAAAAGAAAATTTAGAAAAATCATCCAACCCAGGTGTCCTCGAACCAATGATAAAGCGTGCCTACTATTGCAAGCTTGGTGATTACACACGCAAACTGTAGATGTGGATTATCATAAAATTTCAATTATGTAGAAAACTTTAACAATGGACAATCGGACTCTATGCAATCCTAAATTATAACTGACTCGCCTGAAATTCGTTACAGTTCGATAGTATGTAAGCATGCTCATCAATAGTATGCGGCATTTCAAAATCCCCTTATAAGCAAATTTTATTAATGGGATGCAGAGTAATTGATAACATGGAAATGCAATATTAAAAGAAAGATATATTCTGTGTAGTAAAAAAGCACTCTAAAATGCAAATAGTACACTCAGTAACTGTGTTTCAGGGAAATGTAAAATGTATGAGATAGTAAAGACAGGTGGCACTCTATTGAGATCAGAGACGAAAATATTTTTTGTTGGTGATGTTTAACATTTTTTCTATTTTCGAATGACAATATAAATTTTAAGAATATGTTACTTTATTGAACTCTTTTAAATAAATCATACGGATATTATCATAAATTTTGTAAACAATGGACATGTTTTGTGAAACAAACATACTTTCATATTTTGCACAAAATGACAAGGCATTCTTTCGAAATGGACTAATTTTTTGTGTTATTAAAATTTAATTAAAAACAAACGAAATCGAAGAATTTATGTAAACTTTAAGTAATATTTCATACTGCTTTATCGAAATAGTAATTAACTATGTACAACAGAATGACAAATCATAACAATTTGTGTCCAACGGTTGATTTTCTAAATTATTGCTGGTGAAAATAAACTTTTTTCAAGTATTTTTTAAAGGGTGGGAGGGGGGGGGGCTTTTTTAGGGTGCTGAGGGAGATGCATTCTATTGATGTAACTGTAAAAGATATTTTACAGATACATTTTCAGAAATTTAGTTGGGCACTGAAAACGGCATTTTAAGAGCGTGTAAACAAATCTCTGAGGGCGAATCCCAATAAAAAAAGATAAAAAAATAAGCACATAAAGAATAAATTGTGAAACTAGAAATTAAAATTTTAAATACTAATTTGTTAATTAATTTCTTTTCTTTACAATAAAACACTCAGTTATTATGACGTTTAGCCTTTATTTTGGTCATCGTTTTTTTTTTTTTACCTCTATTATAAAAGATAAAGTCCAAACAGTAAGCGGGTTGGATTCAAACCATTTACAAGCCTGTCTGTGGCCTGCGTGACCATGTCAAACAAACCTCCTCTAGATAAGCATACTTCAGTTCTATCATTCCATGATGTCATTCAAATGACAAACAAAAACAGTATTATAAACTTTCTATCTTTACAAACCCACTTTAAAAAATGCAATGTGACATATTTTTTTCCCATTTGTTAATTATATTAAAGAATACACTTTTTAACAATGTTCCGTCGTCATGCATTCATACCAGGTTTCGTTCAATTTACTTACAAGTTGCCTATTATTGCACTACTATTGCATGCGGTGCGAGTACAGGCACACACTCTGAAGAAATATTCTCATAAATTTTCCATTATGCAGAAAACAATAATGGCTGCCAATTGGAGTCCACTTATGCAGTCCAAAATGAAAATCGACTTCCACGAAGTTCATTACAATTTGATAATATGAAAACGTGCAGAAATTTCCTATCGATATTTCACAACAGTTCAATCTATATTCATTTATAAACAAGTTTTATTGATCAGGGTAGACTAATTAATAACGGAGAAATTAACTTCCGAAATAGAAACTGTTCGAGCTAGTGCAAAGGCACTTAAAATGCAAATAGCTAACTGACCAGTTATGTTCCAGAAATTAAAATGCATGAGATATTGGGAACTGTGAGCATTTAGAATGAGACACAAAAGACTAAATATCGTTTTCATTGTTCGAATTTGTAATATTATGCCTGTTTCAGATTATATTGATTATAATAACATGTTATTTTATCGACTTTTTGCACAGATGAATTGGTACTACCTTACATTTCGTTGCGAAAAATATTTTAAATCGATTATATGCAAGGTGATGTTATAGGAAAATTGGGAATACTTAGCATTTAATAATTATATGACTGTCTTCCATATTTAAAAGTAAAAACCATCAAAGTGAATGTCGCAAACCTGAAAATTTTAAATTTTAAGAAATTTCTCTAAAGTTTAATACGGATTCTTATTCATTTTTAGTTTTGATTTCTAAAACTAAGAATATTTTTTTACTATCACATAAGGTTTTTTGCTGAGGGAAAGTAAAAAAAATAATTAATAATATAGAAAATATCCGTACATTTGGATCTTAAATTAAAATTCCCATTTATTTGTACATTTTTGTATAGAAATCTATTTTAAATACATGAATGTTCGGGGAGGCTAAAAACCTCCAAAAACGGTCTTAAAATGAGTAAAATTTCTTTCGCAAATTGGCGTGAAAATTTGAACTAAAAAAAGTCTATTCAATAGACCTTTTAATAAATTACTAGAACAGCAATAGCAATCTTAATTATGATTTTACGGCCCAGACGAAGCCATTGGGATGCCAAATTAAAAGGACACTTGTTTAAACCCCTTTCTAAGAAAATCAACATATATATAACACACTTCATGAGATTTTCTTTCACTCTTTCATATCAGAGTACGCTTTATACACATTCTGCGTAATGTTTCTTGTTTTGTCTCACTATGAACTTCTCTCAAATGCAACAAAATGTTAGTCCGGAGACTTATTAGAACTTTTTAAAGTCACTGAAAATATTTGTTCTATTGTGAATATATATTCAAGAGGATAAGGTATAAAAATAATAATCAATAAAAACAATATGTGGTTCATTCAAGTGGTCATAACATACAGGAAACAATAAGACAATTTCGTTCGTCTAAGCTGGACGAGATCAAACACCACAAAAAATTATTTTAGCGTATAATGAATTAAATATATATATATATATATATATATATATATATTCTTGAATACAAAAATGCTTCCATTTATAACAACAAATATGACATTTTATGCTACTCAAAATTTGACTAGAAATTTTTTTTCGCCATGTTTTCTAACATAAGCATCCAACAATACATAGGAATCATTTGGGAAAACGTGTTACTTCTGTTTAAAAAACAGAAGTATCACGGGCTGTTTTCCGAAACCTTTGACAATCGTTTGAAGGTCATATTTTATCGGTACGAACTTTTAAAATATCTCTACATAAAAAATAATATTTTATTATATTTTAGAAATTGGTTATCTTTTTAAATGAGGTGAACTTTTGCAATGTATTTTATTACTAGCTGAAGTACCCGTCCTTGACGGGTTAGTGAATGCAAATTTCCAAAAAAGCAAGAACTTTCGTCAGCATTGTTGGAGTACACAGAATGGATGTAGTATGTTGCCAAACTAAAGAAAGCGAAGTTATAATTTTTGTCCCTGCTGTCTTTATTTCGTGATGCTGGAACAAAATTTCAGCATTTTAAAACGATTTTCGCAAAATCTCAAAATGTAATCAATATATTTTAAAATTTCAACGCCTATAAATTAAGATTAGCAACTACCTATCCTATCACTAAATTTCGTATCATTCGTATTAGTCGTTATTACGTGATGTTTGAAGAAATATAAGCGTATTTAAAGAAAATTTTCACAAAATCTCAAAATCTAATAAAAATGTTTAAAAAACTGGACACCTATAGTTTATGTTGAGCAACCATCTATCATGTGACCAAATTTCATATCATTTGCTTTAGTCATTATTACTTAATGCGGGAACAAAGATTCACTCAGTTTTAAAAGATTTTCGCAAAATCTCGAAATCGGATCAATTTTTTTTAATTAGATGCTTATAGTTTAAGGTGAGTGACCACCTATCATTTCACCAAATATCATTTTTTCACATTTGCAGTTATTACGTGATGAGCGAACACAAATTTACGCAGTTTGAAACGATTTTCGCAAAATCTGAAAATCTTATGAAAATTTTTAAAAATTCGACGCCTATGTTTTAAGTTGAGTGACTACCTATCATGACACCCAATTTCATATCATTCGCTTCAGTCGTTTTTACGTGATGCTTGAACACAAATTTACGCAGTTTGAAAGAATTTTCGCAAAATCTCAAAATCCAATTAAGATTTTTTAAAAATTGGACGCCTATGTTTTAAGTTGAGTGACCACCTATCATGACACCCAATTTCATATCATTCGCTTTCTGTCGTTTTTGCGTGATGCTTGAACACAAATTTACGCAGTTTGAAACGATTTTCGCAAAATCTGAAAATCTAATCAAGATTTTTTAAAAATTCGACGCCTATGTTTTAAGATGAGTGACCACCTATCATGACACCAAATTTCATATCATTCGCTTCAGTCGTTTTTACGTGATGCTTAAACAAAAAAAGCGTCACGGACAGAATGACTGAATGACAGACAGACAAACTTTTTTTTGAGGGTCGCATCGGATTCCCGGGTGCTTGAAACAGATAGAAATCGCAAAATTTTTGAATTCCAAGAAATGTACAGACAAAAGTATAATTTTATTTATATAGATAAGTAGCATTTATAACCGTTTTACTAAGTCATATAGGAAAAATCTGAAAGCTAAGTAAGAAAAAACAATAATTGAATATATATATATACTAGCTGAAGTACCCGTCGTTGACGGGTTAGTACTGAATGCAAATTTCTAAAAGCAAGAACTTTCGTCAGCATTGTTGGAGTACACAGAATGGATGTAGTATGTAGCCAAAGTAAAGAAAGCGCAATTATAATTTTTATGTATTGTTAAAATATTACAGGTTAGAGAGTAACTAAGTAATATCATTTCATTCGCTTTAGTCGTAATTATGGGATGCGTGAACGAATATTTACACATATTCAAATAATTTTCGCAAAATCTCAAAATCTAATCAACATTTTTGAAAAATTGGAAGCCTAGAATTTAAGTTGAGTGACAACCTATCATGTCACCCAATTTTGTTTAATTCCCTGCTGTCTTTATTTCGTGATGCTGGAACAAATATTTTAGCATTTTTAAACGATTTTCACAAAATCTCAAAATATAATCAAAATATATTAAAAATTCAACACCTATAAATTAAGATTAGCAACTACCTATCATATCACCAAATTTCGTATTAGTCGTTATTACGCGATGCTTGAAAAAATATAACCGCATTTTCGGAGAATTTTCACAAAATCTCAAAATCTAATAAAAAGTTTAAAAAATTGGACACCTATACTTTATGTTGAACAACAACCTATCATGTGACCAAATTTCATATCATTCGCTTTAGTCGTTATTACGTAATGTGTGAACAAAAATTTACTCAGTTTGAAACGATTTTCGCAAAATCCCAAAATCTGATCAGTTTTTTTTAGATGCTTATAGTTTAAGGTGACCACCTATCATTTCACCAAATACTATTTTTTCACCTTTGCAGTTATTACGTGATGTGCGAACACAATACGCAGTGTGAAACAATTTTCGCAAAATCTCAAAATCTAATCAAGATTTTTTTTTAATTCGACGCCTATGTTTTAATTTGAGTGACCACCTATCATGACACCTAATTTCATAACATTCGCTTCAGTCGTTTTTACGTGATGCTTGAACACAAATTTACGCAGTTTGAAAGGATTTTCGCAAAATCTGAAAATCTAATCAATATTTTTTAAAAATTCGACGCCTATGTTTTAAATTGAGTGACCACCTATCATGACACCCAATTTCATATCATTCGCTTCAGCCGTTTTTACGTGATGCTTAAACAAAAAAAGCGTCGCGGACAGAATGACAGAAGGACAGAATAACAGAATGACAGACAGACAAACTTTTTTTTGAGGGTCGCATCGGATTCCCGGGTGCTTGAAACGGATAGAAATCGCAAAATTTTTGAATTCCAAGAAATGTACAGACAAAAGTCTAATTTTATTTATATATATATATATATATATAGATAGATAGATAGATAGATAGATAGATAGATAGATAGATAGATAGATAGATAGATAGATAGACAGACAGACAGATAGATAGATAGATAAATAGATAGATATAGATATAAATATATCTAAATTATTGAACTACTTTTATGTTCAAGAAATTAGATATTGTGTATGAAAGATTGTTGTTCCGGTTTTAGCTGAAAAATTCTGAATAATCATGAAACGGGTAAAAGATAATGTGCGAATGTATACTATTAGTGTAATAAACTAAAGGAAGGAAATCAATGAATGAGTTAAATGAAACACGTTTAAATTAAAGGCAGAAAATAAGTCTTTAAAACTCAATTAGAAATATGCAACTTGACATTATTAAAGAAATTGCACTTTTAGAAAAAAGCAGAATTCACTGGTGAATCATCCAGCCAAGATGTCGTCGAACCCGTAATAATGCGAATCCCTTATTGCGCACGTGGCGGGCATACACGCAAGTTGCTAACTCTGAAGAGACATTACCATAAAACTTCAATTATGTACAAAACCTTAACGACATTTGGATTTACGAATGCAATTTCAAATTAGAACATATTTTCCTTGAAATGTTTACAATTTCAAAGTATGGAAATGTGTAAACCGTCGTATCAGTACCTCACGGAGGTTAATTTATATTCATTTATGAAGATATTTTATTGGTCAGGTAATTCATAACAGATAAATATAGCGGTAAAAAAAAACTCGGTAAAATGCAGTTTACGCACTGACAGATGTGTTCAAAAAATTAATATTTACGAGACATTTTTGGAAAGAACCATTTGAGTGAATTCATTTTCCTAATATCGTTTTCAGTCCAGGTGATTTGTAATACATCTCCTACTATAGTATGTTGATATTCCATTTATAATGTTAATTTGTTAAATGCCGTTTGAATTGCAGATTTTTATTGGCATTAATGTTGTAAGAAAGACTATATTTTAAATGAGATACGCTTGTAAGACATTTTTATAAACGATAAAGCAGCCTTAAAAGTCTATCGTTTTATCTGCTTTCGATTTACAAGGAAAAAATCATCAAAATCAAATTTCAAAACTCCAAATCTCAATATTTTATTGGCATTTATTTTCCATGCAAGTTCGTTGCAACAATATTCAAATGTTAACGATTGTTTGCAAATTCGTTATTTTAATAAATTAAGAATAAGTAATTTATCAATAAAATCACCTAGTGAACATCAAAAGTTGTTGTTTAAATTGATATCAATTGCATATGAATTAATAAGGCGTTTTGTTTTATAAGTGTTTATGTATTAAGGCATGATACCCCTAATTTCTTATAAGAACAAATTCTAGACAAAATTTTCATTCTCTCCTTAAATTAAAAAATATCACTACATCGAAGCAAAAAAAAAAATAATAATCGTAATAATAATAAAACGTTGGCAGCAAATGAATTAATGCAATTAAAAAAACTCTAAGAATAATAAAAATATTAAGTTTTTATTGGGTAGAGCCTATACAAGATAAACATTATTTTTCCATAGAAATTTTCAGTTGCATCATCTAGCCCTCTTGGAGTTTATCATGGAGCTTGTACTCTCTTGCACGCTAGGTGAGTACACACACAAATTCTAGGAAGATATTATCATAAAATTTCAATTATGTAGAAATTTTTAACTACTGACAATCAAACTTGCGTATATACTCCGGAATCAGTCCGGGCTCGCAAGGACTTCAATGAATTTTGGGAAAACATGGAAATACGCAAAATTTTATCGGCATTTTCAGTCTATATTCATCTATAAGCAAATTTTATTGATCAGAGCTCTATAAATGATAGCAGGGAAATGGAACGTTTGAAACAGATACAGTTAGATATAGTTCAGAAGCATTTTGAAGTACCATTAGCTCACTGACCAGCTATGCAACAGACATTAAAATGTATGAGATGGCGTCGAAAAGGATCGTTTGAATAACATCAATGACTATCGATTCATCCCCCGTGAACTATAATGTTACCCCTACTTCAGAATTCACAAATTCTATGGATATGTAAATTTTTTAATTACTTTAAATACAGATTGGCTGATAGTAGCATGACTTTTGTAGAAAGCGAATATGCATAATATGATGCCTGAGTGCATTAAAAAAGAAAAGTTGTAATTAGTAAATAATTTTTTTTTGTGCGTTTCTGCAATTTGCAAGAACAGAACATTATAATAGTGATTGTCTCTTACCTAAGTAAATTTACATTTTACACAATGTTCTACGTATTTTAAAAGTTTATATTTAAAAATTTGATATTTGAAATGAATACAGATAATAAATATTTTTGCCGTAAAATTCGATACCTTTTTTTCATTATCAATAACATTCAGAAAGTGATTTTCTGATTTGATAATGTGAATAGTCTTAACAGGTCTTCTACTAAGAGGATAGCATGGTACACTCTCTGAAAAAAGCACTCTAGCAATTCTATGTCAGTTTCGTATTTATAATGGCGTTCTTACTGAAAAGAGGATCATGCCATACCTAACAGCATCTCATATTTCTATCGAATTGTGTTTTTTCCCCAAAATTAATTAATTAATAGCAAAACTAAAGTATTAAATGTGGATCATACATGAATATCTCAGTGAGAACGTATATATTAATGTAAAGGGAGTGCAACTCAGATCTAGCTACCCGTGGGCAACGTTTCCTTCGGCAAAATCTACAGCTCTGGCAAAAGTGAATCCTGATGCGAAACTTTAATCAATCTGGGAACGCTTCTGGATAGCTCGTTTTCATTTATAGATTTATTGTTATCTCTTTCAATTTCCAATTGTCTTTTAATGTGGCACTGGAAATAAAAAGTAAAAAAAAAAACATTAACATAAATAAGTACTATATATACTAAATAAATGACATGTTTTATATTGATAACATGATACATGACTAAATCCTATCTTTATGTCGGTAAAAGTTTTTTATAGCCAATGCATTTATAATGATTCAAATTTTTGAATTATTTTAAATAAAAGTATACAATTACAATAGAGATGTTTAAGATACACAAATGGCTGATTCGATACTGTATGCATAACAGCACTGTGACACCTCTAAGTCACAACGGACGTCATTTTGAACCCATATTTTGAGTTCATGAAAGTGCAGTAGTTGAGAATGACTACAGTGACTACAGTCTCACTGTTAGTCACTGACATCGGACTGAAGTTACACGGAAATTGTCACAAAACAGTCACGCAGACATTATAGTTAACGTCATTTATTAGTCATGACGGTGGCTTTTGTGAGACATGCGGACGTCACTGAGTCATCGACGTGATTCTTGTGTTATTGTAACTGTATGGTTTGTTAAGTATATCACATATTTGTGAGTGTTACTCTTGAGACAAAACTTTTTCAACTCTGAAAAGGATTTACACGTTCAAATGCGGTAGGAAAAGAATTGATAGAAAATTAATCATTAAGCAGTATCTTTATAACCCCCTTTTAGTCCTTTCACATACCCCTTTTACAACTGAGGACGAACAAACCACCTATTCTATCGTTTAAGCAGTATCTTTATAATCCCCCTTTTAATCCTTTCAGATATGGCCTTCACAATTGAGGAGAAAGACACTA
Organism: Cheiracanthium punctorium; assembly: GCA_038373885.1. Classification (NCBI taxonomy): domain Eukaryota; kingdom Metazoa; phylum Arthropoda; class Arachnida; order Araneae; family Cheiracanthiidae; genus Cheiracanthium; species Cheiracanthium punctorium. The sequence continues at coordinate 1,811,492 of JAWZYV010013864.1, forward strand.
CCTATACTATCGTACAGGATGGATACCCTAATTTGTGCAAAGGAAATTTCCTTAACAAAATTTTTATTTATTTTTTATAATTATAAGGTATAGTATTATTTAAGGAAAAATTATTTAAGGTATCCGTACACCTTCGGAGACATTTTTTTTAATTTTAAAAATTTTACACTTAAAACTATATTTTATCATTAAATGTAAGAAAAAAATGAGATAATCATTTAAAACAAAGTTATCAAATATCCGAAAACAAATTGGGGCAGGAAAAAACAAAAGACAAAAAAATATCAAAATTTTTGCATTTCCGCAAAACAACATAACTCGAAAAATTACTTACATATTCAAAATCTATAACATGCATAAGATTAATGATATTATAATATAGGGAATAGACTATTATCAAGAAGTTTGTCCTGCTACATGAGAAGCTGGAACAGTAAATCTGTATGAATATGGTAAGAAATGCGAAAACAGCCAAGAACTTTAAATACAAACAGCCATAAATTGGAATATTATTAGTTTATGTTAATGGCCATAGTTTATTCCCTTTAATAATATATAAACAACATGCGAACAAAAATTCATACCATTCAATGCATTGGTTTTTAAGTTATGATGTTTTGTGATCAATAAATCGTCAAAATACTTCATTTTGAGAAAACGCTAAAAACAACTTCATATGCACTTTATTTAACTTATAGCTACTAATTTTCAAACTGCAATATCTCTGCTTGCACTTGAGATATAATAAAAATTCAAGTGGTTTTAGAAAGATAAAAGATCAAATTTTATTATTTCATCAAAATTGAAAAATCGATTTTTGACCGAAAATTACGTTTTTGAGGTGTACGGATACCTTAATCAGATTTGAATGGGTTAAAACTCAATTTTTTTCTGCCTTTGATTTGTCAAACATTCATAAATACATTTTTAAGAAAATTCCGTAGCGAATCATCTAGCCCAGATGTCCGTCGAACCAATGATAAAGCTTGCATTTCATCGCACGCGGGATAAGTACACACGCAAAGTTTGGAAATATATTACCATAAAATTTCAATTATGTAGAAAACTTTACGGCCAGCATTCGGACTCTATTTATACAGTCCTAAATTAGAACCAACTCGAGTGGAATTGTTGAATTCCATATCATGAAATCAAACACACCTATATCGATATTTCACGGCATCTTAATCTATATCCATTTATAATCAAATTTTATCGATCAGTTCAGAGAAATACAGCTTTTGAAAAATACTTTTGTCGCAGCGCAGTGGTATTCAAAAATGCAAATAGCGCAAAGACCAGCCATGTTAACATGCAAGAGATATTGTGAATACGGCTTGTTTGAATTGGATCAAAGACTAAAAATCTTTCTCATTGCTGAATATTTGTAATTGTCAACCCTATTTCCAGAATAAAGTGATTACATTAACATGTTAATTTATCGATTTTTTTTTTCTTTATGAAAATGTAGATTGGTATTACTATATATTTCATTTTGAAAAAGGTCTTAGGTAGAAAATATATGTATTGTATTATTATACAATAAGTTGAAGGATTAAAAGTATTCCATTATATCTGTTTTTAATTACCAAATTAAAATTATCGAGCACGAATTTCAGGAACAAAAACTATCATAAAATTCGGCGATGTAAAACACTTTTAACGACAGACAAGTGGAATACGCTTATGCAGTTCTACATGTGTGTTGAATCGAGTGTATTTCATTAAAATTGAATATTAAGAACGGATGTAATCTTTATCAGATTGTCATGCACACAGAGTTAACGTATTAACTGATGAATATTTTGAAATGGTAGATTGGTATTAATGTACATTTTGTGACGATGGTATTTTTTTAAATGTGAAAATATATTGTATTGCTAAAAAAACACACTTCAAAGTATTTAATTTACGCAACTAAAAGTGTATTAAAATTAATTTTAAAAAACTAAGAAAAATATTTAGTCTGCATTCGATTCATCCTCTTATATTAACCTACAGAGATTTTTTGCTTCAGTTTCAACTTTTCTGTACCCCACTTAAATCGTTTAACTGTACACATTTTTCAGGGGTACCAATATTCAGAAATATCCTCCCGCCTACTGATGAAAATATAAACTGAGTAGGGAGTAAGAGGGAAAGGTATAGATAGACAATTAAAAAAGCTAAAGATATTCACATTGGTACTTATGAAGCCGCTATGTCATCTAGAGCATTTAATACGTAGTAGTCTTCAAATATATATTTTTAGGTGCTACGCAGTGTACTCAAAGGATAATTCAGAAATTTCTTGCTTTTCTATGGTATAATAAGCGTAATTTCAGACACTCCTATGATGATAAGTATCCCTTTAGTAGTTGTGTGCAACCCAACAAGGAAGGCGTTTGGAGTAATCTGAAACAATATCAGCCCCCACACGACAGAATATATTTTATTTATAAAAAATCAAACGTTATTCACAGGAACAAGGTATGCTTCTACCATTTGTAAACTTAAGATAACTCGTGCATCTGAGCATAAATAAAAATGGCTAAAAGGAATTTGTGTTGTAACAGCATTCGCTACATATTTGTGTGCAATTCATATTAGTCTGAAGTCAACATGAAATGGATTTTCTATGGAGAAACGACTTATCTTGAATGCAGTCAAACCTTGTTAGTACATCGCTCTCAGGCACATAAAAGTGATTTACTAAGCGTAGTGACTTATTAAGCGGAGTTAATATTAAATTCAAAACGAAGTTATAAATGTTTATATAATTTAAGTGTGCCTATAATTAACTTACATTATAATTTATATAAATTAGAAGAATACGAATTTAGGTTAATAAAATGGATGACAAATTAAGGAAGTTATAAATAAACATAAAGGCAGTACGTAGTTCTTGTAACGTTACTATACAATCTGTCATATTTAATCTGCCATTATAAGAAACTCAAAACGAAGTATAGTCCTAGATTAATTCCTAAAATTTCTTGATAAGGCAACTTTCTTTGTAAGGAAAAATCCACAATTCTGAGTCATGCTCAACAAAAATTTAAGTGCTTTTAGTATATAACCTTGACAAAGAAATGGAACCAAGTTTGTATATCACACTCTTAAAAGTGACTGCTTAAGCAGAATGGTTAAAAGGTGTATTAAAAAGGTCGTTACCTTCGAAAGATGGTGCAATATGCGTAGTAACGTCTTATCCAGGTGACTTACTAACGAGGTTTGGCTGTATTAAGTTACAGCCGTTTCTCTGTGTAGTAACTCAGGTGAAGGGGAAGATAGTTTTACAGGCAAAGTCATATGTCGAACATTAGTTTCAACGAAGTATGCTTTTGAAAAATACACAGGATATTTACAACGAATTTAGAGTATCGTTCTGAATTAAACTAACGCTACTACTTTTCAGTGGAAAAGAAAATATTGAACTACAATATTTATACCTTTATTAAATACACATGAAACAAACCTGCCAACCCTAATTATGTTTACAATGTAGAAATTTATAAAACAGGACTTTTGCTTGCAAAATTATTAGAAATGAAAATGATGTTTTTATTCGTTTAAAGCATCGACATAAATCTGTTCTTTCAGTCCTCAGCATGCAAGCATTAAGCTAAAACAACTGGAGCGAATGAAATGACACGTAATGCTGCTATAGGCATCACTCAACTTATACAGTAAATGTGAAAGTTTTCAAATTTTTGGCAGATTTTCAAATTTTATGAAACATTTCTCCCAATTCTCATTTTCGACAAATTACGTTAAAATTTCGATAGAATTAAATAAAATTTTGTTTATATGCTTATTTAAACTGCAATCTGAGGTTTTACAAAACAATGCAAAACGATGCAAAATATGAAGTTCTTACAAGATAAATATCTACAAGCATGAAAACTTAATGTAAGGTATAGTGATCAAGTAAAATAATTTGAAAATTACATTGTTATATGGAATTAATATTAAAAGCATTTTAATTAAAATACTTTTAGTGTCTAATAATTTTATGACCGAATATGTTGAATAAAATCTATATAAATAAAAATATTTTACCTAATCTGAAATGTATAGAATATAGAACTAAGTAACATCTCATTCAAATCTATGGAGTGGATACTAAGGTAAAATGGGTACTTTTTTGTTAAAAGCATAAGAAAAAGTATTTCAAAAACAATATTATGTAAAGTAATATTTTTAGCATATATTTTCATACATTAGTTGATAAGATTTATAGGATATATTGAAGTAAAAGCTATAATGAAGTAAAGTGGGTAGGTAAACTTTTTAATCAAAAAAAATTTTTTTAATGTTTTTAAATATTTTCTTTTTGAGCTTGTGCTTTGAGATATTAGTTAGCAAGATTTATAAACATTAAAAATTTATTAATTGAATTCGGAGATAAAATATTACCTTTTGTCTGCTTATATTATCTTTCTTTTTCTTTCTCCTGCCTCCAAAAATCTTTTAAGAAACTAATACATTTTTTTTAAATTTGAGAGCTTATGCTATGACTTTCAATTCAGTAAAGGTCTACATAGCTTATTATCATAAAAAAGTAGGAATTTTAAAAAATATTTTCTTACTATTTATATGTTTGATCTAAAAGGAAGTGCCTATTCATTTTACCCCCACTTTACCTTGCAGCAATGAGGCATCGGAATACAATGTTTATCTAGAGCTTAAGTCTAAGAGACCTGTCCATAATATTTTTAAATTTGAATAGTCTCATAATTTTCATAGTAGTCATCGTAGGAAATAAATTAAACTTGATAAAGAAAATTACTTTTGAGGGGGTTTCTGTTTTTTAAATTTTATTCATTTTACCCTCCAGCTACCCATTTTGCACCGCCCTTGTGGATAAACGGCTTTTAAAGCTAATAAAACTTTATAATTTTTCTTCAGTCGTGAAAGTAATGAATGTATTCCGTAAAGTAACTTAAACAGCTGCATGTTTAACATTATGAGTAACACAAAACACCTAACGAATAAAAAACCTATTTTTTACCCATTTTATCTCACCATAATGTATATATTAATGTGTTAGTGCAGTTCCCATCTAGCTAGATATATAAGTGTGTATATAACGTTTAAAAAAATGAGCTATGAGAAAAGTTCCCCTAGCCTTTTCAGAATCTACATATCTCAATTCAACCAATAGGTGTCTGAATTTACAGTTACTTTTCGCTCGCAAAAAAATTATATGTCTGCCAGTATTCTTTTTTTAAGCCTAAATATGTCCTTCTCGAAAGTATTTGAAACAGATATATGCATATTAATCATTTAAAAAATAAAAATAAATTATTATTTGAAATTATAATTACTAGTCGAAAAAGAATTGTTGAAATTAAAATATAACCCCCCCACTCAAACCACAAACAATATGTTCGAATATTAGAATTACGAATTAACATTGAATGGAATGTTTCAGAGCTCAGATAGTTTCGCAATAGTCCATTCACATGCAGTTTGATCGTTTAAAATGTGATTAAACGGTTGATTGGTTCTCTCTTTAAAATAAGTGGTTGATTCACATGCATATTGACGACCAGCCCATTTGAGAGTTTTCGTTGTCAGTACTACCTACTTTTCAGTGCAGATACTTTTATGAATGTGAAGACAGTTTTACAGGTAAAGAAAAACAACACTGGCTGAATACGGATGGAGGCGGAAGGAGTCAATATCTCATACGTTCCGACAGTACAAGTTTACTTTTTTATTTATGTAAAGAATAAATAATGTCATACCGTAAACATAGAAACTACATTAAAATTTTGGCGTCAAAAGTATTTAGCAATAGTTCGAATTTTATTACGAAAATTAAAGTTTACCCTTAAATTTTTGTTCAAGGCAACAAATTATAGACTAAAATTAAACTATCAAATTAATCTTCCTGGATCTTTAATAACTTATTTTATAAAACCCAACAATAAGTGTATCTTATTTTGCTGCTTTTATTTATAACATAAAAAATTCCGAAAAGATTCTACTGGTTTGTTTCAAACAAAATTTATAACTAATAAATTTGTGATTACATAAGCAGTCTAAAGTTCTCTGTCTACTTTTACCTGTAGCACTTATTTATACATACTTTTAATAAATTATTTTTTTTTAATATTTATGATATTTACAACAATAAAAAACTGTTTCATTAAAAAGTATGTATTATGTTTAATTATAGATCATTTTTTTATGGTTTATACTATGGAGCAACTATTTTATAAAATCTCAGCATATTCACAATATTCTACACATATACATTAATAATTTTAAAAAACGAAAAAAAAAACATTTAACAGTGGAATTAAAAAAAAGAAGATATGCAATGGTCAATTTAAAATTCTCTATTATATTTAATTGAGACAGAAAAATCTACTGGATAACATTTTAATTTTCTCCCTTTAAGATTCCTTAATAGCTCAACCTTTAAAAAATGTTCAGCCAACATGATTTTGCTCACGGATAATGCTTAGAATGCTGTTGTAACATTGATTGATCTTCATAATAAATATCGCAGAAAACTGGGAGATAGCAGAAAAACAAATTAAACTATCACACTTCATTTTCACGTGTGCATTTTTAAAGAAATTAGACACTAATTGACACAATAAATTCTCCTATTCTTAGATTTTTAAAGGCTTTCTAAACGCGTTGTGCTTAAGCGCCTCTTCAGAACACTAATTAATTTCCAATAAATTAAAAGAATTCTGTAAGAACTTAACTAATTTTCAATAAATTTTCAAAAGTCAGAAACAACTGTGGGCATTTTCAAAGTTAGAAATTTTCAAATTTCTTGAGACTTAATGAGGCCTCCGTCAGCAAGTTAAGTTAAAGTGCTTTTTATTTTGGAGTACTGATTAAAGCTCTTTTTTTTTTGGAATTTTATAATATGGGCTGCTACATTACATAGGCTAGCATAAGTTTAAGTCAATCATCGTCCTTCTTGTACGCAGTGTTAATGTTTGTTAAAATCTAAAATCTTCAACAATGCTTTGAAATAAAAAGCAATGTCTTATCATTTTAAAAATTTTACGATAGTTTTTTTCCCGTTCTTTTAAAGAAATCTAAATTCTAAAGCATATGTTCTATATTTCTTCATCTAGCCACTCTCTCGAAAAATAATTTGAGTGTAAGTCATATTTACTATGTCGTTTTTACATAGAAAATGTAGTTATTCATAAAAATGAATTATGTAGGACATATTAATAACTTAATTTTATTATGTACGTTTTCAAAGATGTTTGTATGAGTTCTGTGTTTTTCAAAAAATTAATTATCTACTTACAAAACGAAAACCAGGCATACACTCGCCTTGAGTGTATGCACTTTTCTTGAGTGTATGCACTAGCTCATAATTAATCTGTTAATAAAACCTTTTGATGCTGTTGCTATATGTACCCATGGAGGTAAGGCAGTTTCATTAATACTCTACTTTGAACCGAGTGGCAACAGCGTAGTCAAAAGAAATGAAAGAATAGAACAAACTGCATTATTATTTCAATATATGCATTATTATTCCTGTAATATATTTTTGTATTTTTGATAGTTCCGATGAAGAGAGTTTAAGAGATTGTGCGGTTTTATTTTTAAACAGATACGTATATTCCTGCTCAAAAATATGTAAATAAATGTTAAATGATTGAAAAAAACTTTTTAATTAGCTAATCAATGCGGCTATTTCATTTCATTAATATAAATGTATTTTTATCAGTCCTCGAAAGCATTATTTTTCAGTGCAATTATTTCGATGTTGGCGATAGATACATTTAATTCTTCATTTTACAGCTGGAATTTCTATTTTTCTTATTTATTTTTTCCTTTTAGTTGAGCAATCTCGTACTGAGTTATTTTCACAATCTTTTTTCTTCATATTAATATATTTGTATTAGTTTAGAGGGGAACTATGGCTTTGTTCATGCCATTGTATAACTTATCAATCGTTAAATTGTTGAAAGTGACTTATTCTTACAATAATTCGTTAATAGTATAATTATTTTATTTTATGTGATATAAATGCAGATAAACAATTTGTATATTATCCTTGTTCGCTTGACACGTAGTTATGAAAAGAAATCTTCCAAGCAATTTACATAGCAACGAAAAAATATCTTTAAATTCTTTTTTATCATTGTCACAATTACGTAATTTCTGCAAATATCGAATGCTCTGTTATCTGGCACTAACTGCGAACGCACTCTTTTGTTCCGAACGTCTTTCAGTAGCAGAGACCGTCTGTTATGGTAATTTCGATCTGATACTTTCATCTATACCATGTGACACGTATGTAAAGGGCCGACCTGTTCTCGTTGTAAATAGCATGTCAAAAATATTGACGAATTTTTTTTTTATATTTCAATAAAAAATCTATTTTTTTAAGATTATAATTTGTCTTTATTTACCTTCTGCGTTGAACTCTTACTTTTCAAGAAGTGCTATGGAAATGTTATGAATATCGTTGAATATGTCACGGCTAGTAAATTTCAACAGTTCCTTTTTATTCTTACTTAATTTTTATACATTATATCTGAAATGTTATTTCTATTTATAACATTGGGATGAAAGGCAATACGAGTAACAGTTTTTGAACAGAGGGAAAATACGAAGGAAATGCTTTTAGCGCAGAAGATACTATTGCATATACTATTTTTATCCATAGTCTGTAATGAAAATAATCCAGAAAATGTAAACTGTAATAGAAGCATCACACAAAAATACTACGTTCCCCTGAGTTTTAATAAATATCTGTACTTTTAGATTATACATTACCAAATTTGATACATTTGAGAATGTATCTTTAATATCACCTATATGTATTGTATATTTAATATCATTTTTTATGTTTCTATTCTGATCTCCTGTTTTCTGAAATAACATGGCGATGTATTTCATATGACTGGTCGTGGTGTCTTATTTTATAAAAATAGTATATCTGTCTCGTTATATTTCTTATTCAGAACATGATAGGAGGCCCTACCATGGCAGAGTACATAAGGCACTCAACTTGATAGAAGGCTTCGCGTTCGGGACCGCCCCACGGCTGTCAAACTAACGTCCTGGAGGTTTCATTGCTTTCTTCCAGATGTAACGCGAATACGCGTTAGAATCCCTTAAAAAGTCCCGCGGCCAAGGCACACCTCCTGAAACGAAAATGCGTCTCGTGTAGGCTTTCCGTAATACTTCAACTATCGGTTTATATAATCACATCCGCAATTGACTAAAATACTATTTATCTTATTACTTATCCTGAAAAATGTATAAATTCATAAGTGTTAATGAAAAATTAGAATTTTTTCTTTCTCTTCAAAAAGATTAGCGTTTTATTTTTCCTTATTTTACATTATTACTTTACTATTAATTTCCGAATGCTTCATTACTTTCGAGCATGTGCAATGTAAGGAAAGTATTGTAATCATGAAAAATTCGACTTCGAGATTTTGGTGTATTGACACATTTTGAGGTCTTCTGAATTCATTTATTCTAATTTACGAGAGCTGTGTGTGTGTGTGTGTGTGTAAGTAAACACGATAGCTCCTAAACGGTGTATTCGATTGAGTCCAAATTTGCTATATATGTTATAAACTACCGTCGCAAGACCGGTATTGATTTTGGTATATATAGGATTTTTAGTTTTTTTACAGGGTTACGAAAAAGATTTATTTTACATTATGGCCACCAGACACAAATTTTTGCAATAGCGCTATCATCTAAACAGTGCATTCGATTGAGCACAAATTGGATATGTCTATAAAAGGTCACGGTCACGTGATCTGCATAGATTTTGGTTGGGTAGAGTTGATAGTTTGTTCACGGGATTGCAAAAAATAATTCTTGCACATTACGACCTACGTGTGCAAATCATTTAAAATGAGCTAAGTGTCTAAATGGTGCATTCGAAGTTCAAATTGGATATGCATATTATAGGTCACCGTCATACAGCATGTATAGATTTTGCTGTATAAAACAGGTGTCCCAAAAATGAATGATGGATTTTGAAAATCAACAAAAAAAAAAGACTGAATGCCATAGATATGTATTGTTTGCGGCCTTATGCTTAGGAAATCAGGGAATTTTATCCCACCAAATTTCAAATTAGTTAACTTTTTCACCCACAGGTGGCACTGTAAACTATGAAAAAATAAAAACCATGGCAAAGTGGCATGGCATGGCCTCCTCATTCGCCAGACTTGACGCCCTGCGACTTTTTTCTTTGGGGGTACCTGAAAGATTTGGTATACCACTAAACTCCACAAACAATTGCGGAGCTGAAGCAGCACATCTGTACTGCATGTGGGACAATTCCAAGTGACATGTTTGAACGGATGTCTGGAAATTCTTGCCTCAGACTGCGTCACGTTTTAGCAGCAAATGGAGGTTACATAGAAAATGTCATTGTTTAGTTTTTTGCAATGGTCCTTGCAAAATTTTCATACCGGTTTTCATTTTTTCATAGATTTCAGTGCAACCTGTGGATGAAAATGTTAACTAAATTTGAAAGTTGGTAGGATAAAGTTCCCTGATTTCCTAAGCAATAGGCCGCAAACGATACATATCTATTGCATTCCGTCTTTCTCTTTTTATTGACTTTCAAAATCCATCAGTCATTTTTGGGATACCCGGTAGGACTTAAGTGTTTTGACAGGCCAACAAATGATTATCTTTATAATTATGGCTTATGGACGGAAATTCATGATATTCCGCTAGTGTCTATACGGTGCATTCGATTGAGCTCAAATTGGGTATTATAGGTCACGGTCTCATGACCTAGATAGATTTTGGAGTGTGTAGAGCTGATAGTTTGTTCACAGGCTTGCAGAAAGTAATTTTTATATATTACGGCTTAAGTACGCAATTCATTTCAAGTGAGCTAAGGTCTAAACTGTGCATTCGATTGACATCAAATTAGAAACGCACATTTATAGGTCCCTGTCTTACACACTGCATAAACCTTAGCTAGTGTAAGCCCGACAGTTTTTTACAGGACTACAAAAAATTATTCTTATACATTGCGGTCTATACACTTTTTTAAGTGTACTAGTGCCTGAACACTAGGTCTGATTCAATTGAATAAAATTCATTTATATGATTGGTAAATACTAAATGTTCGGAAAGTTTAGTGGAGTCACTCCGGATTTTTTTTAATTTCCTGGAGAGTAACTTGATGACCTTAAACTTCTTACACATCTCCTGAGAGTGTGAAAGTGATGTATGTAGCTAGAGCCATGGAATTCTGCTTTCATGTTCAAAAATATCTGATTTTTTATTGAAAATGTTTACGTTAAATTTGCTAAACTTATATTAAAGCTCAGTCATTGCTATAATATTCTTCAATTTCTGCCTATATATGTTAATAAATAATTGATAGCTATCACTAAAAAGTAATGCTGCCGAACGTTGAGCTTAGTTTCCAGGTTCACAGCTTAAACATTTAGTGGATATGGAAAGTTCCAGGAAAAAGGCCAGTTTGCTGGATGAAACGCAAACTTTATTGGTTCTAGAAAGTCTACAAATAATCTTCAGTACTCAGTTCACAGAAATTAATAAGAAACAGCACATTTTATAACAGCTTTCTCAACTAAAGCTTTCTCAGATGCTGTATTTTACATATGATAAATTTTTTTCCCAGTCTCAGTTGAAATAAATTCTCGACCATAACTCTTCAGCACAGAACAGTGGCGAAATCACAATCATTCGTAAAAAATAAGCTTCACAAAACAAGCTAGAAAATTCTCGCTTATAGAACCACAATACAAAGTGACAGAGCACTTAGGCTCGCACCTAACCTAGTTAGTCACGGCAACAAATGAAATTGAACTGGAATGCTGGAAAAGTGATCTGGTTTTCTTATATAGTCTCTCCGAAATTTCTAGCAATTCTACGAGATTTCATTTTAGTTAAGTCCCCAAAACTGAAGTAAGCTAAGCGATATCGCTAATAGTTCTCGAGAATTCTAGAAAATATGTTAAACAATGGGGACACCCAAAACTACCTGTCTAGTAAACGTTCTAGTTAACGAATTCTCATGCGACAAAATGTAAATTTTAATTATGTGACGCGTACAGTAAGAATTTCAACTATATCTAATCCAGGAAGGGCAGATCACTCCAAAAATTCTCACCAATATGCTTAAAAAAATTAAGACATGTATTTTTCACTTAGTGACTTTATGCATTTACTGGGTACGAAATATATTGGTCTAAAATTCGTTAAATTAAAACAACAATACATCATAAATAATTTGACAGACAGCGAAAGTGTGAAAATCAGCGACCTGAAATGAAGACGTTAGACTAATTCATTGATTTGAAAAAAAAATACATTTGAAAATCATGACTAATGAATAATCTATATAAATAAAATTAGACTTTTGTCTGTACATTTCTTGGAATTCAAAAATTTTGCGATTTCTATCCATTTCAAGCACCTGGGAATCCGATGCGACCCTCAAAAAAAAGTTTGTCTGTCTGTCATTCTGTCGTTCTGTCATTCTGTCATTCTGTCCGTGACGCTTTTTTTGTTCAAGCATCACGTAAAAACGACTGAAGCGAATGATATGAAATTGAGTGTCATGATAGGTGGTCACTCAATTTAAAACATAGGCGTCCAATTTTTAAAAAATCTTCATTGGATTTTGAGATTTTGCAAAAATCTTTTCGAACTGCGTAAATTTGTGTTCAAGCATCACGTAAAAGCAACTGAAGCGAATGATATGAAATTGGGTGTCATGATAGGTGGTCACTCATCTTAAAACATAGGCGTCGAATTTTTAAAAAATCCTGATAGGATTTCGAGATTTTGCGAAAATCCTTTCAAACTGCGTAAATTTGTGTTCAAGCATCATGTAAAAACGACTGAAGCGAATGATATGAAATTGGGTGTAATGATAGGTGGTCACTCAACTTAAAACAAAGGCGTCGAATTTTTAAAAAATTTTATTGGATTTTGAGATTTTGCGAAAATCGTTTCGAACTGCGTAAATTTGTGTTCGCACATCACGTAATAACTGCAAAGGTGAAAAAATGATATTTGGTGAAATGATAGGTTGTCACTTACCTTAAACTATAAGAATCTAATTTTAAAAAATCGATGAGATTTCGAGATTTTGCAAAAATCGTTTAAAACTGAGTGAATCTTTGTTCCCGCATTACGTAATAACGACTAAAGCGAATGATATGAAATTTGGTCACATGATAGATGGTTGCTCAACATAAACTATAGGTGTCCAATTTTTTAAACACTTTTATTAGATTTTGAGATTTTGTGAAAATTCTCTCGAAATACGTTTATTTTTCTTCAAACATCATGTAATAACGACTAATACGAATGATACGAAATTTAGTGATATAATAGGTAGTTGCTAATCTTAATTTATAAATTTATAGGCGTTGAATTTTTAAAATATTTTGATTACATTTTGAGATTTTGCGAAAATCGTTTTAAAAGGCTGAAATTTTGTTCCAGCATCACGAAATAAAGACTGCAGGGAATGAAACGAAATTGGGTGACATTATAGGTTGTCACTCAACTTAAATTCTAGGCTTCCAATTTTTCAAAAATATTGATTAGATTTTGAGATTTTGCGAAAATTATTTCAATATGCGTAAATATTCGTTCGCGCATCACATAATTACGACTAAAGCGAATGAAATGATATTACTTAGTTACTCTCTAACCTGTAATATTTTAACAATACATAAAAATTATAACTTCGCTTTCTTTACTTTGGCAACATACCACATCCATTCTGTGTACTCCTACAATGCTGACGAAAGTTCTTGATTTTGGGAAATTTGCATTCACTAACCCGTCAAGGACGGGTACTTCAGCTAGTAAGATATTAAATTGTAGTAATAGGAATAGTGATGGAGTAGAAACAGTACTAAAGTTTATGTTTTTAATTGCAATTGTAATGTACTTGTGTTTCCATTTACCTTTCTGATATTTCGTATAAATTCCATAGCAGTTATAGAATTGAGCTCTATTTTTCTTTTAATTCCTAATACTGAGTATTTTACAAAACAGATCAAGACATCCTTATATTAAAGAGAAATACGAATCCTTTCATATTTGAACTCGGAAATGATTATATGCGTGACAAAGTGTATTTATATATTCACTCGGATAGAGTATATGCGTGACGAATTGCTATAGTCATGCCTCTGCCTGCTGGTTGGCCTATGAAAAACATCCTAATGATAAAAAGAGGGGGGGGTGAAATTTGAATACGGTAACGGAATATTTTACGTTAAAGGTCTACGTCATTCGCAAGTACAGTTGCATCTGTCTGAAGTGCATACTTAAATATACATGCATAAATGCATGAATCTGTGCATAAATTTATGTATATACAAGGCGTCTCAAAAGGTTTATCTTACTATAGAGTTACGCTAATCCTTGACTAACTGACTCATTGATTCACTGACTCTGAAACAATTCCGGTTTAACCACTCCAAGATAAGAGATTAAAAAGTTAAGAACAAAAAAAGTAATAAAATCTACACCGTTTGTACGACCGCTTAAAATTTTTCGTACTTATGTTAAAAAAAAAGTAATAATAAAGAAAATAATCTGCGCTGCTTTAAACATCCGAAAATTCATCCTTTCCGTAATTTTCAAGCAATTTTCGCTATTTTCACCTTTATTTTATTTCTGAAAGTAAAAAAGCGAATCATTTGCATGACAAAATTCGGTGTCACATGTGATAATAGCGTCATACTGAAATCCCATTTATCAGAAGCAAAAATTGCGATTCCAATTTGTTCGTTTAAAGTACTTTTTCTAGACTACCCAGTTTCACTTTTATTCAAAAGCAGAGAGGATGTACCGAGCAAATCGAAATCTTTCGAATGCGAAATTTTTCGCACGTTTTTAGAAGAAAATGCAATTCATATTTCGGTATAATAAAAATAGAATATGAAGTTATTTATTTTAAGTGGAGAAAGATTAAATATATTGAGTGTAGACATATTTTTTGTCGAATGTTTTGTCAAGCGCCCATTGTAATTGCCTGCACAATGACCTTTAATTTCTAGTTACAAATATTTAGACATGGGAGAATACCAAGGCAACTCATAAGCAAATAGCAATCTAATATCACAAAAGGTATTTGCATTCACTAAGTAGTTATCCCTTTAAAAGAAGAATCTAAGAATCGGTGAATTTTCCTAGTATGTTTTACAACAGAGGTGGCCAAATCGGCCAAATGGAACTTGCCTCATTGGATGATTTCAATTGATGCATCTCATCCTTGTTCATCCTTGCGTTCGTCACATATTATTATTTTTCCTTCCCTAAACTAAAACTTATCCGTATTCTTATTTTTCAACTTTACATATGAACGTAAAGAAGTAGAAAAGGTGTTTGATTTGTATGGTGAGTATCTGAACCCGTTTATGAAAAAATTTGGCGAGTGATATTCAAAAGATAGGCCATTCCAGTTTTACTGAAATTAATTTTATTTTCAGTAAAAGTATTAACCAATAATTTTTCTTTAAAAAAATTGTATTTCGTTTTGAACGATACAATTTTCGCAGAACAAATTTAGGCAGTACATATGAAACTGAAGTAAAAACTATGACTGAATCTTTATCGTTTCTATAAAGTGATGATAGTTTTTGTTTAAAGCATTACATTTCAGTGTAATTTAGGCTCGTTTTAGCCTGCTCTGTCATATCTAAAAATTCGCAAAGAACCTTGTATATTCATAAAATCTATGCCCTTTTTTTAAATAACTACTTTTTTATATATAAATAAATTACAACTTGTAGGGGTTTTTTCTTTTTCATGGCCGGGTCATATGCCGACTATTAAGTTTGATCGCTACGAAAGCCGGAGATATTGGTCATTTTATTTACATTATATTCAATTATTGGTCACTTAGTAGGCAGACCAACGGTCCTCTCTATAAATGGTCTCCTAATTTTGAACCAATTGCCGATGAAAGACCTATAACGTGACTGACAGCTCCAGGGGTACCGTTTGAAAATGGAAACTATTGAAATTGGAACAGATTTCACGTGCACCAGCTCCTATACTGTAAATATATATATATATATTTATATTTACTGTGCACGACTATACTGTGGACGGCTCATAGAAGACTCAGACGAGAGAGCAATTCACCCTCCCAAGTACTGTTCAAGCAGGCATTAATTCCCCTTCAATGTTCTAATGTGAAGCGAGGTTTAGCAACTGGGCTTTTGCCGGACTAAATCTTGTAGCAAATACTAGTAAAGTTCTAAATATTTATTGATAATATTAAGATAAAAGGGAAGATATGTTGAATATAAGTAATATAATAAATATAATAATTATTTAGAAATAGTATACTTTTTTTTTCGAAATGAAATATTCTGATATATGTATACATATATACAGGGCGTCCCCAAAACAGTGACCTAGCCTTTTATTCCATCATAGGTATACATAATACATTAGAAAGTTGCATAAAAAATGCTGAATTTTATGGTATCGATTAAAATTTTCCAGTGATTAAATCTAAATGAACACATAATTCTTATTTTATACAGCCCTCATACAAAATATTGCCAGTTAGTAAAATGTGAAACTTATACATTCATTAGGCAATGGACAATGTCTCAGCCTTCCATCATAAAAAGTCTCAGAAAAATATTTAAACAAAATAGTGAAAATGCTAATTATAACAAATGTACAATCACTGTTTTATTTCGTAATATCGTAAATCTACTTTTAAACTCAATAAACATTCTTAAAAGCCATTATTCCGAATAAGTTATCTTTTTAGTTAAGTTATTTTCAGTTTCATAGCAATTGCTAAATCTACATGGAATACTTTGAAAGAGTATTATGCAGTAAAACAATGAGCTTTAAATTTGCTAATTAACGTGGAATGTTTATAAAAAAAAAGAGCAAAAATAAATAAAAATCGTAAAAACTGTATCTCATTACTGTCTAAGGTAATTTCAATACACAGTACTTCAAGAATGATCCTTTATTTGGTCCACTTTTCAATAGTTTTATGGGCGACAACCTTAACTGATGTGAGATTCTGAAGAAATAACTATCTACAACCAAGTATAACACTATAACTTCTCAAAACAATCTGTCTAGTTTAAAACAAGCGTTCCAAAAAACAAACTGTACTTTCTTTTATACAAATTTAACAGCTAAGCACGCATCTTCCATCTTCACTAAACTAATGCATTATGGACAAAGTATCCTTTAATTCCACGTAAGTAGTATTCGGAAAAACAAAACAAAACAAAAAGAAAATAATTTCAGATAAAAACATTCTTTCCATTACCCCATGGAGAGCAAGAGAGAAACACACTCTGAGCATATTAAACGCGCGTAGGTGCGGCTGTAATCCTCGTGAATTAGATACCCTCTGTTATTTATTGCATTCTCTCAGCTCATTGTTACGCGCCATTGTGTACACACACAAATGATTCATATAGCGCAGTTTTCGTGGCAATATTTCCATACTGCGTCCCGCCATAATAGACATTTCTTAACGTGTAATTAACGAAATGAACGCTGAACATGCAAAAACAGTCAGCTGAAGAAAAGAGTTGTTCAACTAGAAATTGCCCCGTGTTTTCCGTTATGGAAATGAGTATCGATTCAGTTTTGCGCCGAGAGAAACAGGTTAATCGTTCGCGTTGTTGGAGAGAAAACATGCTGGCACAGGCAAAATCTAATCACTTTTCTGAGGATGTAAATAATTTAAAAACTGAAATTGTTACTGAAATTTCTTTGTAACAACTGTTATCGATTTTTCGTGCTTTTTACATCGTGTGGGTTGTTTCCATGTTAATCATTACATTTACATACAAACAACGCTTGGTCGAAAATAATTTTGTCATATATTTGTCCTTTTTATGTAAAATCCTTCTTTTTCTCAACTATTGTATCCTCGTTGACCCTTTGACTTACCAGACTGTAATGTCTGTACAGACGCTACACTCTATTATAAGTAATAATGGCTATTTTTAAATTTATTAAAAATAAACTGCTCATAATCATCAATACAATTTAAGAGATTTTTTAAGAGTAATTACTGAGGAAAATATCACGTTTCTAAAATTTGTAAAAAAAATTAAACTTTAAAATCAGAGAATTATATTCAAGAAGAAATCAGTTTTTCAATTTTGCCCATTTTCAGCTCAGTTCAAACTATTTTGCAGTTTAAGAATATTTTGGAAATACGATAGTCGCATCTCTCAAATTTTGCGCCTTAATGTGCTATGTCTGAATTATGTATAAGGTATTCTATTAAAGTTTCTATTTCACAGTTTTTATTTATTAAAACTCAGAGGTGTGAAAAAAAAATTCAAAGTGAGAAAATTCTATGATTAAATCATATTATTTGCTGATAATGCCTGTACTGGTTTGAGAAGATACATTCGTTGCTTATGTTAATGAAGAGAGTATGTGCCAAGGAACTCCTCCTGAAAGGTTTAGCTTACAATTTAACCAACGAAATCGTACGTATACATCGATTAATGGCATCAAAGTAAACAAGAATGCAATGACTTTATAGTCTGATGATTGAAATACTTGCATCAAGTTTTTTCATCCATTGTTGGATGAAGTAAGGTTGGTATCTTTGCGTTGATTCTCTTCTAAACACTCATTCCCTACACTATCTGCTTATATGGATTAACTGCTTAGGTTTATTTTATATTTCTATTAACACTACACCATATAATATGAAACGTGTGGGAAGTAATAAAACTTCTTATTTTCAATTCAAATTCAAATTCACCATATGTTTACTAAAGTAAAACAAAACAAAAAAACTCATTTGTATACTATATTCATGCTAAAAAAAGCTATAACATATAATTCTCAATACGATTAATAACAGATAAAACTTACTTCGTATACGTTATCCTTATTCTTCAATTTTAATTACTTGTAGAATCTTGTCTAAAGCATAAATCTTATTTTTGTTGATCCATACTTAACAACAGTAAAGTAAGGTGAACACATCCATAAATGCAATATTACCACAAGGAATTTCATGGACAAATACACCCCTTTTAGTACATTTATCTCGTTGCTTTAGTTAAAATAATAAACCTTTCATTCTTTGGCATTTCATGACCTCCATCTTCAACACCAAAATCGAAAGAAATAGTAATTTCCTGCATTAAGATTGCAAAAAGTGCATAATTAACTATTTTAGCTGCTGAAGTATAGCTTAACGTAATGAAAGACGAGGAAAATCTTCATTTGCTTATAACAATAAAATAACACCTAAAACAGCTCAGCTTACTGCTAAAGAGAGGGGGGAAATTTACAGTTTGAAGAAGTTTCAAAATACTATTTTAATGATTTTCATTTTGTAATACAACGGTTAGAGTCACTTAATTTTCTATAGAGCTTAGGAATTTTGTGCATTTTGTGTATTTTTACTGTACAATCAGTTTCGTAAATATTTTGGAATTTCAAGTAACGTTTTGAATTTTAGGAAAGCAGCAAGATCACCTAGGTCTTTTAAAAGTTATCCAAAGATCCATGAACTATTACAAAAAATAAACTACTGTGATGAAATTTTCAGCGGAAGCACTATTCCATCAAAATATTTTCTACTTTTGAATATAACAAAAATACTGGTCCCTGTGCTGCCCTCTTCTCCCATGGTCTATCTATCCGTGCACCCAAATTCATGTAGATTTTGAAGGGGAGGGGGATTCTACAATCAGATTTACGGGAAATTTTCAGAAAATAAGTCAAGAAATAGTTCGATTTGTGGAAATCTTTACGAATAAAATTTATAGTTTTGTGTTATATGTACGTTCTTGAATCCATGAGCGTTGCAGCCCGTGGAGACGCGGAGTCATGTACTCGATATTTTGCGTTATTTGTTAATAAAGATGGTTAAAAGAGAGACAATTTTTGTCCCCTCCCCCAGTATTCAACAGTAACTGTGCTACACTGTGAGTGTACCTAAAAAAATTGTATTTAGTAAAGTTACAAAATTTTATGACAATGCTGTATCGAATAGTTATCAGCCTATTACCGCAAAAAAAATTTCAGACCTAGTACATTTTAAACAATGCACGCCGTACACTTTGCTGGGCATGTTATACGCAGATGACCGCTATAAGTACTTCGCCCTTATCGGCACTATACTGGCGCATTTGAATTTTTCAGACACCGGTGGCTTGGTGCCTTCTAGTTGCTGGCAATGTACCTTGTCAGGGACGGATTTCCAACAGGGCATTCGGGGCAAGCGCCCGGACCGCCAACACAAAGGGGGGCTCCCAAATTACTCTGTAAGTTTAAAAATTTGAAAATTTTGATTTTAATATAAAATAAGAGAGACACTAATTTTATAAAATAATAATAATAATAATAATAATAATAATAATAATAATGACTGTTACTATTTCATAGAGTTATATCCACAACTTAAGTTACCTAAACGGTGGTAACTCTAATTTTTCAGCTCAAACTTATCCTTTAGGTGTGGCCTTTGGAGTGATGCATGTTGATTGCCAATACACCATAGAGCTGATTTTCAACAGGAACGTATAAAAGGAATGAGCTTTCTAAGTGGAGCGAAGGGAAGATGTATCCCACTATAAATAAATTATCTGATATAAACACTAGGAAAATAAATACAAAAATAGTGTGGAACATTTTACTTGAAAAATCTGGTACGAAATGAACGATTGAAAGTTAAGTAATACAGTTGAAATATTATTGTTATTATATACTAGCTGCGTGCCCGTTCTTCGCACGGTAGGAAACGAAAATTTTCCTTACATGTGCAATTCGAATTTATTTCAGTAATGCAGAATCTAAAGAAAAAGCAAAATTATTCGAAAGTTTGCGTCATGAGTACTAACAGAGTAAGTAACAGTAATGTCATAAATTTTAAAAAATGCGTGAAATTTGTAAACTCTGGAACTTTAATGTCCTGTCACATCTAAAGCGACTCTAAATAGTTCCTCGAGATTGCACAGTTTGATGTTTTTCAGGAGACAGTACCATGGAATATTTATAAGATATCACTATATTGGATGCATGGATATTTAAATTGGCACCGCTATATGATGACTCAAAAAACTATTCAGTCAGTGACATTCGCGATCAGAAAAGTGAAAAACACTTTACGGTTTGCAGAGAACTCCTGACTTTCAGAATGTCTTATTTCTACATCATACTGTGCTTTAGATTCAAGCTAGCATTAAATACCTCAGACACTACATGAAATGGACAACCGTTTATTTAAAAATAGCTGCTTACCCGCTCTTCATACGGGAAGAAGCGAATATTTTACTAAAATCACATCTGCATGTGACGAAACAGAATTAATTTTTTAAAAAGTTCAAGTAATCTCCTCTGTTGAAATTACTGTGGGATATATTACCGCAAATTAGAATTACTTATCGTTCAGTTGGTAGTAAAGTAACCCCTAAAAAGGGATAAACAGAACACTTTTAATTTCATGAAATATTTATTAACGTGGCATATTGTGATTTATTCATATTATCCTTACAAATCTACTAATACTACCTATTACATATATAAAAACAATCCATCTTCGCTTCTAATTCTTCAATGCTCGATTAAAAAATACAGCTTAGATTATTTGGTACCAATGTGGGATCTTTTTATTCTATGGAGATTCTTTACAATTTACGCATTAGGATAAACAATAATCATTTCACATAATAAGCAACGAATTAAAATACCACTTATAATAATAATAATCGTGAATTTCTTAGTTTATTTCTATAGTAAGTTTTAATCAAAATATCGCTTCCTTGTGTAAAAGAAGAGTAGGAGTAAATGCGCTAAAATTGTCTTGTAATTTTTGCGTATCTTAAAGCAATTGACGTCATAGATCCTCACTTGCAAATTGAAAATCCGGTGTAAAACCTGTATCGATAGGTTGAAAAAAACACTTTTTCAAATCCTTTCTGTGGCAACGCAACATAAATTCTCATACCGTGATTTATTAATGTAATGGCGTAAGCTCTTCGCGTTGATGCTATTAAATTCTAAACATTATGTTGCATTAAAATTCGTAAAAAATCGCCCAATTTGTATAATTTTTTCTTTTTATTTCAAAAGAGGGAGAAAAAAATGTTTCACGATTTTTCATAATATCTAGTAGTTATGACGGATAGAATTCGAGATGTAACCGCTTTCAAATTATTTTACGAAAAAATCGTCAAACATGATACTTAGTTTAAAAATTCCTAAAAATCTGCAATTTATGTTACACATTCAGAACAAACTATTTTTAAAAGAAAATTTTCTCCTCTATCCAGTGACACAAATATCGTTTTGCTTCAAGCGTAATTACCGCCGTTATTACGAATTAGGTGAGAAAAAATGCGAAAAATCGCATAAAACATAAAAAAAAAAATTCTATGTCGAATTTTGAAAAAAATCGCTTCGAGGTGCATAACTTAATATTTCAATTTAACAAATAGCGCTTAAATTTTCACATACATATTGGTATATAAAACAGAAATGAGCAAATAAATTTTGCGTTGTATAATGCTTTGAACATGTTACGTCTCACACTAATGCAAAAATCACTTTTCGCTCGAAATATTTATACAACTATAAGCATGTTTACTGTCAGACCTTGAACACTGTCTGTCACCATAAACCACACGCGATTCGTAAAATGTATTGCAAAGTAAAATGTCAGATATTAAATGGTGTGGATTTGAAATCCTCACCTACTACTCTTAACTGTTCTAGATGTATTTTATGCTCACATTTCTTTTCAAACGGGTGTGTCATGTCATACTACTTGGACTCTTTCCAGCAAAATATGTTGTGATATTTTGATGCGTAATATTCACTATTAGACGTAAAATTTCGGATTTCTTTAAATTTTAGTTTAAGTATGCATAAATATCCTACATAAATATTTATTTCGATAACGCAGCAAATAAGAATAAATTAAATATAGCTTGGAAGTTTAGTTGAGAAACTTGTTATTCATGTAGTTTTATAAATATATTGATAAATATGTATGTACGATTATTTAAAATAGTTTTTTAAAAAATAGTCTGCTATAATATGCACTATTCTTCAATACAAATATAGATCCAAGAATAAATGGAGACAAATCTTATGCGACTTTTTTACATATCAGTGTGTTAGGATAAAAATAAGGCATTTACAAAATATGTTTATAATTATAATCTGACACAAGCTATCTAAAAGATGTTTTTTTCAGTTTGTGTTGTATACTTTAAAGAATTTTATAGAATTTGGATACTGTGTTAAAGGAACTTGTTGTTTTGAAAGAAAAAACAAAGCAAAGGACTTCCTTTCTTTTTTTTCCTAATATCCATTCTACCAAATGCATTTAGCGGCACATGAACGTGTGAACTTCAACCTTATACAATTAAATTATTATAGAATATTTCATAAATTACTACAAATCAGTTATAAAACTGCAAAAATATGACTATTTTAATCAGTCCATTTCTACAACAAACGAAGTAGTATCGTTATTCAATTAAATCTCGTGCACCTTAAATTTTTTGTAATATTACAAGTTTGTAAGGTAAAAGAGACATCGGAAAAAATGTACAAAAAATAGTTTTGATGCAATATTTTTATATGAAACCTCCACAATTTTTTATTGTAACCAATATTGTATGGAATAGCATAACAGGCATTTTCAAAAAAGGTAAATATAAAGCAGAGATGTGTGGTAGTCTTTAAAATAGATGTTGGTTACCATGTCTAGAAATCACTAAAAATCTTAATTCGAGAAACAGTCATCAGTGAAACTAAGACACATATTTCTTCTCTTAAATACATTGTTTTATTTGAACTCTTTACTTCAAACCATTTGATCCTTTAAAAGAGATAGCTAAAATAAAAGAACAGATTTTTAACCCACCCCACATTTGAAGGCTATTAGGTTGAAACTAACTTTCAAGTAGAAATTTATCCGTTTTACTAATAGAGAAAGTTTATTTTTAATTAGACTTGAATAGTGAAAATAAATTTGAGCTGTATTATAATATAACCAGACAGATAACAGTTACCGTACATAACATTTAATCGATTAATTAAATTGAATTATCTTCACAGCGCTAACTATTCTACCACAGCTTTCATAAGCCTTAAAAACAACAAATTAAAAAAAAATTATAATCACATTTTTCTATTCAGGACTTTTTACGGATTAATTCCAGAGTGCTATTCTAAAAACAAATTTTAAATATTAAATTATTGCTACCATTCTTAATTATTTTATTGATTCCTTTCAATACTTAAAGGGAAAAAAACTTTAAATGAATTAATCTACTTATATATTATAATTTCTTGCACCTTATACTTAACCTTATATACTTACCCTTATAACCTTATTTATACTTAACCTCTTGCACCTTATACCAATGTTCACCTAAAATGCTCGCCTAAACATTTCACTGTATTTGAATTATTAAAAGGTCGAGTGTTGCAAAGAACCAAATTAGTACAAAATTGCAAATTCCAGGTAACGAAAGCGTACCACGAAATTATGCACTAACTAGAAGATTTGCATTCGTGAATCTACAAACCAATAAACTGCATCTACAGTTTTAAAGAATGCGTTATCCGATTCATATCTGTATCGACTGATTTATAATTTAAATGATACGGGAAATCTCTAACAGGGAATGAGTTGCAGTTACAAACTTCAACTTTTTTCATTCATACATACCTTTCTTTCATGTTTTCCTGTTACACTTATTTCCTTCTTTTTCCCGCGTCTCCCCTTTCCCTTTTTGCCTTTAAGGCTTTCTTCTTTTTTGCATGTTTTATTTTAGTCTGAAATCAATGTCATTCCCATTTCCGTAAAAGAGGCTGATAAATTCTGTGTACATACCGATTTTTTAATTTAAAAAAATCATTTCCGATTCTCTCAGAGATGAAAACAGATTGGACCTCATCGAATGAACAGCATATTTCAGATGTACCCAAAAAAGTACTTTTGGAGAAGATTCAGGTGGGAGTTATTTTAACACAGGAGATACTTTAGTTATGCGCGGTATAGTGTAGTATATAGCTTGAAGTACCCAGGAACTCCATGCCGACACATAGTTACGTGACAATTCTTTATTGAAGCAATAGGTTAAAATTGCAGGCAGTATTGCGTTGGCTCACTACACAAAAATTGCTCACAATCCCATAGAAAGGATGCAGACGGCCTAGCACCATTTTCAAGTGAAATGTTGAGCCTTTTATTTAAAAACTAACTGAAGTACCCGTCCTTGACGGGTTAGTGAATGCAAATTTCCAAAAAGCAAGAACTTCCGTCAGCATTGTAGGAGTACACAGAATGGATGTAGTATGTTGCCAAAGTAAAGAAAGCGAAGTTATAATTTTTATGTATTGTTAAAATATTACAGGTTAGAGAGTCACTAAGTAATATCATTTCATTCGCTTTAGTCGTAATTATGGGATGCGCGAACGAATTTTTACGCATACTGAAATAATTTTCGCAAAATCTCAAAATCTAATCAACATTTTTGAAAAATTTGAAGCCTAGAATTTAAGTTGAGTGACAACCTATCATGTCACCCAATTTCGTTTCATTCCCTGCAGTCTTTATTTCGTGAGGCTTGAACAAAATTTCAGCATTCTAAAACGATTTTTGCAAAATCTCAAAATGTAATCAAAATATTTTAAAAATTCAACGCCTATAAATTAAGATTAGCAACTACCTATCATATCACTAAATTTCGTATCATTCGTATTAGTCGTTATTACGTGATGTTTGAGGAAATTGAAACGTATTTTGAGAGAATTTTCACAAAATCTCAAAATCTAATAAAAATGTTTAAAAAATTGGACACCTATAGTTTATGTTGAGCAACCATCTATCATGTGACCCAATTTCATATCATTCGCTTTAGTCGTTATTACGTAATGCGGGAACAAAGATTCACTCAGTTTTAAACGATTTTCACAAAATCTCGAAATCGGATCGATATTTTTTAATTAGATGCTTATAGTTTAAGGTGAGTGGCCACCTATCATTTCACCAGATATCATTTTTTCACCTTTGCAGTTATTACGTGATGTTCGAACACAAATTTACGCAGTTTGAAATGATTTTCGCAAAATCTCAAAATCTAATCAAGATTTTTTTTTAATTCGAAGCCTATGTTTTAAGTTGAGTGAGCACCTATCATGACACCCAATTTCATATCATTCGCTTCAGTCGTTTTTACGTGATGCTTGAAGACAAATTTACGCAGATAGAAAGGATTTTCGCAAAATCTCAAAATCCAATCAAGATTTTTTAAAAATTGGACGCCTATGTTTTAAGTTGAGTGACCACCTATCATGACACCCAATTTCATATCATTCGCTTCAGTCGTTTTTACGTGATGCTTGAACACAAATTTACGCAGTTTGAAACGATTTTCGCAAAATCTCAAAATCTCAATCAAGATTTTTTAAAAATTCGACGCCTATGTTTTAAGTTGAGTGACCACCTATCATGACACCCAATTTCATATCATTCGCTTCTGTCGTTTTTACGTGATGCTTAAACAAAAAAAGCGTCACGGACAGAATGACAGAACGACAGAAGGACAGAACGACAGAATGACAGAACGACAGGACAGAATGACAGACAGACAAACTTTTTTTTGAGGGTCGCATCGGATTCCCGGGTGCTTGAAACGGATAGAAATCGCAAAATTTTTGAATTCCAAGAAATGTACGGACAAAAGTCTAATTTTATTTATATAGATAAGGTAATTCAAAATGTCTTAAATGCATAATTTTAAAATGTCAACTTTCTTAGAAACCTTGTACTTTTTTGCTTGTACATTGTTGCAAACCTTGTCCTTTTGTAACAACTGGGAACGAATTTTTGTTTGTCATAAAAATGAAATGTATGAATTGTTGTCTTTTAAATAAATTCCGTGAATATAGTTTTCATTTGACTTCAACGTAAAGGATCATCTTCGATTTTTGAAAAATGGACAGTGCTAAACTGAAAACCAGCGCCCATCTTGGATCTGAAAGTCAATGTTAGGCGATATCATTTTATCGATATCGCAAGCGAATTCCTTGACACAAGAAAACCTAAAAAATATTGCATCATTTTTGGACAAACTAGTTAAAAGGTAATTTGCAACATGGCTACTGGCGACCATTTGGAATTTTCGTTCTATTACCGAGTCTGTCCACCCTTTCACGGTGAGTCATATTGGTTAAATTTCTTATTTAGTCTTCATAAGGCCACAGATCCAGTGAGAAACCATCCTTCGTTCTTAACAATCACGGAAGTGATAGAAATGACACAACTGCATCTCTCATATACTGGACAGCTGTATGTTAAAAAACTGACTGGGATTTTTTAAATGTAGGTTATTATTATTTTTTTTGTCTGTTCCTAAGCTTCACTCACCACTTAGAGTAAGGCATTTATAAAATAAATTATACTATTAATGTAAAACGATTCATAACTTAAGTTATACTTCTGGTATTTGACTGATCGGATGCAAATATTTTTAATCGCATTACTACGTTAATTGCATTTACGAATGACTGAAAGATCAAATTAATTTCCAACTATTACAGGTGTATCTCTTCGATACTAATCATTCCTTCTACTCCAAAAGAGGCAGGTTAGATCGAAACATCTTTCCTCCCTCTCGATCTTTCTGATAAATAAGCTCTCATCCTCGATTATACCTTTTCGAAATTCTTTGGCATCGAAAATTCAAAGTAGAAAGTCTCTTTGACTTTCTCCTCTAAAGTTGATTAAAATTATTAAATAGTTCTCGTAATTCATTAGAAAAGCTTTCTTTGGGAATGACTGATCTCTCATCGTCTTAAATTATGAAACGTCACTCAAGGACTGTTTTAATAACTGAAATAGCGCTAAACGGAAGATTATAAGGGCGGACGTGATGATTTTAATTGGAAAAGAAGAATTTGTTTCGAAGAACACCGGAAAGATGTATTACTATTTATCTCATAGAAGTTTTCGTTGCGTGATTATTTTAATAACAATCAGTTTGAAGTACGGGAAGACAACTTTTGAAGAGTGAACAATAGGCTGCAGTTAAAAATCAGAATTCGGTGCAACAAAGACGTGTTTTTCTTTTTCTTTTTGTTTTTTCCCTAAATGATTCAGAAAAATTTTGGGATTTCCATTTCTTGAATTCGCAATATGCGACTAAATAATAATTTTCCTTGATAAAATTCCATTAGTAAAAGTTTTGCATGAACATTTTAGAATTGTAGTTAGTTTTAAAATTATTCACTTAATAAACTCCGTGTGTTGCCTTTAGGCAAGAAAGAATTTACCTGTTTAAGATTTTAACTTTTCTAATATAAAGCTTGTTTTCTCTCTCTCTGATACATCCAAAATATGTTATCTAAAGCATGTCTACACTTGTTTGACTTTAAAAAAATTACTATTTTTGTGCCCAAATGTATATATAGATTCCCAAAAACTGCACATCATAACAAAAAAGCGTGCATATTTTTATCCCTGTATTTATTTTAAAAATGTACTTATTTAGATCATTTTTTTTACAGGTATTAAAGAAATACTGTCAGCATGCTATTTAAAATATTACGTCATTATTCCTGTTTGCTGTATAAAGTAATGTTTGCAATAATGATTTCCTACTCAGTTAAAAATATTAAATAAATATCACATTTATAAATATCAAAAATAATCTAATCAGTATTTTTAAAGAAATATCTATCAAAATCAAGTCTAAATTTATCTAAAATTACATAAAAATAATTAAAATATATTTTCAATTCAAATATATGTTGTTTTTCTTCAGATATCTGGCAATGATCATATTGGACGGCGATGGGCGAAGACGGTTCCCATTTTAATGAGCCCAGTGGAAGGAAATACGACTTTGCTCGGGGTCTTCTAATTTTGAAATAATTCCCTGTGAGAGAGACCTAGCACCTCAAATTGGCTCCCCCAAAGGTATTGTTTAAGCATGGAGGATACTAAAGTCATGAACAGATTTTACGAGCACCAGTTTCCATAAGCGTACACGATTCCACAGCAGCCAAGAGAGGTTTTCACCCTCCCAAGCACAAGCTATGCCGGTGCTGCTCCACTTTCTCTGTTCTTATAGAAACACAGAGTGACACTAGGCCACTGCTGGACCCTAAAATATCTTGTGCACACTGCAGTACCCTGTTCAAAACAGTACTTCATATCATTGCGTGTTAATTTATCAACATAATTATCAAATTACATGTATTGCAAGCATGCCATCTAAGTCTGCGACCATGCTCTATTTATTTTAGAAAGCACATTCTTTCTAAATAAATATTTATGAGCGAGATCCAGATATGCTTAAGCCGACATTTGAAGATTTTCCTAAATTTTACGACAGACAGGACATTTCCTACTTAAGAAATCCACGCTTTTCGTCTGGAAAGAATCCAAGTGGGATAGTATGACACACCCGTTTGAAAAAGCAAACAAACAAAAAACTGAGCTAAAGGATTCATAGTGCAGTATAGGTTAAGTTTTCAAATCTGCCCCGTCTAATATCTGACGTTTAATTTTGCAAAACATTTTACGTGTCACGTGTGGTTTATATTGACAGCCTGTGTGTGTGGAATAGGAGTGAATATAAATCAGCGTTCCCATGGAAATAAATATTTCACAAAAAAGTAGTTCTGAATTCTTTTGTATGAAATTTAAAATGTATGAAATTTAAGTCATCAGTATGAAATTTAAAATGTTTACTCCTTTATGTTTTATCTTCTAAAGTGCTAAAGTTTTCATTCCTTTCACTTCTTCAGTTTTCAAAGCCACGTTATAGGTATACATGTTTATTAAATGTGTCTAAACAAGTATGATCCTTTTTCTTGTGACTAAACTGTTTACTCAAATCATTGCAAGTGTGGTTCACCATCAGTTGCAGAAACAGTGAATAAAATTCCATAGCCTTTCTAATTTTTTCTTATGCAACTGAGTTTTTCAGATTTTACATAATGGAGTGGTTAATGGCATTTTTCTATTAGTCACAAGGTAAAAACCCCTGCTCAAAAATAATTTCACTTCCTAGTTCTCATAATTAATTCTTTTTCGTTTATTTCCGTATGATTTCAAATTTTAAAGTAAATTAACTGCACATAATTAGAGGTATACGTTTATGAACAAATAATTTACCTGTATTCATGATATATCTTAATTTTGCTAGTAATAGAAATGCGTAGTACGGCATTAAAAGCTTCATAGAAGACATATTTGTAATAAATATTTTTGACAGGATTTCAACGAACAGTCAGTATGGAATAAGAATGAACAGAAAGCAAGTGTACATCCCATTAACTATAATTAAACCAATACAAAAGTAGATATATTTGACTCCTAATTAACAAAACTGTGTTTATACGTTTATTATTTTCAATTTTTCCTAGCATTATAATCAAATTTTTAATTTATAACAATTAACATTATAGAGCTGTTCTCACTATTCTGACATGTACCTACTTATCATTTTCCTTTATTTATAAATTTTATAGTTTTTGTGAAGTAGCACGAAAGCAAACTGAACTTTTTCTTTTTCTGGTCAAACTAGAATTAAAAATTGAGTAATTCTTCCGCAACTGAAAATCATAAAAAGTACTTTATACAGAATTCATACGTATAATATCTAGAAAATTCATCTTTTTAATAATTCAAATTTGTAAAATCATTTATAGCAAGTGATTAAATTATTAAAATATTTCTTATTCAACAACGAATTTTGATGAGCAAAAATTCCTAAACTAATATCCTTTATACTTAATCAAATAAAATTTTCGTCGGTCATTCTGCCTTTTTTATTGGTTTTACTTTGTTCACCTTCCATACATATTTGATAGAGAATAATTCAATAGCTTTATTGCATTCCTTTACAAACATATGTCATGAAGAATGTCAACACCAATAATTCCAGAACAAACTGAAACAAAGATAAACAATGACATTTTTTTTACGGATAAACGAAATGTTTATTTGCGCGTAATGACGCAAGAAATTTTAGTTATTATCTTTAGACAAACAGGCACTTTTCTTCCTTTGTAGGTCCGGTCTGAAATCTAATTTCCTTGACTGAAAATATTGAAGTAAAAAGGGATTTTTTTAAATTAAAATGGCATGCGGGAGGGTGAATTTGATGTATATAATTATTTCCTTTTATTTAAGACACCGTGTTTGATAATTTTTTGAGAACGTGAAAATCTTAATGAAAGTGGATGATACATTTTCATTTTATCCCACTGAGCATTAAGTTAAAATATTTTGTAAATGAACATCTTTATGAGAAAAATACTAGTTATACATGCAAGGCAATTCATCGGCTAAATATTTGCTGTAAATAATTCATAATAAACGAGAAGGTATAAAAGATCTACTGAATTTCATTTCGCAATTCAAAAAATTTACATTAATGTGCATCAACATGAGCACCATGAGCACTCAAAGGTATGTATTTTTCTTTCCTTCTCCTTGATCACCTTTTAATTAATTTGGCGTCTAAATTTCCATCCAAATCGTCTTGGAAAAGACATATTCGACTTTATCAAAATGCACAACAAAGCAAAATACTACTCTAAAGCAATAGCTTTTTTAAGGAAGGGGGAGAGAAACCTGGCGGTTCTCACTTAGGCCGTTCAGTTAAAAAATCACACTAAAATTTGCAATGATTTTTCAATTACTTCACTCAGAAATTAAATAGAAAACAAATGGAAATTAACATACTGGTACTTTAAAAGTAATAGGATTTTAATTCAATTTTAGCTATTTTGCATTTTACTTCCTTCGCAAGTATAATAGAACTTACTTATCTGGAACTTTATCTCTGGTGGTACCACTCCATATGCTAGGTCTCTCACTTGGAATAAGCTTGAAATTAGGAAACCTGTCAAATGCAGCTTTGGCCTGCCTACTAGGCACCCCTTTAACGAAATGACCAAAATCTTCGGCCTTCGTTGCGATCAAGCCCACAGTCTGCAGTTGACCCATCCATTGAAAAGTAAATTGTAACTATACTTAACATTAAAAGTTTCTCGCTTAGAAGATGCAGCATTGTCTGGAATTGTCGACGAAATGTGTAACGTTTTCAGAGCTATAACTCTTTTAACAACTTATATACAAAAACTTTGAAATCGAATTTTAACGGTTAATGCCGTTTTATATACGTGAGTAAAAAATTACATCAAATCAAATTCCTATTTTAAGAACAATACACTCACAATACGGTCATTGACATGTTTAATTTAATAATCTTTATATCCACAGTTAATGCGAAAGAAAATATTTAATCACTTGGAAGAAATTCATCAGGATAATTTCAGTAGCTATTCCTAGGTAACTTTAATCTCGTGTATCAAATTTATTTCAATTATGACGGGGTTTTTTTTTTGCGACAATCTATTAATATTTTCCCACTTCCTACAGCTTCTCAGCTCTCTCGTGACTTGCATGCAGCCACAGGAACTCGTGTATCAAGGGTGGCTGTTTCCAAAAGACTTCACGAGAGAGGGTTGTTTCCGAGAAGACCTGCTGTTTGCGTCCCGCTCACTTCTATGAACAGGAGCATCCGGTTAGCATGGTGCAGAGAGCATAGATATTGGAGTATGGATCAATGGGCGACCGTTCTCTTCACTGATGAGTCCCGGTTTAGCCTAAACACCGATTCTCGCCGTACGTTTATATGGAGAGAACCAGGGATCCACTACCTATCCTCCAAAGTCCGCGAAATTGACCATTATGGCAGAGGAGGTTTAATGGTCAGGGCAGGCATCATGTTGGATGACCGCATACCTCTCCCTGTATTTGAAAGAGGCACCGTGACTGCTGTGAGGTATAGGGATTAGGTCTTGGAGCCCTATGTTCACCTGTTCAGGGGTGCAGCTGGCCCTGAGTTCATTTTAATGGATGATAATGCGAGGCCATATAGAGCTCTTCTGGTCTACGAATTTCTAGAGAGGGGGGATATACGCCGGATGGATTGGCCAGCCAGATCTCCAGACCTTAACCCTATCGAGCCCGTCTGGGACGCTCTGGGGAGGGCAATTGCAACTCGCAACTCCCCTCCGAGAACCCCGCGAGACCTGTATATCTGTAAGAGGGGACCGTACCCCTATTAACCCATTTTTTTTTTTGTTTATTCTGCAACCGCTGTTTCATACCTTCCGACTCAACATGTGTTACGCACGATCATGCGTGTGTATTTCAATTATTGAAGGGTTATTTGTTTTGTATTGTATCAATGTATATACATATCAAATTTCATTAAAATCGGTCCAGTGGTACTAGAGATAATCGACCAAGTCTGCAAATTCTCTTAATTTCTTAGACCAGTATAGATCATGTAGGGATGGACGCGAGACGACTTTTTTGCGAGACGAGACAGTCATTTACAGATTTTTTGCGAGACGAGACACACATTATTAACATTACGATATAGGGATTTTTGCGAGACGAGACAAAGCTTTTAGGCTATTTTGCGAGACGAAAGAGACTTCTGTTTTTCGTCTCGCGTCCATCCCTAGATCATGTTAGTAAAGTGTTACTGTTCGGAAATTTCCGTAACAAAAACTTTCTACAGATCACAGTCACTCTAAAGTCAATCCAAGTCGAGTCATTAGAGTAAGAAAAAAGCTAACTTTAGAACCTCTTTATAAACAGAGAAACATCGGAGGTCATATTTAAAACCATAACAAAGCCACAAATAACACGCAAAGTGTACATAAGCGATTGTCATATTTTAACTCATTTTTTGAAATGCGTTTTAGCGAGGAGAAAAATACATTATTCAAAACAATAAAAAACGATATCTTTAGCTTTTTTGGGAATTCTGCGTTTTTCACAAAATTGTTTATTTTTTGTTAAAATAAGGCTGAGTACTCCACTAATGATCATTCTTTTGTTTACGTAAGCCGCAACAGAAATCACTAAAAATAATACAAACTTTTATTTACTATGTTTCTGAAGAACTACGTTCTAATTAACGAATTTACCGAATAAGCAAAACAATTGATGACTTGCTTTAAACTAAAACATAGCTGTTTCGTTTAAGTGTACTTTGCATGGTGGGTAGTGGGTACTAGTGCAAATATCTCTTACAGAAAAAAGTTAATGAATCAATACATTCATTTTGATTGACGCTGTTGGGTTTTGCTGTACTAATGATTCATAATTTACAGATCTGTCTGTTTCTCTTTAATTAAATGTTTCAGTTTAAAGACTAAATAATTTTCTTTAAAGTGAGTTTACTTGCAGCTGAACATATTGTGTGTCCAGGTACATTCTATTAGTACAGTGATATGTGTATACTATACATAACAAAGAATAAAATGAATATTCCGAAATCTAATTTCTTTACTTTTCTTCATTGCATCTAGAATCCATTGCATCCAGATTAGTTGTCTACTTATATAATATGAGATACCAAAACCGACGATATTTCCACCCTGCAAGCGGCAACAGCTAGATTTAAACATTAGTGCAATAACAATAACGCATGTGCAAAAATCCAAATTAACAGTTCAATGACGTCAAATGGAGCAAGCATATGTCGCGCAGTAGCTAGATTGCACAATAACAATAATGGATACACAAAAATGCAAGATCTTTCGGACTTCTTCATAGCTTTAAAATATCGAATTTACAATACTTGTCGCATTAATCGCCCATCTAAAAAATGTCACCATGCATTGTGCTAAAGCGCAATTTAGCCATTTGCAGTTTCAATATCGGCTTTCATGGTGACGCCCAAAAAGTGTATAGCAACCCTAACCTAAATAAATTTAATGACAAAGACTTTTAAAACAAAGAAATATGATTTTCATTGAAATGAGTCCAGGAATTTAGACAACACTGCACTGAGTATAAAGAACCTTAAGATATGGGGCGGCGAAGCTGGCCGCCTTGGCAGCTAGTTTAACTAAAATAGTTTTTGAATTTCTCAACAATTTCTAAATGATTTCTTGAAATGTTTTTAAAACTCGCAGATGAAATTTTCATAGGAATCTATCACCTGAGGAATTTTTATAGAGTATTTTTGACGAAAATGAACATACTTTCACCTCGGTAAACCAGACGGTCAGATTTCAGTCTTCTTTATCCTTGCAATTATGTTTTAAACCTGTCCCATCTATTATCTGCCATCGACAGAAATCAAAACAATTCAAATCAATTTTTTGTAAATTATAATTTCATCCAAATGTGTAGATACATAGTTTTAAGTACATTTGTAAGTTTAATGGATACTTTTGTTTATTAAAC
Source organism: Cheiracanthium punctorium (assembly GCA_038373885.1). Classification (NCBI taxonomy): domain Eukaryota; kingdom Metazoa; phylum Arthropoda; class Arachnida; order Araneae; family Cheiracanthiidae; genus Cheiracanthium; species Cheiracanthium punctorium. Next base: position 1,846,719 of record JAWZYV010013864.1, read on the forward strand.
AAAATACTTCAGCTGGATTTATTTTATTGATTATCTGAACAAAATATTTTGGTGCTTTGTTTTTGCTTCTGCCGAGAAAAAAAAATAACACCGGTCATTGAATGTTCAGATGTCACCACTCATTTCAATGGAAACTATTTTTCAGAAAGGAATATGAATGAAAGCCCGGAATTGAGGCTTTTATCTTTCGCCTGAATATCAGAAGCTTCAGCTACGTTTCTTCACTTCCACATTTTCAATTTTAGATATCGTAGCTCAACTACCTTTCTCCTGAAAGAACACTTTCACAGAAATTTCGTTACGGCGAAACAGTAACATTCATTGTAACACAAAGTCCTTTAATTTCGAGACAATCAATAAAATGTTTTAGAAAGATGCCTTGATTATGTTAAACAAGGCGCTACCTTTTTCATTTGTTCAAACCACGCATCATTCAAATTCCTCAGCTGCTGAAACTTCCTGCTGTTACCCCAGCGGGAGAATTTGTTGAGTGGCAGAAGCACCATCTACCGGTGTGAAATTTTAGTGATAAAGCCCGTAATGGAGACAGTTACAATTGGCACCCGATATATTTTGCATCGTAATATATGCCTCACAATTATAGGAGGTATATGCCGTGAATGTCTACATTATACATCGTATAATCTACTCAATACTACATTATACGATTCAACGTGTATGTACCATGTTTCGTCAAAATTACATTTTTTTAAAGTGAATTATGACTTTCGAATAAAATTAGATTGCTCAATTTACATCTGTCAGTCATTATATCTATACTTGGTTGTTTGGTTGGTATTGAGACAGCCAAGGGGCTGTAGTCTCGATTGTTCCGGAGAGTTCTTATATCTATGATTTACGTAGAAAAACATTAGGGAACTTATTCCCACTTTATCGGAATCTGATAGTTCGGGGAATCATTTCGCCCGTGACGTAATTCGTACGTCAAAAACATTTAACTTTATTGCGTTTCTAATGCATTTTCGAGTTGTGGCGTCAAAAATGATGTCAATATCACTTACGATATGCAATTGAAATTCTTGAAATTAAAAAAGGAAATGTCACTTGTTTGGGCATGCGACATGTCGGTGGATGTATTTTCAGATATGTAAAGAAACCCGTTTTCCCCTTACACTCTTTTGAAGTATTTGTGCAAATTTGCTAATATATCGGTGTAATGGTGTGAATTTTATTTTATTTTTTAAGAAAAACTTGTAAATATAGCAGAAAAATTTCGAATGAGTACATTTGAAGATAAAACTATGATGAAGATTCCACAGCTTTTAACTTTTCTATCAGATAAAGACGTTTTCTGAAGTCAAAAATGGTTAAGAAAAAAATTGCTAAAAATCTGGGATAAATCTGTTTTACATAATTATGGAAATTTTTAAGCCTATCGTACCGATGGTGTAGACTTTATTACGTTTTTTGAGCATAACTTTTAAATATTTTTTGAATAATGGCGGCAAGGTTTGTTTTGGAGAAGCAAAATCTGGAATGCGTACACCTCTAGGCTTTTAGTTATAGGCCAATCAGCCGAAAACATCGACTGACCACTACAAGATAGTGTTCTTATGCTAGCAGTCAACATTGATTTACTCTCAGTGACTTTAACGTTTCGTATCTTTAGATTTGCACTTCTCAATATTTTTTACTAAATTCCATTGAGTGTAGCTTGTTGACTTAAGAGTTAAATCTGCCATCCGATTAATATTTCTTCAAACGAAGAGAAAACATCCGAATCTCATATTTTTTAATGAAAATTTTAACATTCACATGTTTATTAATTCCGCTTGTTCTTTTAATATTCTCATCCACATGCAATGCAACTTTAATTAATTGAGATAATTAAACAGATTACACTTATTTGCTAAATAAACTTCTTCTTCGCTACATCGATAGCAACATAGCATCAATAGCTACATCGATGCATAAAATACTGCAAAATATGTATGGATACGAGATGTTTTTTATGTATGGACAAGAGCTGTAGAACACGTTATCGGTGTTCACAGATAATCAGTGAACTTCTATACTCAAAACTATAAACACCGTTAAAGTTTGTTTATTTTATCATTTATCACTTTCAACTTAAAATCACTCCTAAAGAGTGAAATGTCAGCCGATGGGTCGAAACTTTAGAAAAGATAAAAATCAGTTTCCTGCAGAAAATAAATTTGGCATTTACACTTGGATAAATAACACGTTCTTTTTTTCTTCTGTAAAAGAGTCATTTTTACAAACTCATGGATTGATTGGACATTGCAGGCCTGGACCCCACGTGAGCTGTTGCACTTTGTATTTAGAGTACGTTTACAGATTGAATACAATTAGTATCGTGAGGTTTTCGATTATTTTGCCATTTTATTCCCTAGCATTGACTCGCCATTCTAGACAGAAAGAATTTTTTGGTCGAAACGATCGTAACGTCTTATAAGTGACATTTTATGTGTGTTTTATCACAAGTTTTTGTTTATTTTATCATTTAACACCAGTTGAGTGTTTTCTATGTACATTTATTGTTGTTATACTTGCAAGACCGTACCAAGGGGACGACCTGGGGGTCCGATCCTCCCCCGAAATTTAAAATTTTGTTAACAAAACAGTAATAATGAAGCCATTTAGTGAAAAATTTAGTCTTTTTCACCTCTTGGTCCCCCCCCCTGAAATTTTTGGTCCCCCCCCCCCGAAATTTTTTCTGGGTTTGGCCCTGTGTAGTAGGATTACGGCCAATGGACCGTGGGCTCTAGTCCAATGTTCCCTATGTAGGGGGTCTTTCTAAGGGGTCCTAACCCGTATTTACGCTAGGTTTCGGAGGAAACCAAGGAAAACTCCGAACGGTTAGATAGGCGGTCGCAATGTGTTTTGAACCATGTACCCTTCTGTCTCCCAGTTCAGAGAGCGATGCGCTCAGCGAAGATTTTAAGTGTTTTACCGCCTCCCTCGGCTGGTGGGGCGTTAATACATTTAAAACCTTCTTTAAATGCATTCTAGATTCTATCATTGTTCCATTGAACTTTCAAATGGCACATTTAAATAAGTGTATAAGCATCAATATGCTAAATTATCGTCCCTTACTATAACATTTTAAATCTATGGTAAAATATGTTCAATAATATGTATGTGTATATTTGTAAAAATTAAATTTCATGTAGAAAATTGTAAAGCGGTGACAGATAAATGTAAGCCTGAACATTTCTCTTCTAATACAATTATAACTAAAAAAATTACTTACTTTTGGGATTTTTATATTGAAAAGTGTGCCATTTTTTAAGATAGGCGGCTGACTGTTCAAAAATAGTTTTAAACTTTTTTTTCTGCGCTAATGAGAGAATTATTGTCTTCTATCCATAAAAGGTTATTGTCTTCTATTCATAATTCTATTCTCAAGGCCGTAGCCATGGGAGAGAGAGTTGGGGGTTCAAACCCACCCAGAACTTTCAAGAAAATGTATTACTGTTTGTAAAAGGCTATTAAAAACCTGCCACATTGAGACATAAAACTTGAAAAACCCCATCGAAATTTTTTTCCTGTCTACGGTATTGATTCATAGGAAACTATCTTGCATTTAAGGGAAAACCCTGAAAACTCCCTCCAGACAACTAGGAACAGTGTAAGTATAGCCATCGTGTTCAGCCGAATTGTCAAACAGATTGGCATTGTTTGAAATACAATTTTTGATGGATTAACTACATAATAAAGTTTGGCGTGCACCGTTCAAACCTGGTGTAATGTACCGTTTGTACCATTCCTGATATAATACAATTTTAAGTAACTAAGATAAAAAGTCTCTCAGCTTAATTATAATACTTTCAGAACCAACAATAACTACTTACTCTCTTTTTAACAATAGTTTCTTTCATAGACTTATTTCCGCAAACCTGTACAATAATCATAAATACTTGCACCAACCATTCCATCCTCGGTTATTTGCATATCAGACAACTGCTTCTCGATCTTAATTAAATTCTTCCAGACAGATGAATGCAGGGAGAATACGGAAATAGACCGTCCAGTCTTTTCCCGTGACAAAACATGCCTCGCATAAATCTTTTCCACAAAAAAAAAACCTGCATTTTTATGCTTCCGCGTTCTCTCTCTTAAGATATCATGACTCTTCCTTTTGTAAGAGAACACTGCTACAGAAAATATAGTTTCAGCCGTAGAAAGTATAACACACATTGTAACACAAAATCCTTTAATTTCGGAACAATCAATAGGACGTCGCGGAAACAAGCTTTGATTATACGATATCAACGGCGCTGTCTTTTTCGTTTGTTCGCACTGTGCATCATTCAGATTATTCAGCGCCTGAATGCTATTGTTGTTGTTACACCGCAGCGGGAGAAATTATTGAGTTTGCAGTGGCAGAATCCACAGGCAGGAATTATTATTGATTGGCCGATAATTTCAGAAGACAAGAATGCACAAGAATGTTCTTATTATCTCCATCAACTTTGATTAATACTGGGAATATTTTTACGCTTCAGTTTCATTATCAACCATAGTGATTTTTTGCCACTTTCAACCGAACTTGCTGAGTGTTCTGATTTTGTCTGCCTGTCTATCAATACTCTAGCTATCATAAATAGGCATCGATTGCTTCGAAATTTATATCCATTGTAATATAATGTGCAATGTATCTTACTGAAAATTATGTATACAGGGTATCCAAAAAATCTTAAAATTTTCGAGGAGAGGTAGGGTACACCTAAACAACTCAGAATGAGTTCGAAAAAACTCAGTCTATAGCACTGCTAATGCTGATAGAGTGTTTGTGACATCACGGAATTAATATAACCCGGAACATATATATCTAAAGTATTATAGCAGGTCCACTGTACTAATTTTGGTACATAAATACATAAATAACTAATTATGTCAAACACTTCAAAATTCTTAGAATTCCTCTTTAAGCTGTATAAAATAAATGATAAGCTTGTATAAATTACGAAGCTTTTCGAAAAAATTCATAAAATGAAAATTTTACAGAATGTGTCAGTCTTTGAGTACTTTTGCGGTGCAATTCCAGGCTTAGGAATTTTTTCTGAAAGTTTCGAAAGAGGTACGTTTTTTTTCTTTCTGTATACCGCAGCTTATAAAGAATCATCCTCAATTTTTTTCCAGTCCCTGGCGCAACAAGTTTATTTTAATCCATGTGCCAAGACCATGAGGCGCATTTTCTTTCTTCAATACATACCTTCAACCGTAAACGGATGAAAGGAGGTGGCATGTTAAGGCAATGAAAGTGCTAGAGTATTTTCCTGATGACAGCACTTTGGGCCAGGTCGGTAAGAATCTCTTTTCCCTGAAAAAAAAATAAAAACGTTTTATTAATTTACAAAAATTTCAAAAGCATGTATTAATATTCTGTAGTTTTAAATAGAATGACATCTCTAAAACGCTCTTAAAACACTAACTATCTACCGTCTGTAAAGTATTGACATTCTTTTGTGCTCTGCTAAAAGAAATATTACCACTATATGACCATTTTTAATAAGGTACATGCTATACAGCACATAGCAACGGCATTAATAAATTAGGTGGAAATCAATATTTTCTTAAAGCAATTAGAGGACAAACGCACGGAATTTTCAATTTTTAGTTCAAAAATGTCAATAAAAATAAAAATGTTTCCCAGTTTTCACGTGTTTATTCCGGTGTCGTGACTAGCACTTTCACATGCAAACAAGCGCAACCCGAGTCTTGTTTACTGCAAAGAATCTGCTGTAAAGGAGAGCATGAAGTTAAGCACCTTTAACTTCGAGATGATCAATAGGATGTCGTGTAAACGTTGATTACACGGTCTGAATTCCGGTGTTTTCTGCCTGTTCGTGGGTGGATTTGGAAAAAAAAAAGAAAACGTTATTCAATTACGCGGAAGGTAAAAAAAAAAGACTTGCAAAAATGGAAAACAGCTGATTAATACAAAGAATAATAATTCAGAACAAAAGGTAATTTGAATTTAATAAAAATCTTCGATTGATATTAACGTGCAGACGAGTAACACAGCTAATTATACGATAAAAATAATAAACTTTGTTAAAACACGCATACACACAAATAAAACTACAGGCATTTCAAATGGCACAAAATCTCCACACTTCTTCAGTCTTGGAAAAGCAAAAAGAAGAAAAAAAGGAAGGCTGAAATATAGGCAGACATTATTTAAAGTTATCTTAATATTGAGAGAAAAGAGCATTTTCAAAAAAAAAAAATTTCAAAGGGTATTTTATAAAAAATACTTCGCAATTATCATTAGAATACAAAAAAAACAACTTATTCCGGAAAACTTACCTTAGTAGCCACAAAACGATCATTTTCGTATCTCCTTACTTGTTAGTAAAAAAACACTGACTATATCATATATAAACACAAAAGCATAAGTAATAAACGCATTTTAAGTTTTAAAATGTCTTTTAATGACCCCCCCCACACACACACACACTCTTCTTGAAAAAAAGTTTGCCTCCTACAAAATTCAAGCAGTTTTAATATCTTTTGAAAAAGAAGAAAAAATCGTAGGTAACTGTCATGTACAAAATGTTTAGGGATAGACGCGAGATGATTTTTTGCAAGACGAGTCAGATATTTACAGCTTTTTTGCGAGACGAGAGAGACATTTTTAACATTACGATATAGGGATTTTGCGAGACGAGACGAAGCTTTTAGACTGTTTTGCGAGACGCCAATTTGCAGTCTCCCGTCCATCCCTAAAAATGCTATTATAAACCAAGACAAAATATTATTTTTTAATTTAAGTAAATGTTTATTTCTCTAAAATGTGCTTATTGTAATGTCCAACAGAATAATTTTTCTTGATTTTTTTATTACTCGAATGCGTGTTTGTATCATAATAAAGTGAAATTGGAATTGAAAAATATATGGAGCAGTTTAAGGGGAAAAACAAACACATTTTAAAGCAACCATTGATATGATGGGTAATGAAGGCTTGCGATAAAACGCCATCAATACTGAAATAATCAGTAGTGTGACTTCTGAAAGTTTCTGCTAAAATATTAATAAAGTATTATATATTTTTTCTTTGTCTCAGTTTTCCTTAATTGTTTTATGCTTACTTAATATATGATACTATAGGATGCTTCCATCATGCACGGTCTACTATTTCCTTTAAAGCCTGTTTACAGTCTCCGAAATGTCCTACTGTACTGCTAAACTCCAACCCAAGCCCGGGACCAGCAGAACAGCGGCTTCTGTTAATTTTTACAGAATTTTAAATCATAATTTCTTGAATTGCAAATGAAAACAGTTTATAATAAGTCACAATATTGCGTTTTTGTAATAAATCTGGACATATATGTAAACGTAACACTTTTTAAACAATTTTGTAAGTTTAAAAAAAATTATCTGAACATAAAATTAAGTTTGATATTGATTTGTTTTTACTTAATAAAGGAAATAAATAATCACTCAAATAATTTTTAGCACACAGTGATGAATTTATATACGTTTTTAGTGGAAATGTTTCAGATCGGAGACACAACTATATAGGGATTAACATAAAATAAGTCAATTACTCAGCAGAAATTTAGTGAACGGAATCACTCTAAACAGAGTTAAAAAATCATTCAAGGTAAATATTTCCTTTACAAAGGAAATGTATAAATATTCATTACCAACTCTCTATAACTGGCTATTTCACAAAACATTATTTTTTTATACAACTTTTTCAGAGTTTATACTATCCCAAGGTCTTCTCAGAACACAGACTTCCCCATAAGCTTCCGTCGCATATCGTGACTCACTGCTTTTTTATATGCACAGAAATCCAAGCTTGATGCAGACAGAATATTTATCATGCATACATAACACACACAAAACCCTTTTAGTTTCTCGAGCAATCAATAAAATGTCCTGGCAACTTGCGTTCATTACACGAGGTACCACTTTTCTCCCTTTTTTTATTTATTTATTCATTGTTTTTGCTTTTTCTCCCTTTGTTAAAAATTATTCATCAATGAAATATTTTGTGCGACAGAAAATTGTGACCGCAAGTCGAAGAATTTGTTGCATGTAAGACGCAATTCACAGGCATGAATAATTATTGAAAATCGAATAATTCTGGAGGACTGTTTGGTGAATATATTTGGGTGCAGAGACAGGCAGTCAACAAGTCTATTGAGTTTTGTGCACCTCAATGGATTTGTGTCTTTTTTTATCAGAAAGGAAAAAGTTTAACGGATTTCTGTTTTATGCTAATTTTTATGTACATTTGCTTATAATCATGGATTTCAAATCGAATTGCTGTATTACGATGTTACTCATTCTAAAACAGTTTCCATAAGTTTTATTCTTTTACTTTTCGTTATTTTCTAATAAATGTTTCACGTTAGAATTAGTTGAAAACTTTGATAGTTTGTTAAAAATTGCACAATTCAATCAAATTTACTTCTGTACTACTGCAATACATATTTTTTAAATGAAGCAAATTTTTAAAATTTCTTCTAGTTTAACAAATCTTATATCGTTAATTGTAACCTAAAAAATTGGCATTTTCATATAAACGTAAGTTTTTGTAAAATTCGCCGTCTGATAAATAAATTTCAAAGAAAAGCATTTTAAATATTGGAAATTCTGGCATATAAAATTCATACATCTCAGTAAATGTTATCTTTTATTGAATAAATGTGCTGAAATGCTGAGCATATGCAATTAAAATGGATGTTTATAAATGCTTATTCAAAATCAAGTAACTTGAAAACCTAAATTAACCTCGTCATAACAGTAATTCTATCAAATGATTTTGTCTGAAAAATATTTCATAATTTATCTTTTTATTTTAAACTTTAGTTTGTTAAGCTGACTCACATTTAACCTACTTCGAAATAAGATTTAATAACGTGACATTGCCGTTTGAATTGCGTACTATATTGTAATATATAAACTTAATGTAGCCTTTTAACGTATAAATTTCTCTGTAACGGCTATTCATGAAATAATGCCAAAGATTTCAATTTTCAATTTTCGTATTATTTTAACAAATACTCATAAATTAGTGCCATGCATTTATTTTCACTTGTAAGTAAGTTTACACATGAAGAGATTTTATTTTACCTTGTGTAAAAAGAAAGAAATGTTGTTTTAGGATTTTTTTAATTCTAATAGTATTTTAGCTATTAAACATATTCGTGTATTTATAATCAAACTTTTAATCTTTCTGTTTTATTCATTAAACTCTAAATTTATTTTAAAATCCACTTCTTCTCACCATTTCACAAACCTTTATTATTTGCTAATAGAACTTTTAAGTCAGTAATTTCAGCATATTTTATCCATTTTAAAGTAGAAATGAGAGTAGACGAGACAAGAATGTTCTTATTACAACAAAGGACTTTTCTAAGATGAAACATGCTTTTGATATGCAAGACAAGATAGCCTATTTCCTTGTATTTTCATATATATAGTATATACTTTGTGTTTTACTTATTAGTTATATATATATATATATGTGTATCTGTATACACACAAACACACACACACACAAATTGTGTGTGTAGAATAAGATAACTATAAATACAGATATACAGATCTACAGATCAAAGCTGTTACAGAAACATTGGTGAGGGAACCATGGACACATTTAAAAGTTTAATGTTGGAAAACTAAACTGTATAGTTCAAAGGTTAATCTGTCTTTCAATTCCTACTTTCAATGAATTTACAAATATTTTTACCACATACTACACTTATTTTAAAAGTTCTCATAGATGAAAAAGAAATGGTCATATTCAGATAGTTAATTTGTATTTTACAATAATTTTCCCAATAATGACATAAATTTTTCATGCAGATATTTTAATTACTTTTACATGATTGTATTTCTCATAATGTACGTAATTTTGAAGAAATTTCAGTTAAGGCAAAAGAGGGCAATTTTAAAGGTATATTGTCATCTAAAAATTGAACGATTAAAAGTTTCAACTGATGAAATATTAATTGCAACTTTAAAACATTGGTTTCAGCATTTAAAAAGCAACAGTATTTATAATTTACAAATATATATATATAAATAGCTTGATAAAAAATAGCACTTAATATACTCTTTTTTTCCCAGCATATAAAAAGAAATTGAGAACTTTGACAATAGTGAAAGGCCTCATTTGTAGATTCTTTTTTACTCAGATTACCAGTTCAAATTTTTATATGGCATATTAAGAAGTATATTCTGTGTATAATTTTTAGGCAAGCCAACATGAGGGGCATCTGTCTATGAGGGTATGCCACGGGTGAAAGACTTTTTTAAGGGGTTATAACGAATATTTACGAATCATATTCTGAGAGTATTGATAAAAATAGATATTCATACAGCGACAATATTTTTGTAGAATTTTAATATCTGAGGTTTAGTATTCGAGATGTCCCTATCTAAGTAGAAAGTAAAATCTCTTCTGTTTGACTTCTGGTAACAATCTAAGAATTCGGGTATTTTTACTTACGAGAAGTTTTGTTTTGTTTTCGTGACATTGTATTTCACAGTGGATAAAATAAAATGTTCTTTATTTGTAAATCTTAATTATGTACAGATTATAACAAACAAATAATGAAATACTCAAGTGCAAAATGCTCCCGTACGTATTCTTCTCATGAAAGACTTCGTGAGTCACTCTCTGAATTGAAGATATTTTTACCCAATTCCAGAAAAAAACATCCTAAAAAACAGTCTATATGAAAAAAGGTGAGTGACTTCCTTTAATTTTTATTAATGCAGTTCCAACACCAATAACAAAATTATTCATTTTTACTACACAAAATTCTACATATCGATTCCTGCGAAATTAACTTCTAAATGTAAGTCCATAAAATTAAAATACCATCTCCTATCAGAATTCTTCGATAGCTATCCGCTATTTTTATTTTAAAACATACTCTTCTTTATTCGCATTCTAAATGAATACCTTCAGCAATTTACGCTAATTTTACGGACACATATCTCTTTTATTTCTTTTTTCATTTATCTTAAGAGAACCAGTGTTCGTTCGAAATTCTCTCATCGCGATCGATAAAAGCATAGATTTCAGACGCGGCTTTGAAAACAAAGCCATAAAAAAAGACCTATGAGGACGTTTACACAGAGAACCGTCGGTCATTTATGACTTTTAAACTCGGATATTTGCATTGAACGTGCCATTCAATTATAAGTGCATTAAAACTCCGTCCGCAGGAAGGGTCTATAAATAAAAAAGTTTATGTGCATAGCTGTTCCCGTAAAAACCCATTCCATCGTGCCATTTAAGGAAAGTTAGTTTTTCTTATGGGACTTCCTTATTCGGAAAGAGCGTCTTATTTCAGAGGGAAAATATTTAATCTTTCATTTTTATATTTATTGTTAACTTGATAACGGCAGTATTATAGGGTGGACTTTTTCTTCACTGATGAATTCTGGTAAAAGTGTACGGAATTTTTAAAGCGTCGTTTTATCCCTTAAGGTTTTGAATGAAATGTACAAAGTTATTACAATCGCTAATGCTCTTAATTAAAAATTTTAGCTCTCTTCACCTCCCCTTCTGCACATTCTGCATAACATCCCCCGTCCCCCGCAAAAAAAAACAAAATCTCTTTATGTTAATGACATTTTGTGTTCCAGTCAATGTACAGCCAAAAGAAAAGCATTGGTTTAACATTGTTAATTCACAAATACTTGTATTAGAGACAAGTAAAAATTCATAATTTTGCACGCTATGTTGTCGGACTAGAGTGGCTAATATCAGGAGAACCAGTGGTACGAACTCGGAGTTCTTCAGGCATATATTAATGTGTTTTTAGTCCCTCTTTTACATCGAGAACAGCTTGTATACGACTAGGGTGACTTTTCACTCGCTTTTGATAAGTGTGGCTATAGGAAATGATTTCCAGGCAACCATCACAGCTGATCGACCAGTGAGGCTGGTCGATTTGGCTGACAACGTAATCCGAATTCTGTCCCAAAAATGCTCTATGACATTTAGATTGGGGTCGTACGGCCAGACCATGTTTGAACATCGATTTCGTCAAACCGCGATTGCGCAAGTCTCGTGGCAGTCCGATAGTGTGAATGGTGTGCGCAAGTGTGAATAGAACAGTCATCCTACTGGAAGAGAAATGAGCCTTCCCCAAAATATTGTCAGACAGCTCAGGAAACAGCATTATCCAGAATGCCAGCATACATTTCAGAGCTCGTGTTTCTAACCATACAAAATGAGGGAGCTAGGCTAAATCAAGGGAAACATCCTCACACACGCAGCATCATGCTGCCACCACCGAACTTTAAAGTCGACAAAATGCAGTCACATAAGAAGCGCTCGCCGAGCATCCGCCAAACACATGCGCATTAATCGGACTGCCACATCTTTAAGAAAAGATTTTTCCATTCTCGCATGTCTACAGCTTAACCCTCTCGTCACCGAATTATGAAAAATCAGAGAAAAAATATCTGTATAGCATTTAATGCATCTGAAATACTATTATAAATCATGCAAAAATATTTTTTTCTAATGTCGATTAATATTCGATTTTTCTAATATTAATTTCTGCATTTTCGAAGCATTTTGTTATGCTAAAATTAATTTAAAAGGATGCACATATTAGGTAAAGGTTGAGGAATAAGAAAAAAAACTATACTTAACTCAAAAAGAAAAAAAAACGGTAAAAAAGCAGCGTAAATATTTTCTTAATTTTTGTCCTGAAGCAATGAAGCGAAAACTGTAAAAAAATGATCTAAATTGACTAGTTCTGCAATCTAGGCACGATTTATGCATCTAGTTAAGAGCCTCATATACTTTCTACATGAATTAATGATATTGATATCACTGAAAAGAAAAATACTAAATTCAATGTTTTCTCTCTAAATATTGCTATTTGAAGTAGGAGCCTCATATCAGGTTCAGGGTGACGAAAGGGTTAATGAACCTGAGATTCGCATTATTGCAATCGACGCTTCGCATTCTGGAGAGTAGTCTTGTGAGCGGCTACATGACCCAGAAATTCCAGGTTTTTTAACTCTAGACTAAAAAGTCAATTAGCTAGGACTAACGCCTGTTGAACTTTGAAATTCCTTAGGTACTTCAACCAACGAGGACTTGCGATTTTTTTCAGCATGCTTTTGAGAGTTCTAAGGCTGCATTAACTAATTCTTTTATGCCTGTCATTTCGTTTTTCTGCAGTCTATTTGCCTCGAGGTTTTTGCTTCAAGGTTGCATCACCCGGAGTGAATTTTGACTTCTGTAGAATGTTCAAATTTCCACGAACACATTGAAATCATGCACATTGAAATCATATACAATAAAAATCTAATGCACATTGAAATCATGCGCTCAAGTGCAAGAACTTATTCAGCATTCACTCACTTAGCATAAAGCGCACAATTCACGGTCAAATTAATTTTTGTTTTTTCCAATTACATAAGAAAATAACAAACTCTTTCAAAATTACAAGAAACATGAATAAAAGCATGTAAAATGAATAGAAATGCAGTTAGAGGAAAAAGTCAATGTCTCATCAACAGATGCCAGACTGACATCCAATTTGTCTTCACCTCGGAGTCTTCACATAGATCCTAGCATCCCAATAGGTGGTTCCTGTCCATAACTTCGTCTTTCCCACAGAGTGGGCAATTTGGACTCATAAAAATGACAATACGGGAAAGGTGGGCCACCCAGCAGTCATGGCCTTCCGCCAGTCTAAATTCCGCGACAGCTTTTTCGTGGGAATACCCCGGTCAAAGCTGTTCACCCAACTTCTTGAAGTAATACGAAAAGTGAGTAATATTTTCCATTTTCGTCTGATTTCGATATATAGTTATTTCTGTGGAATGAAAGGACTTAAAAATATATGGTTGTTGTATTATTCGAATGCCCATCTTAACAAGCATATCTACACTTCTTCGTTGTCATAAAAATTAGAAAGTCCTGGAATCCATTGGGAAGTTATTTGACCTCCCTCTATCCTCAGACTCTGTAGGAGAACCGACAATCTATTATATTCTTAGAGATGGAAATTTCCCTTGAACCGATGGCCTGTATAGCGGCCTTGGAGTCGGACAGAATAACTACCTTATTGCAACGATGTTTTCGGACAAGTTGCTCCAGTGCCACAAAGATAGTCAAAACCTTACCATCAAAGGCGGTTTAAGCATGCCAAAGGTAAAAGATCTTTTAGCGGCTAAAAGGAGCTAAACGACGGGGTTAGATCTACTGTCGCACTCCAGTGTCAATTGACCTAATCTTCAATTTACGTATCTGAAACCGTTGGGACACGTCTGATTGGATAATGTCATTAAGGCTTCTCTTTCAGATATTCCTTTCAAACATGGATTGTATCAATTTGATATTTCATAAAATGTTCTATGAGCCTGTAAATATAATTTTGGACAACATTGTATAGAAACATTCAATAAAGACATTTTTTTTCATGTCTTTATATTCGGCTATTAAAAATATCGGCTGATACTCTATTTAGAAACTGAAAGAGGCTGTATGTTTCATTCTAGTACACACCATATTGTCGGGTTCCACTTTGTAATAGCACAGTTAGATATTTCAAGGATTTCTAATCGTTACCTCAAGAAGGTTCGTCACAGAACAGCCTTTTATATTCGAAATAAACGAGGCTCAAGAAACTAAATAAGAGAATCAAAATCATTATTGCTATTTAAAATTTTATTATTAAGTCAAAAGAAATAAATGTTTAATAAAAAAAACTATAATTTATTTTAAAGTTTTCCACATACTTGATACAATTTTTCGAAAAAACACTGTGAATTAACCATTTAACTGTCTATGTCTCACGATCTGAATTCGAACAACGCAATTTTTCAAATAGTTAAAAGCTCCCTTACAGGCTATAATTACTTGTATATTTTGTTTAGCTAAACATCTTTGTACCTTTCCTACAATTTGCGTTCGAAATATTTCACATGGAGCCCAATTCTCTGATTCTGGGATAAATTTATTTCACTATGAAGAATAAAATAACAGAAATTTATTCGTGAACGTGAAAAAAGTGAACGTGAAAAGAACCAAACTTAAGAATTGATTCACTGTTAAGCAATCTATAAAAATTAATATTTTTTAAAAATCACGGACAGTGAGATCGTTAAGTTGAAGTGCGGAAACTTTTAGCACACATTATATACATATACATGATATACAGGGTGGGGTAAATAAAAGTCGCCCGGAGAACAGAATTCCAGGTAAAAATGAAACACAGAAAAATGAAGAAAATCTGAAACCCTTTCAGATCTTAAATACGCACCAAAGTGCTATATATTAAAAGCGTATCATAATTTTTGCATCGTCCCTAATTTCTTCCTTATTCCATAAGGTTGGAAAGTGTATCATTATTCACGAGTGAGCAGTATTTTTCTTCCTTGTTTTATAAAACCCATCTTTGGAATCGAAATTTATCTTGAAATTCCCTACTAAAACTATTTTACAATATTCGCCAAGTATATTACAAATATACTTCACCGTTTTAAATATTGTTTCGAATTTGCATCATAATCCATGAGTGTGCCATGTTTGTCTTTCTTGGGTTGATTTCTACTTTAACGCCCCAACTCTCGCCAAGGTGGCGATCATTAAACATATACAGCAACCATGACAATTTTTTTGTATTTATGTGGCAATTGTAATTTAGAATTAAAATGGCGATTTGGAACAACCTGTAAATACAGCATTCCGTTACATTTTTATTTATTTTGGGTTGCCAATTAATGTATTTTTAATAATTAAGTGTCTTCAAATTCCTTAACTAGTGCGTTTATCACTAATTTGCTCACTTTAGTTTTCATGTAGTTGTTTAGGGAGCGTTGAAACTTGTGCATAACTCCTAGAGACCCATGACTTCAAAGCTCGCCAAAGTGCGTGGAATTTTTAGGTTGGCGAAAGTAGGGGCGTTAAAATAGAATCAACTCTTTCTTGAACCATAAAGCACATCTTTGGAATCCAAATACATATTAAAACCGCCTACTGATACTGTTTTAAAATCTTCACCAGACATATTCGAACTACAGGCATATTCCAACTATATCTCGTAGACATTTTAAATACTGTTTGGAATGAGCATCATAATCCATGAGTGTATCGTGTTTTCCTTCTTTGTTCTATAAAACACTTCTTCGGAATAGAAATGTATGTTAAAATCGCCGACCAAAACTGTTTAACAATTTTTGCCAGGCATAATCAAACTACACTTCACCTTTATAAATACCATTTGGAAAGTGTATCATAATCTATGATGTGTGCCGTATTTGTCTTCACTGTTACATAAAACACTTCTTCGGAATTAAAATCTATATTTAAATTGCCTACTAAAACTATTTTACAATATTCGCCAGGCGTTTTCTAACTATACTCAAAATATATTTATAATAAATTGACGCGTTTTGGCACCCAGTTTAGCGATCATTTATTAAAAATTGCAAACCTTGTGCGACTTCAGCATTTTATTAACGCCTCCCCCCCCCCCTCCACGTTATCTTGGAAAACATATTTGAAAAGTGACTCGACTCGCTAATTGTACCAAAATCGTGTCTACACAAAAAGCAAGGTTGAAATTAATAGCACTCTGGTGCTAAAAAGAAAGGAAATACAACATAGTTCGCTAACCTGCCTATATCAAATGATCACCAGTCATCTCATAGTCCTTTTGGCTCCTGGTAACAACTAGACAGAGGTCAGTCTGGTCTTGGATCAAGCTGGCCACCGAGGTCACCTCATGTGTCTGTTTGCGATTATTTTTTGTGGTGAAGTCTAAGGTGTATCTCCTCAAGGGTGTATGGGGTACATTTTGCAGATTGTTTTTTTTTTTTTTTTTTTTTTTTTTTTACGGGGCCCGCACAAAAGTTTAATTATTTTATGTGCTTAAATTTAATCCATTCGAAATTTTAAAATGTTAAATAAAATTCTGAGGTTTGTTTTCTCTTTTTTGCCTTTAGCTTCTAATTTTTTATACACATCCATCATCAATAATAAAAAAAAAGCCAAGATTAATGTTTTTGGATATCATGTACAATAACGAACGGATATATTAACATACAAAATATTTACAATAACGTACAGTTACTGTAAAATTATATCTTAAACTAAGATTATTCCATACCTCCTATTTATTTTCAAAAATTAGTAGTGGAGCATTCAGTTATTAATAAATGCTCTTCTGTAAAGTAATTCAACTTTAATAACAATTTTTCTTTCATTCATATTAGACAAGAGTCATTTTGAACATTTATTCACGCCAATTCGTTACATCAAAAAATTTAACCCGTTGTTTTGAAAACGAAACCTTGAAAAATATGAAGGGTATTTATCTAGAGAACCATACGTTTAAAAGTGCATCTGTAAGTTAAATTCTAACAAGCTTTGACAGAAAAGAAACAAGTGTATCGCGATCAAGATCGATTGAAAATGCAACATAGATTCAGACAGAAAAATATAAATCATTTATGAGACTGAAATATTGCTGAGACAAGCAGATATATATATATATATATATATTCAAAATATATTTAATATTTATTTATTTATTTTCCATTTGTATTCCCTGTTTTAACAAACCCCATTCCGTGCAAAGAACGGGTACCTCAGCCAATCATGTATATTTGGGGATATCACTGAACTCCACTGCTAAATCAATGGAAATGTAAGTATCCATAACTCGTGGTATAATCAACCGATTTACATATTAAACATGACTGTTTAATCGATTAGGTTAAGTTAAAAATACCTAACCCAAATTGAAGCTTAGCGAAACAGATAATTCAAGAAATTCATAGTATCACTTCTCAAAAACTGCACCTCACAGGCAGTACATAGTCCAATTATGAAGTCACATGTTAACAATTAGCATTTGTGAGCAATATTTAAGAATAACAATAATCAAATAAGATACTTGAACCAGAATCTATTTATTATCCACGATCTAAAATTTAATTTGAATTGTGATATTTGATGATAGCTGTTTTCGGTGCAGAAATTTCAAGCCTAAAACATTCTCAATTTATCCTTTTTTCATTTTTACAGAAATACGGTAGAAGATATATCAAGAAGAAAACTAACACAGAAGAATAAAAATTTAACCGTAAGGAAAAACGTCTTTAAAATGCCAAACTGTATTGTGGAGATATTGCTTATAGAATTGTTATTTATTTGAGAGGCTAAATGCATCAAGTAATCCATAGAAAGTTAACATCATGCTCCTTTTAATCCCAAAATCAACTAATTGAAAAAACAATTTCACTGAAGAAAAGAAATTAATTATGATAGGCACACAAAATCTCTTATTATATGCATTCCCATGAGTATATAAAATCTAAAGTAATTTCAGTTTTTTTTTTTTTAACATGGCATCAATTTGAATATTGCAGAATCTTTTTTTGCATCGACAATGTTAATCGATTTTGAATAATTTAATTGATGATAAGGAGAAGTATTTTCTATACTGTTTATTTGTTTTTGTTGTTGTTGTTGTTTGTAAAATCTGGCTATAATCTACTCACTGCTTTTATTTTATCGATAATCACACGTGTTTTGTATTTTAGGACTTGAGTCATTCTTATATTAAGATATGATTATATTTCACTGTATATTAATATGCATGATCTGAAATTTTTGAATTTGTGACCAAACATACTTCTGATAAAATGATATGATAATCTTTTATGTGCGTGCTCCCTTTTTTCTTACCTTTTTTTTTTGTATTACATTTATGAATTTAAATTTTTATTTAGTAGATAATAGCAACCAAATAATTATTGCATACTAACGGCATACGAACTTCATACTATAATTTTTGGAGTTATTAAGAATCACTTTAACTCAATAGTGAAAAAAATGAGTTTTATAAGATGAAAACTCTTTAAGACTGTAACTGTTTTAACAATACTTTACTGATGAAAATGACCACAAAGAACCACAGAAAATTGTCTTTTATTTTTCAGAAAATTTGGAAAATCTTTAGGAACTAAATGAAATACGCAGCACTCTCAAAAATGATTTCTTTAATTCACGGAAATTTGGCAGCAATGCTGCTGGAATATCTCCGTTTCTTTTTTCTTCTATCAATCGAAGAAACTTATTGAGATTCAACGAATTTTTTTTTTCCCTCTTCTTCAGATTTTCCAGAAGAATTCATGAGAATATAACATTTCCAAGGAGTACGGAAATTATTCGTTGAAAAATGAGAAATAAATTAGTGTGTAAAGACGCACTGTCGAAAATCATTTCGATTCACGGAAAGCTTTAGGTAGCAGTGCTGCAGGAATATTTCCGTTATTTGACAAATATCCGTTTCGTTTTTTCTCCTGTAAATTGAAAAAGCTTCTTCTGATTCAACGAATTAGTTTTTCTCTTCTTCACATCTCGGGAACGAGAATTCCCGAAAATATTACGTTCTCATAGAATACGGAAATTATTGCCCTTGAAAAATGAGGGATAAATTAGTTTATAAAGACGAATTTTTATGGGAGTGAGTATAAAAGCACCATTGAACGCTAGAAGTCAATTTTTGAAAGTCTGCTATTCTTTTTTCATGTCACAATTTACTTTTACAATTTTTGTGCAAAAAATAAAATCTAATCTACTTTCT
Organism: Cheiracanthium punctorium; assembly: GCA_038373885.1. Classification (NCBI taxonomy): domain Eukaryota; kingdom Metazoa; phylum Arthropoda; class Arachnida; order Araneae; family Cheiracanthiidae; genus Cheiracanthium; species Cheiracanthium punctorium. The sequence continues at coordinate 1,866,299 of JAWZYV010013864.1, forward strand.
AAAAAAAATTATATAATTTTAAAAAAATTATCATTTTATAAACTTAATACGATTACTCAGCTCATCAAAGTAGCACGTTTTGGTAAATACTTTTTTTTTCAAATGCCAGGACACTGACCATTATATCATAAGGCAACGGGCACTCTAGTATTTTGTTACAATACATTTAAAATCCTTTAGGGAAGAACACCTGACAAAATGAGCTTCAATCGTGGCTTGTCCAGAATTGCATAAAACATAGTCAGGGGAATTTGTCAAATTAAAACGGAATAAATGATCATTCAGACAATCGAATTCAGGCAAAAGTCTAAGTACATTTTGCCTGAAACGTGTTTAGTCTTTTGCACACACCTCTTGTACACCCGTACATGACCTCTTGACTTGAAATGCTCATTTAACCCTTTAACCCGCAGTGTTCCCGCTCTGGGAACACTAAACTCTGATGTTTTGACTGTTGCCAGTCACGAAGTATAGATTTGATTTCTATAAAAATAGTTGCGGGTGACATAGCTCCACCAGAATCCTTTACATTTTAGCACGCCATTTCCCGTAAAAAAGTTGTCACGATTATTTTTAACAGCACTGACATCTGCTGAAAAATGGAAGAATGCGAGAACAGTTGGATAGATTGCCCAATCCTGAATAAAGGGCAGCCTTTGCCATCGATCGACTTAACTACCAGCAAGATGGCGGACTATCGAAACGTTCATCGCGTACCACAGATCTAGAGACCCTTTTTTTGACGACAGCTGACTGTGCCGCACAGCCAGCTGTCGTCAAATAAAGGGTCTCTAGATATGTGGCACGCGATGAACGTTTCAATCGTCCGCCATATTGCTGGTTGTTAAGTCGAGCGATGGCGACGGCTGCCCTTTTTTCAGCATTGGAAAAGGGTTGCGCCTTAAAGAGTTAAGAAGAAATAAACTTTAATTATAAAAAAAAAAATTCTCTAATGTCAATTTTACTCATCACTTTGTTTCTCTCTAACCTGTAATCTTTTAACAATACACAGAAGTTATAGTGTTGCTTTTTATACTATTTCCAATTTACTAATTCCACAATTCTGGCGAAAATTCAGACGTTTTAGAAATTTGCATTAGGTACTAGCCCGTCAACGACGGGTATTTCAGATAGTTATTTACTAAAAAGGGAATCAGACGGCGGTACTGACTACATGCAATGCAGCTACTTGTGATTCCACGTGCCCAAAGCGTTCGTCAGTCACCAGTAAAATAACCTTATTGGTTACGTCTTCAATAGTGGGGAGCAATGAGTTGTTAAAGATTTCTTTTTGTGAAAGGAAAGAAAATTGGTGCAGTGCAACAAAGCAATACATTCGAATGGTGCTCGTCTGGTTGTATCTCACTCGATTTGTGAAAGACTGCCCAGAAAATTTTTCCTTGAAGAACTTCCTCTGCAGTAAGAAGTTTGACTCGGACGACCAATTCAAACGGTTCGTGCAAACGTGGCTCTTCTCGAACGCGACAAAGTTCTATGAGACAGGGATTTTCTAACTGATTCCATTGCGACTAATGCCTCAAGATGCATATAAACGTTACATGGAAAAATAATAAATTATACTCAGCACTCATTTTAATTTCTTGTTGTCATTACTTGAATTTTTCTTTCCTTCTTTTGACATTATGTGCACTATTTTTTGCTATGCCTTCTTAACTGTTATGTATATGTATTCCATGATTTAAAGAACTCCAAACCATCTCCTTTCAAACCTTTGTCTATCAATGACATTATTTTGCCAGCGCATCACGTAGAAACGTCAGAAAAGAATGACATAAAATTTGACTGCTTGATAAATTGCTGAATGTTATGGTTGGCGGATCACCCTGTCAAATGCATGTTGAGTAGAGTTATTTGAGCATTTTCTGGGAATTATCTTTTCAATTTAAATCTTCATCATGAGTTTATTGAAACTGGGATCTTTTAAAAATTCCTTAAAGTATATCTCAATATTTTAAATTTAATTTTTAATATGTTCATTTTTATACCTGAAAAATAAATACTCGTTGACGTACAAGCAGATACCATTTAAATATTTATTAACTAGTGATTTATTAACTAGTGACGCAAGAAAAGCTGCTGTCGCATATTCATGACTGTTAACAAATCATGACCGTCTGACGTCTTACTTCTTCCATATAGGCGTTGCCGACTGCCCGAATTGTACTCTTCTGGCACACGTCAAGTATGATAGCTGAACATTTGGATGTGCACTCAGAAATAAGTAATTATAAGGGTGATTCCACAGTAACTCATGCTACATTTTTTTAAATCGCATTTTTAAACATGGCGTAATAATAAGAAATGCATTTACTTTCTTTCAGTAAAATTTATGCTGATTACAGATCGTTTCCTTTTTTTCAATAAACCATTAAAAAAATTATAATGGTTTATTCATTTTCATTGGTACAAATTCATTTTTTGAAATATTAATTAAAATTGCTGGGTTACTCATTTTACCAAAAAAGACTTTGAAGTATGGGCAGAAAGTCAGAGTTATATCTCTGCTAAAATTCTAGAGGAGAGGAGGTGATTATGGAATACCATTTACATTTCTAACTGTAACTTCATAGATTTTTAAATAAAATCCCCCAAAACAGCATGAGTACATGCTATAATTAATCGTAATGAAATGTCAATTGCAAAGAAATACACAATTTATTTTGTTGTTATAGAAAAAAAATATTTTTAAAAAAGTTACGAATGGAATAGTCGGGTAATATGGAATAGATGGTTTAAACCGATGAAAAGCAATTTATATTGCTTCATATATAGTTATTTGTCACTATAAAACAAATTTTTATGTTTTGTAGTTTAAATCATTATACTGGAGTCATTTCTGCTTCGAGTCGATTTAGAAAAGTTGTAGATATAATTTTCTTTCTTTGCTCCGATACAGTCATGGTGAGCCCACAGAGAACAGCTGGATCTTTGAATCCAAACTTATCGTCGTTGATCATTAGAGAATTTTTCGGGACAAAAGATGCATTCAGCGTCTTTGTTTTCCGGGTCTTTAGTGGATGACATGAAACCCATTACAATATTACCCAGTATTCCATAATACCCGACACGCCATCTCGGAAAACGAACCTTTAAAACTAATTGGCAAAACACTGACATATAAAAAATAACCACAGTTCAACAAACTACCATTCTCTTAGTGTACATTATGCGTAACATCAATGTTCATGTCACGTGTTTACTAGTAAGTTAAAATGTTTGAAAACGTATCTACAAAAACTCTTGAAAATCACAAAACATACTTTGTTCTGTAGCGAGTGGTACGGCAACAGAGAGCGGTCAACTCTTACTGCATTGTAAGAAGGGAATCTTTCTTGAGTTGTTCATGGTATTCCCTTGTGGCAATAGCAACTAACAGAGCCAAAATCTCGGTATTCCATATTTCCCGACTATTCCATAATCACCTCCTCTCCTCTACTTCTTAAGTGTTATAATCTTTATGAGAGCTTGTATGTACCTTTCTTATCACAAAATATCATTTAGTTTTGTATATAAAATTGGTTATTAGGTTAAAATATACTTAGTAATATAGTAACTCGCGTTACACAGTTAGGTAACTCTTGCTACAACGTAGATGTCTGACTTTGAAGTGATGCAATTCCAATTAAAAGAAACTTTTGCACAAAATAAACAGTTGCCAACACAGCTACAACAATTCGGAATAATTTCTCACACAATTTATCAAAAAAAAATTTTCTTTTTGATTGTCATGTTCATGTTCATAAGGAATTGCCCATAATTGTATTGCTGAAAACTACTGGCGAGGTCGTGTACTGATGGCATAAATGCTCATTTGTACGTGTACTTTTTTACCAAACAGTTAAAATATTTCCAATATTCCTTTTTTTCAATATATTTGCTTTTAAAATTGAAGATGGTTTCCAGTATAAATAATTCATTATTTTGCCAGCTTTTAGAAACATTCGAATTCAGCATAACGTCTTTCACTGCGACCATCTTTCTTTCTAACTTTCCGAAACGAAACATTTAGCTGAACTACAACAACTGATATCGTTCTGCTTTTAAAACAATCGTTACCCCAAATCACTTAGTGTTAATGAAATTTCCCATGTCTTTTTCGTAAAGAATCTATTTAGAGCTCTCTTTCTCTTTTCCTTCCCAACAGCGTTTTATTTTTTTATTTCAATACAATGTTAGTTTTGCAGTTTTGGAAAACTTTAGATGATAAAATTGCTTATTTTATTCAAACAAGTTTCTTAAGCATATATTACTAGTGCATTTCTTTTTAATTCTGTCGTATTGCAAGAGAAAATACAGAAAAGTAAATTGAATGTTGTTATGGTCCATCCTGGGGGAACATCAGAGCTCTTTATCTTGCATCTTAGTCTTCTTAAATGTGTCTCACGAGGAATATGTGAAAAGGAAAAGTGAGAAATCTACTTTGTTTCGCTGTTTCTGATCAAATCAAGTTATTTCAACGCATTTCTCAACTAAAACTGTCTCAAATTCTAAGTTAATCTATAGTAAAATCTCTTTTGTCTGCATATCATATGGAATTCAAAAATAATTGTGGGATAAAACTTAATTGGGCTCTGAAAATTTAATACTGGATATATTTCTGTACATTCGTTACACAGTGGAATCAAATATTGCCAATTTCACATGTTAGTTACTCACGTACCTCATCTGAGCTCAAATGAACTCTTCTTTCCTGCATCATGATACCACGCGCATGCTCAGTGAGGTGAACACAGCAAGCGGGGCGTGTAATGTAGTATTGTCAAGTTATTTCCGAAAGATAGTGATGCAGTTGGTGAGTGTGTTCAATATGACAGTGCGTCAATGTACTCTAAAATTTTACTCTCAAATCAGCATTGTCTTATAGAAAAATGGCAAAAGCGAGTAAAAATGTTTGACGAGGGACACCTGCACGTGGTAGATATGCGTCGGACCATTCGTTACTGTGTCGTGGAAAAAAGAATATTTATGCTCTAATAGATGTTACTGGACTGTGATCGAAGCCATAAAGAAACCACTTACTGGTACTGGACTCAGAACTGTTCCAGATCAACATCGCTGATAACGTGTTATACACAAAGTTAGCAGAAGACCTGCATGAATTTAAAACCTGGATCAGTTGCAAATATGCGTTTACGGTAACAGCCCATGTATATGCTTTCCGAGCACTGAAGAGACCTAAATGCCCCCTTGAAAATATATTTTCTGTTAGGGAAATTGTTTTTCTGTGCATCCTGTAAAAAAAGGTTTAAAAGAAATACATTAAATTTGATTGAATAGTGAGTAAGTCTTTCAATGGCAGAGGTGATCATAGATACGTTCACAGAATATCTATGCATGCATATTGAGATTTGTTGTGTCACGCGTAGAAAATTACAGGAAAAGGCTCAAAAACATAACTTTGAATTGGTGACATACTTTGATGATGTTTTACGAAGCTTCCACTGAAACAAACGTTTAGTCCCACCAAGGCTGAGTAGATAAGACGTGAAGTGTGAAGATCACTAGTTCAGCCCTACCGCGTAGCTGTCGATCTAACGGTCTGGAGTTTTGATCGGTTTTCTATAGATGTGTCGTGAATACGCGTCAGAGCGTGAATGCCAGTGCAGCCTCGCCCCTATTGGCAGATGTATCTACGGTAGGCTTACTATAACACTAAACACGTACACAAACACGAAACAAACCCTTAATCGTTGATTATAAAACTCTTTGAAATATCTCCCAAGTAACTACATTAACTCCAAGATTCCGCTTACAAATTCACCGCACACAAATTGAGCTTACAAATTCCGCTTACAAATTCAACTGCACTGGCTGCCGGCAGTTAAATGTTTACTTACAAGTCCATTACCAAAGCTCAAGTCGATGGCACCACAAAAATTCTTAGAACATTTACATCCCTGTCGAAAATTCAATATAATTCCAAGCCAAAGAACGACGTGAATATATGTTTACCGGCAAAACAATTAAGACAAAAGTAAAAAATTACACAAAAATCACTCCTTTCCCACTAGCAAAGCCATCACATTTGGCACCGCCAACTCACCAAGCTTAGGAACCTGCTTGGAAACATAAGAGAACGCACGTTAAAATAATTGAAGTAGAGAAACAGCATTGATGAATTAAAAAAAAAGAATTTATGGCAACGGTCAAAAATAAATTTCAAGCCTAAAGATATGTATTCGGCATCATAGTAGGCAGATTACATTCCTATCGGTCGAATAGAGTTAAATATGTTCTTCATTCATTGAGATTCCCTACAAAATATTGATACTCATCCACCGGAATCTGTGGGATTTCTGAATATTGGATCCCATCAGAAACTGTTAACGACATTTGCTTAGAATTAGATGCAAGAGGAGACAAATCTTTGCATCTGTTTTGCGAGACCGGACTTTTTTTCGTCTAGTGTCCATCCCTAACTTTGTTTTGTTTTCTGTAATAATTCATTCAGCACAAATAAAACAGTTATGTTGGAAGATGCAACATAATTCATTCGTTAACCATGTATTAATTTGCTTGCTTTTTGCAGCAGTATATTTTTCCTGAAATTCCACCTATAATTTTTGTCCTTCTGAAAAGAAATTTCCAATGATTAAAATACTCACCTTAAAAACATCCGAGTTTTTATGCATAGATTTCTTTTAATTCTATCTAAAACGTGATAAATAATACGACAGTGAACTGAGTGTTGTTATGGTTCATCCTGGGGGAACATCCAAACTCTTTATCTTGAATCTGACCATTTGAAATGTGTCTCGCGAGAAGGATGTGAAAGAGGAAAAAGTGAGAAATCTACTCAGTGTGTTTCATCGTCTGGGAACAAATTACGTTACAGCGACTTATAAGTCTATTAAAATTGCGATCAATAAAACTGTCTTTGCAGCAACGAAGGGCGTATCTTGGATAAATCGAAAAGTCAAATTGGTTAAAGAAAATACCTTCAGTTGCATTAAATTTACTTCCGGGAAAAGATTTGAATGAGAAAAATTATGTGTAAGATATCACGGTGAATTGAATTTTTTTCAAATGAGCTGAGACTTTCAATCATCATTACACATTTAATAATAAGTCACACTTTTTTTTTACATCAGATTAAAATATTTTTTCTGGTTTGCTGAATTTCTCTTGTATTTTGACGTAGTTTAAGTGTAAAGGTAATAACTGTAATTCTTTAGTGTTCTCTTAATTTCTTTTATACCCATAGATTAATTCAATAAAGTGATTATTTTAAAGTATTGACACAGTCTTTACATCACAACGTGTTGGCGTAACGTGTATCCACACGTTGTGCTGTTATCTAAGTAAATATTTTTTGCAGTGTATATGAACTACTAATGACTATTTAAACATAAATATAACCCCTAGTCAAAACCGTAATACTATAAATAAATTTAGATTATTATTACTTTCTACTTTTTGATTTTATAGTTTTTTTATATATCTTTTTAATTTAATATATATGTGTGTGTGTGTGTGTGTGTGTGTGTGTGTGTGTGTGTGTATTATAGAGGATTATTGCCTAATTATGACAAGGTCGTGAATGCATCAAAATTAATAAATATGAAATAAAAATATGAAATCAATATTCTATAATAAAAGCGCTAAAAGCTGCATCGTACTACAGAACAGTATATAATAGTAAAATGGCTATACTTACGGATATATCTACTACTCATGCCTGTTTTGGATACGATTTTGTGTTTATTGAATATTGGACTTCGAAACTGCTGTAGAACGATTCCATGATTCGTAAGTTTAGCAATTTTATTATATATATATATATATATATATATATATATGATTCTATTTATCTTTCCTTTTTTTTAGAAAAAATACTGAAAAGAATCGTAAATGAACTTTAATGTTCTCTTTATTTCTTTTTATACCCATAGATTAATTCAATAAGGCGATTATTTTAAAGTATTAAGAAAGATAAAATTGTGATAAAGTTTCTTAATAATTATGTATTTGTACACATTACTTTACCATAATAATCGTAGTTCAGTATCCTAATTTTTCTTTACTCTTACAATTTATCAAATATTCAATTCTTCATTCTAAGTTCACAGATAAGGGCATATGAATTTACATTTCATCATTTTTCTTCGTTTCCATTCTCAGATTGACAAATAAATAAATCTTTTAATACTTCAATAAGCTTCTGGGTAGGTGTTGCTTTTGTGTTTTTTTAAAAATTACATTTATATTTTCTTCATTACCACTAAAGCGCTGTACTCATTAATAATAACTGCATATCAGCAAAATGTATTTTTTGTTCATTATAAGTAAACATAAATATTTCATCTTAATCCTACTTGCGGAGTTTTTCTTATTCATTTGTTTGAAAAGTGATTAGCAAGGATAATTTTTTTACAGTTTTTATTATAAACATAAAAAAAAAGTTATGTATATTATATCAAAGTAAACGTGCAGGGGATTTAAATTGTTATTTATTAATTGTTATTAATTGCTTATTAATAAAACGCATTATATATTTACATCGTTTGAAGGTATTTGTAATTTGCCTTTAAATCGACATTAATTAATAAAAATCTAGTAAAGTGTAGTTGTCTGTCAGTTACTTTTTCAAGAAAAGTATACTTAAGTGATAAGGCTGTAATGTTTTTATTACCGTTTTGAAGTTGCTTTCTAGTTATACTGCACTGCAATATGTTTGGATTTGTAATTGATCTAAGAAACTAAATTTAAACTTTAGTTAATTAGATGAAAGTTTATTTAATCTTGATTATTTGTTTTGGAAAGTGTGTTTACCACCAATCGTGTCCTATAGACGGAAAAAAACATTTAATGTTTTCATTCAAAAAGCATGATATTGTATTCAAATATAAGAAAAACAACATGAAACTTTTATTATTCAAGTATTTACAATCTACAAAAACTAAAATGGTTAACGATTTATTAATAGTCGGGAGATTTCAAGTACTGTTCGAGTCGTTCAGGTAAGTTCGTTAACATGGTACCAAAACACCCTTTCATTTACAGTGTCAAAAGAAAAAAAAGAGAATTGTGTTTATAAAAATGGATAAAAGCAAATGAACAGAATTTGAAAAAAAAAAAATTATGAGTGGCGTCTAGATATTTTGACACTTTATTATGTTAGTACAAAAGCTTACCGACAGCTGGTGCTGCAGCTGCTGCATTCAGCAATGATTGGCAGCTGCATGACAATATGTTCAAAATATTATCATGTAATTGCACTTTATCACTAAATCCACGAGGTTATTTTTCTTTGAGGCCTTTGTAGGATCATGTAGAACGAAAGTTCTACTAGTGACGCAGCCAGCCCCAACCAATCAACCGTAAAACTTCGCAGTATCTATATTTACATCTAACTTTTCTATTTTTAAAAGTTCTCTTCTGGATCTCGGAATCCGCTCTAACGAATTTTTTACAATTAATATATGATTTTAATCGGTGCCAAATTCGATGAGTGACGTCGCCAGTTAAGCTAGGAAAACTCGATTTTTTTTATTTAATCCAGTTCAAAGAGGGAACTATTTGACCCGTGTAAGAAAATACGGAAAATGATCTTGTTTCAGAGGCGGTAAACAAGACAGGGAGTATGAATACAGTGCTGTTGCCGGACGCGAAAGTGAGAGGTGAGAGACCATAAGAAAATATTTTTTAAGGATAACTAGGCTCTTAATTATTTTTTTTTTGGGGGGGGAGTCAATTAATCATCAATTTTCATCACAGTATTCCAAATTGTTATAAATATGCTCTGGACAAAATTGATGCAAAGAATTGACCTTAAAAATCTAAAGGGAAATGACTCGGCGCTCAATCTCAATCTATGATTTCATACACACATAATAATTCCGTTCATTCTTCCTTTTGAATACGTTATCCCTTATGTTTTAAATTAGTCACTCTTTTAATAATATTTCTGTTTCCTTTTGCTTTTCGCTCTCAGCTATCCCAGATGTCACGTAGATCCATGACAAGATTTTTACAAGTTAACGTATATCGTAAACCAATTTCGTCCTACACAGCTAGTACGTTTCGCTTCCGCTTTCTGACCAGATGACTTGAGTTCTATTTGCGACGTCGCAATTTTTTGCGAGATGAGCTTTGTGTTACTGCCGTTTTTGTTTTATTTCATTTGTAAATATAATAAGATATTTTATATACTTTACTTATTTTTTCTGTAATTTATTTTGCTATAATTAATAACTAAAAATAGTTAAGACTTTGAATTAAAAAATAATTAATTTAAGTATTTTTTGGTAAAACTCCTTCCTAACTTTTTCTTTAAGTATTTCGTATCTCTTGTATTTTGATAGCTATTTCTAATTAAATTAAGTAAGTCATAGTAACCAAACTAAGTGAAATGTATATGAAAATTTTGCTTGCCCTTTTGGATAGCGTGACGCAAAAGATAAATTAAATTATTGAAATAAATTCATTTGAATACATTATATAGACTCAGTGAAAGTGTGATATATTTGACAGTGTATTCCATAATTAAAAGCATTGCTTAAATGCGTAAATCTTCTTTAGAAAATAAAACGAAAGTAACTGTAATGGAATTTAAAAACAAATCTTTAAAAATCCCAGCAGGCGACACTCAAAATTTGATATCATTATTTTTAAGACCCATATTTAAAATTCATAGAGCTATAAAGTAGAATGCTGCGTCACAAATTTTTAACCAGTTAAGGGTTTTTGCATGGTGTGTGGTTTACCGCCGAAATCCCACTTTGCTAACTGAGCTGCCTGGATTAAGCTGAGGAGTATGCAGCCATACCGTCAGAGCCATTGCAGAAAATGTATTCTACTTTCATTCTGAGACTCCGACATGCAATTCTCATGAATGCAGGACATGTAATTGGTTTTATGAATGCAGTAGCTGCAGCGCCATCTGTCGGTAAGATTTTGTTCTAACATCATTAAATGTTCCAAAAAACAATCCAGACATCACACATTCGTTTCCAGCAAGAATTTTTCAATAACTCTATTCGTTTGTTTTTTAGTCACCATAGTAGTCTTCTTTGGGACACCCGGTATATACTACTGATTAAAAACTTCTAAATACTACTTAAGCATGCTATTAAGAGTTTAAATAATTGCTGTAAGAATATTCCTCAGATAGAGTGTCTGACTAGGTTGTAAGGCACCCAAACCCTTAGTAATACGTAGACACCTGGTAGTTTGTGCATGATTTCACCCTAACAAATTAAACCATTTCACTTTTCCTATTGTATTATGTGAAGGACATCCTAATGTCCAGTCATGGAGTACTTATTGGTTTGAATGAATTCAACAGAGATAATAATACTGTGCTCCTTTTACTGAAGGGAAATAGTGCTTTCTTGCTGGCAGTTTCTGACTCTTTATGTTAATCAGATCCACCATTTTTAGCACTAGTACTAATGTTTATTTAAACTGAAGCTATATCCATGATATCTTTATTTTAAAATCCGTATTTTCAAGGCTATCTGGTTGACTACTATTTCTTTGCAACGGAAGATGTAAATATTTTCCTAACACACGGGACAAGAGTGACCAAATGAAAGTAAAATAAATATTTCTTGTTCATTCCGTGTGTCTGTTTATTTGCACATGATATCTTCTGGATGTATAAATTCTTTAACACATTAAACAGACTTTACGTATGAGGAGATGAAAATATTTATATAAACGTAGAACTAAAGCAGGTACTTTTTTCACAACTTTAAAAAAATGTTTTTACTATACTTTTATATAACATAATTTTATTATACTTTTTTCGAAGCAATTCTATAACCCTAATTCTAATTCAAACATAAAATATCTCAGGAAAGTCCCCAGCAAACACACTACTGCTCGCAAAATCACAGCAGGGTACTGGTCGTGCTGGCAAATGCCGTATACCAGGAGGAAAGAACATTGCTGTCGACTACAAGTCACTGGGATTCCAGTGTCTGAAAAATGCATATGTGCCAGCACGGTGCCGGTAGGTGAAGTGCCTATAGCGACCAAGTGTCTATAAGATGCACAGAAAAATTAACGGCGTGGTACTGTTCAAAATGTACCGGACCTGCACTATTTCGCTGTAATGTGCCAGTAAATATTTCGTACAGTTGGCATAACTTCGTTATTTTAATTAAATAACATTCTTTTTCATTCATGCTGTGTAGTAATGATCAGATGTGTACAGGGGGTTCAAGTTCCGTACCCTCAAAGGCAGGGTCACTAGTAAGATTTTTTTTTTTTTTTTTGAAGGGGTGGGGAGGATTAGAAGTCCTTAAACTGCCAAGTAAAATATCAGATTTTATTACTGATTCATATTTTCATCAAGTAAATTACCAGCTCGGTGGCGCACACAAGGGAGGGGTCCAAGGGGTCCGGTTCCCCTCCCAAAAGAGTTGTCACTTTTCCTTCGTTAAATCGTCATGTAATTTTTGACTTTTAAATATATTAGAAGACAGCACATTCTTATTTTCAGCAATTAAGATAGATAAATAAAAACACTAAAAGGGGATTACGATAAAACCATAAAAAAATCTGCATTTTTTTGAGCTGGTTGGTGTCGCAGATTTATGTTTTGGACCCCTCCAAGAGAAAATCCTGTGTGCGCCACTGTACCAGCTTATTACATTTGTCGACTGACTTAGTGTTAATTTTGCCAAGTCTACCAAGAATAGAAATAATATACCTCATTTTCGATAATTTTATTAAAAAAATTGGCAAAAAGTTTGCCATCTAGGTTTTTAATTTTGCCAAGTGTAATAGAATATGACATTGTTAGTTAGGGATGTTCCCCCGATCCAACCCCTTTAGCAAGGTCCCTGCCCTATGACGTGCTCTTTCCATCTTCCAGATTTCAAAGCGATTTTTGATGAATCTTCGTTCATCCCTTTAAAAAGTTTAAATTCTATTCAGGTCTCATTATTCACAAGTACAAGAGAATTCTAGGAAGCACAATACACAAAACTGTAACCAAAAATTTCGCTTCTTCATTATAGAGATTAATATTTAATAAGAATCAGAGCATTATAATACAGATTGGATATTCCAATTCTGTGAAATTCTGTTGGTGGGGGACCTCAAATATTGACTGTTGTGCTGAATTATTCATATATTTCTATAGAAATTTTGAAACAATGAGTCTTGCACAGATATTCAGGATAACATGGCTTTCATTTTTAATCACAATACTGCGCCTCTATGCACAGAGTTCTCCAAATTATCTACTTGTATTTAGCTGCTACGCCTTTATGTAATCATTTACATTTGTCATCAAAGTTACGGAGGCATTTACTCTTAGAATATTTTTAGCTATATTAAAATGAAACGGGTTTCTTTTTGTAATTAGCCCTCGCGTTGCAAGCTTATAAAGAGAAAACAATGCCATCTCGTTTTTCTAGTTGCTTTTCATTTTATTTTTCTACTATTCAAACACCTTAGACTATTTAATTATATTGATGATTGGTATGCTTATGTAGATATGACATTTATGTGTGTGTGCGTGTGTGTTTGTAAAATATTCATTCTCCTTTATAGACAAGCATAAAATGTGTTTTCCTCAAAAAATTTCAACTGATTGTCTACTTTCAGAAACATTTATAAATCATTTGTTAAATAAGTATTTTCATATTTTTATAAGCAAACTTTTGATAGGTTATACTATAGTTTCATTATCTAAATTATAAATGAATTTAAATTAAATATTCACACTAAATAGCTAGCTCACAATCAGTTTTAAATACAACGCATGCCTATTTCAGTAGTATGCATGTTATATGCGCATATGCAAAATAATCCATGATTAGTTTGGGGAGATTCTCCATCCATGGCATCAAAAATTTTGAGTCCACGTCAAGTCACATAATCTACAAGTTCCTCAAAACGCGAAGAAAATCACTCCACAAAAGAGAGGCCCGGAATAAAACAGAGATTCTTATTTATACAAGTTAGGCTACTATCATCATACTATTGGGCATTCCAGTTAAATGAATATCTGTCGCAAAGCTATGACTTAGTATCCATAGTAATTTGGTTAGTGAATCCATAGTAATTTGGAATTACATAGTTTTTATTTTAAAACACAAGAGAAACGGTTTTATATGTATCCATCCTTTAGGTCCTTGAATTTTTTTGATCTGTAAAATTTTCCTTGTCCTCGTTTAAATTTAAAAAAATACTAAAAATGGTGCATTATTATAGGTGGCATTCAAATTAGTAGGTATCGTTTCAATAAGTAGTTCCAGTTCCGCGCTTTTAAGTTAAAAATAAATCTCTTGTGCGTGTCCAAGCGTTTTTCACATTTTATATATTTGTTTTTTGTTTCTTCCCAGCACAATCACAATGAAATAATTTCTAACAGTAGTAATTAGGGTGCGTTGGATATAAAACTATTACGTTTCTAACAACAATTTTGGGTTAAACCTACAACTTCACACAATTTTGCGCATTTAGATAAGTAAAATTACTATTTAGTAAAATTAATAGGATACATTTTCAGTATGTTCCACACTTTTTACCTATTTTTTTTTTTGTCTTTTTCATTAAGTGCAGCGGTCGATCCAGGAACTTTTCCCAGGGTCCCATTTTTGTGAAAATTGTATTTTTTGTGAATTTCAACATCTATTTTTGAGAATTCTCATATTAATTTTTTTTTATCTTTTCTTGTTGCTGTTAAAATAATTGACAAAACAAATTTAAATATAGGATAAACTGCCATAAAGGGACCGTTTTAATTAATTGTAATTTTTGTGAAGGGTCCGCAAATTTCGTCTACATCGAACCCTGAAATGTACGTGAAAACAACTCCAAATTTCCAACACAGTTGTCATAGGTAATTAAAATTATTCTGAAATCTAGAAACTCTAAAACCTTTTCGGAAAATCTACATATATCATTGCAAAAGTTTTGGAATTCATGTCAGTTCTCCTTATTCACAAGTTCTACAAACCTCTAGGTTATCAATGCACAAAAATGAAGCCAGAAACTTCGCGCCGAAACAGGGATTAATATTTATAAGAATCGGGTTCACTGTAATGAAGCTATTGGATATTTCGATCGCAGACACCTTCAGATGTTTATTTGGCTGCTGAATTATTCATCTACATAGAAATTTTGAAACAATAAGTATCGCATACATTTTCAGAATGACATAGTTTTCATTTTAAAATACAATTGTGATGTTGTTTTCATGCATACCCTCTAAATCTCTCAGTTCTGTTTGGCTGGTACTTTATTCTGCTTTCATACAAAGTTCCACAAACATTTAAAGCTATAATATTTTATGTGGTCTTAAAATAAAACAAATGTGTTTTTGGTTATCAGTTCTAGATCAGGTTGTTAAAGAGTAGCGAGTCATCTTTAACAGTTCTTTTTTTCCCAAGTTTTATTTCGGTATGTACAGCTGCGAGAAAAAATTAAGTTAATTTTGTTCAAAATGACGTATGCAATACTTCTAAAAGGTTTTAAAAATATTTTATGTCATTATAGAATTAAAGTAAGAACTTCGCGTCCTTTAATTTTATTTACATTTTTTTTCAAAACATTAGTTCTTATGTGCTACTGTTAAAGTTAATGTAAATGTTAACATTTCTTTGGTAAATTTTTTTGGACATGAGAAAGATAAAAACTAGTCGTAAATATGATAAATAATATTCTATTTAAAATATAAATTGATATTTTAGAATATTATTTAACAGATGCATGATATTTATAATTTTATATCATGTCTATTTGCAAGTAAAAGGCAAGTCAATAACTATCATTTAAAGTTTTTTTCCCCGGTTTGATAAAATAAAATGTTATTAAAATGTATGTTTTGTAGCGATAAAGTTACGCAGCAGATTGAAATTTTAACAGAAGCCTCCTTATGAAGTTTTTATCACTATATTAATATTTACTAGTAAGCTCCAAAGTTAATTTCCCTGAGAAAGTGCCTTAGTGAATTTAAGAGATTATGAGAAACGTAACTGTTTACTAGAGCAAATCATCAAAAGAAATAACAGTTCATTATTTTATCATGAATGTTACTTGTGGTGTAAATCAACTTTAAGGGTTGGTTAAGGGCTTTTATTACAAAATAAAGATCGGAGAAACTAAAAATTAAAACAAACAGTTTTCTATTAATCTTCTATAGTTTTCACCCTTTCATGAAAGAGCAAAGAAAAAGTTTCGATTTCAATTTTTTTTTTGTGGGGTGAAAACAGAAACGGATCTTTCCGTTTATGGATGAATCAAGGAATCATTCAAGTGGCGTTAAGGAAATTTAAAGACTCGGAAATTTAAAGAGAAAAGAGGAGTAAAATGTGGCCATCAGTTTAAGCACAAAATATTTTGAAATTCAAAACATCTTGTAGCCAAAGCGTATACACCTCTTCAAAACTTTCGAATCCAAGTCCAGTTTCATTACTCACTATTCCTGCAAAATACTGAGAAACACCACTGCACAAAAATTTTTGCCCAAAACTTCACCGCTACAGAAGCGAGATTAATATTTATAAGAATCTAGACACTGTAATGAAGCCATTGGATATTCCAATCCCATGAAATTCTGTCACACGGGCCCTCAGATATGGACTGTGCCTCTGAATTATTCATATCTCTCTATAGAAATTTCGAAACAATAAGTTTCGCATAGATATTCATGATGACATGGTTTTCATTTTAAGACACAAGAGTGGGGCTCTGGGCATGCACCACCCTCTGCTTCTGTTTAGCTGCTAGACTTTTCTATTTCCATTTGAAGTTACAGAAAGAGTTTAATATTGGAATATTTTAGGCGGCCTTAACATGTAACGAAATGATTTTTTTGGTATTCAACTTCAAATAAAATTTATTAAAGAGAAAACAATGCTTTAGAGTTTTGCAATTTCATCTTTTTCATACAATTATAAAGCAGAAATCAGTTGGGGAAGGTGGCCCAAGGGGAAAGCTTGCATAAAATAACATAAAGGTTAAATAAAACTTCGGTCTTTTGCCACAATATTTTGCACTATATTTTGCATCATAAACACATTTTAATAATATTTTAAACCCAAATTCAGTAACGAAAAAAATAAAATTTTGAGAAAGAATCCAAAAGATAATTTGACCCTCACCCTAGGCCACAATTATCCTTCATTAGAAAATAATTGTAATTTTTTTTCATCGGCAAAGTGAAAGTAGTAAAAGTAATTAATACTATACATAATGAAATAAAATAAGTTTTAAAATCATATAGTATGTATAATGTATTTTGTGAAAATTTTAAAATAAAAAAGTGTCAAATAGAATAAAATGAAATATTTCAAAATTATAATTCAAAAGTTATGGCCTACAATGAACGCAGAAATAAATTAAATAATGTATTTGGGAGTCACGGATTTTGAGAACGGCTGAAGGGCTGTCATGATGACTAGGGCCCGATATTGGAGTTTCTTCAGTCTATGGATCATTCAATGCATCATTTTCATTCAGTCGATGGATCATTATGGCCCACAACAGGTGTCATGTTGTGGGCCATACAACAGTGGGCCCACAACATACCCACTTAAGGTCATATTACTGAAACACGCACAGAAGCATAACAAACTGAACAAGTGTAATTCACATCTAAAGAGATACTCATTCAGTAAACCAACTCATATTTCTGTACATTAAAGACTGTATCTATATATATGTAAAAGAGGAAAGTCTGTTTGTTTGTTCGCTATACGCGTCCAGACATTTCGACGGATCTGGACCAAATTTGGCACGCTGACTAAATAGGACAAGAGAAAAATAATGCCGTAAAAATGAAATTAATCGGATTAATATTTTTTGAGTTATTTTATGTTTTATAAGGTTTTGGGCCATTTTCCTCGCATTTTACGTTATAGCGAGCTAAATTTCTGTCCGAATACTATATTTTTTATATCATCCGAAACTACATTCTTTTTCAAATACAATTTGTTACAAAAACGTACTTACGTTTGCCGATTTTGGGGAATTTTTTAAAGGCAATCATGTTTCGAAGAAAATGTACTGCTTTTAAAAATATGCTATTTTTAAACAGTCGCATCGAAAAACCTAACGGGCAAAAATTTTCCATCTTTTTACCGCTGATTGAACATTTATTTCTCCCTCTTTTAAATTTTGAACAGTGCGGAAATGTTTATTAGATTTTTTATATGATTTTTTTTCTGAAAAGATCACATATTAAAATTCTCTCCAGAATGCAAGTTCCGGAACGAAGGTAACAAATTCCCCCACTCGGTTCTTCATTTTCAAGGTCGGAATTTTTTTCTTACGTCAGGCAGAGCGAAAGAGAGACGGGAGGGGGGGAGTGAAAAGAGGTGGAGGGGGAAAGAGAGATGGGTCGGCGACCGTGCTAATCCAATCCCCAGCTCTTCGCGCATCCACTACGCGAAATTCAGGCAGATTGGTTATTATATTAATGACGGGAAACTCTATATTTGTTTTCCGTTGGTGCGTTGGTTATTTTGATAAAAGACTACATACCTGAACTCAAATAGGTAGAAGGGAAGAGGCCTACCCACGTCCAATTTCCGGTAACCTCTGTAAGCTAACAGATGCCATATTTATTGTTTTTCTCGGTTCAGCGGCAAGTCCCATGTCTTTTTTATTATCTTTGCAGCCGGAGGATTCAGATTCTTTCCCTTTACAATCTCATACCGACGACTGGGATCTATTTGTTTTTAGTAGTTGCGTAGGTATTAACCATAAATGACTGTTAGAATACATACAGGTAGAAGAGGAGAAGCCTAGCCACGTCCAATTCCCGATAGTTTCTACGCTATCAGGTGCTTTGTTCTTTTTTTCTTTTTTGCAGCGGGAAATCCCATGTCCCTTTTTTATCATTGCAGCGGAAGGATTCACATTCCAGCTTAGCAACGTCCAATTCCTGGCAACCTCTGTATTCTACAGGCGCCGTGTTCGTTTTTTTTTTTTTCGTTGCAGCGGGAAGACCCGTGTTCTTTTTTTTATCATTGCAGCGGGAGGATTCACATTCCTTCCCTTTACTATCTATATTTAAGGTAAATGGGCATTTCTCTTCCATTGCACGGGCAAAGCCGGGTCACGCTGCTAGTTTCTAAATAAAAGGAAAGTTAGCGCTTACCTTATAAGAGATATATAAAAGCCAGTTTTTTAAAAAATCTACTCAGACACGTCGGACGCCGATCTCTTAAATATAACCATTGGTTCTTCTTGACCTGGCACAACTGGATAATGTGTTACATAGTAGATAGCGTTGCCTGTGTGGAATAAAACATGTGTGGATCGTTTTGAAAACCAGGATCATTTTGGGCCACCTTCTCTTCTGTTGCTTAAAGCAGCTTATATATATTATAAAACAATTTTAATTCGTATAGCCTAATCCTTGCTAAACTAAAAAATTTTCCACAATGTGTTCTGCTCTATATGTGAATCTAATGTAGCTTTTCATTATTAAAATGGATAATGTTTATTAGGCTAAATAGTCCTTATTTCAATTTTTTCATAAAAAAATGCTCTACTATGTGCTTGCGGTACACTTCCAAACACTACAGCATAAATTTTTATAGATCCTTTTATAGATTTTTAGAATCATACTCACTGTCTTTTACATGAAAATTTCATGATATTTATTTAATTTTTGTACCATAAAATTATATTTTATTTTAAATCTTTAAATGGTCATTTCAATAAACTTTTAAAATGCAAATTTTTTAACTGTCTTTTGTCTCTATTAATACTTTATCATAATAAACTGAAGACCATTGTTCGTTTAAATTCCATCATATAAAATTAAAATCACGCATCAGATTCTACAAAGAACAACAAGAAGCTCAAGAAGTTTTCAACAAGAAGCTCATTTTAACTGTTATTTTATTTTAATTGTAAAATAAGCTGTATGACTAATTTGTTTATTCTTTAGATACAAAGCAAAAGTAAGGTTTTTTTATACCGTATATGTATCGCCTAATTTTATAAAAAATATTTAAATGCTTCATCATTCCCTAAATTATTTTTTCTGTAATTTAAACTAGCAATAATGAAAAAGAATTCAAAGAATCACTGTATTCTTGTCATTTCAATAATTTCATACAATTTAAGCACATAGTATATTTTGCAATAACAGTGTGTTTTTAATACTACGGGCAGGACACGGTGAGGTAAAATTAGTTCAAAACAGACATTTTTAAAATTCATTGACTATTTTCTGTTTCCTGAAATTGTTAAACATGAAACTTTTTTGTGTTTCTTTATGCAATTCATTTATGTTCTTCACACTTGAAAAGATTTTATGTAACTATGTTAGTTTTAAATGAAAAAAAAAAAAAACTTTTTTAAAGAATTATTTTTTTTGGTGGGGTAAGGTAAGTAATAGATTTTTAAAAAAGCCGAAAAAAATTAGTACACCTTATCAAGTTTTGTGTATTTCCTATCATGACTTGCAAATTATTCAACTTTAAAAATATTATGTCCACAAGGCGGTTAGATTTAGTTTCTAAATAAACACTGCATTCCGACACCTCAGTGTGTCAGGACAAAGTGGGATGAATTGAAAAAAAAAAAAAATTAAAAACTCTTTAAATAACAATAGTTCAGCCTTTAATAGAAAAAACTAATTTGTACTTGAATTTTCAAAAGCTATTCTTGACGAATAATTATTCAAATTGCGTGACAAAGGATGTACATCGACGCAAACTTTAAACGTTGCTCGAGCATTACTGGTCTAATCTCGTGGATTGTGTACGTGATGTTAAGTTCGAACTGATTCAAGTGTTCATTGCTTATTGTTATAGACTACATATGTGACATATTCCCCAAAAATTGCTAATGCTATTAGACTGGATGAGCAAGGTGCCAATCAAGAATTGAGCATAGCTCTACATATGTAATTTGGTAATCGAAAGGAGTATTCAATAATTCGACCGTTTCAGCTGACGTGTGAATAGTTGGCCCGTCTTGCTGAAGCAAAAACTCTTCAAAATTGTGTGTGGGGACATCTGATTACGTCATTTATAAACGTCCTTAAACATGTCTCTCTAGTGCAAGCCTTTAACAATGACGTTAGATACAGTATCATCATAAAAAAAATGCACCTTAACATTGGTGCATGTCAGTAACACTAGCACAGCGTATACAACAGCCATGATATTTTCTGTCTGCACTGATTTTACTTTTTTTTTATGAGGCTAATTGTGTTGAGCAAATATCTATTTTGCACAATCTATCGATGACAAGACTGCTTACTTGGTCGATTGTATTGATCATAAATTGGAAGTAAATTGTGAAAGATGTGCCTGTTGAATGGTTCTTTTTTATATGAAATTTCAAAATTTGAAGACGTTGCTCAACATATAACTCTGAACTGAAATATTACCATCAAGAAGTACAAAAAAATGAGATAAATAAAATAAAAAAGGGTGGCGTCGAAATGTGAACGGACAAGTCAGATACCAAATTGTTCTAGAAAGGCCAATACCACTTACTGCCAAGAATAGAAAATAGGATAGATGGACAACGAAAGGGTATTTAGAATACTAAGCAAAAAAGAAAAATATAGTATGAAAAAATATTTTTCTCATAACAATTTACGTTTGAAATCCATAAACAAGAAGTCATTCGTTTCGGATTAAGACCACCTAAAATAAACCAGCATTAAATGTTTGCGCAATTTAAAATGGAAATAGAAAGACACTGAGATTAATGAACAAGGGAAGATTCAAAGAAGTATGAACACAGAATCCCGCACTTTCGTGTTCTAAAATGAAAAACCGTGTAATTCTGAATATCTATGCAAAACTTATTGTTTCAAAATTTCTATAGAGAAATATGAATAATTCAGCAAAAGAGTGAATGTCTGAAGGTCTCCGCGACAAAATTTCACGGAGTTGGAATATCCAATAGCTTCATTATAATTTTCCAGCTCTTGTAAATATTAATCTTTGTTTTGGAGCAATGGAGTTTCGGTCTGTATTTTCATGAATTCTGTTTCTCAGTATTTTGTACAGCTTGTGAATAATGAGAACTGACGTAAATTCAATAACTTCTGAAGCGATGCATGTAGCATTCACTAAAAATTGTTTCGAATTTCCTGACAGAGGCTTTCAGAAATTATTCGGTATACATCTCATAAATTTGTTCTGTGAGATGTTTGGTTGGATGTACTTACTAAAGAAAAGATGATACGGTACGGTGAGATGAAATGAGTAAAATGGGTATATACTTCATTTTGATCAGAAATACGAATACATTGTTTTTAAATGATACTTCTCTTTTAGCCTATATTTCCCTACATTAGTTGGAAATATTTACACTTGTTGAAAAGTATATTACTTGCATTTGAAAACATAATATTAGCTTTTGTCTGCTTACCGAATCCTTGCTTCTTTCTGGTATCTCCAATAAACTTTCAAGAAATTAATACACTCCTGAAAAATGGAAAAGTTGTGTTACTACTTTTGATTTAAAAAAGGTCTAAACAGTTTATTATCAGATAAAATATAATTTTTTTAACCCATTTGTGCCTAGTGACCCTTTTTTGGGACGGCATTTTCGCTCTCGGTCAAAAACGTTATTTATTTTTCCCAGCCTATATTCACGAGTATTAAACCTCCAGTCCACAAAATATTTTAACATTACCAAGTAGGATGCTGGCATTTCAATTTTTATACATAATAATTTTAAAAGAAATCATCCCTTGTTCAAGAAGTTGACATCAGAAATTTATCTATTATTGGTGGTATCAGCAAAAATCGAAGGAAGTCGCAAAAGTATCTCGGCACAAATGAATTAATATTTTTCTGGTTTTTTTTTTTTGTTTGTTTGTTTGTTTAGTGTGGCGGGGTAAAACTGGCGTACTGATACGCTTAGCTTAAAATTATGCTTCCAAATAATCCTAATAAACTTTTTAATTAGTATAAATGTTGCCCGCTTACATGCAAAAATATAGGGTAAAAAATCCTTTTAAAATATACTAGTTATATTTTTGATCAAAAAGAATTCGATAATCAGAGGATAATTTCTTCTCCAGTGAATATTGTTAGGTAATTCATATTAGAAATTATATTAATTAAAAGCTCCTCGCATATGAGGTACAATTTTACACACAGATCATACAGATAAGAGTACATGCTGATCTTTATCGGCAATGAAAAAGTATATTGCTGAAAAAGTTCTAATTTTTCTTCAGATTTTTTTATTGGGTACTTAAGAACACTTATCTCTCTGTTTTTTTAAATTTTCTAGATTACAGATAAAAGTGTTCACGCACATAAAACATTCTTAGTAAAGTATACTGCATATGAATAAGAATAGCATATGTGTCTTTAAAACATACCCAAATGAACAAATTTAAATATAAAAAAATCTTCAGAGATTCTATTACAAGGATTTTTTTATAGCTGATACGTCCTTTTAAGGTTCACTTAGACCAAATAAATTTAAGTTGAATTGATAGCTTATTTACTATTTTTAATAGCACGAATTCAAAATAAATTTTGGTATTCAAATGTCGTCACAGCTTCAGGAACTAAGCTTTTACCAACACCTCCAAATATGTGTATTTTTGTTTTGAGTAAGTGTTGGCAGATATTAAAAGTCTCATATTATGAGGGTAAATCGAAATTTAAATTCAATTTTCGCATTATTGTTTCATTTCCACACAATTATAACTACAAAATATATATTTCTACATATGTTCTCAGAATTTCTATTCAGTTTCCTAGAATTTTTATTTTTATTTAGTAAATTGTTATACCTTACATTTCATACACTAGATGGTACCTCTAGCAACACAGCATAAATAAGAATGTTACTTCATTGCCGTTCTTGTTTCGGCTCCTAAAGTGTCGCAATTCAAATCGACACGAACGAAATGTACTACAATATAGAATTCTCCTTTGACATTTATTAACGCGTTGTAATACTTTCACCGTTCTATCTTTTACGCAACTTCACACAGAACCAACGTTACACCTGAGCGCCGGATTGAAGTTCTTCAAAGAAACCGTTGTTATTCAATTTCGTCAAACTAATATTCTTAACTCAGATGTAGAGCTGAAATTTTATAAGCTGAAATGCAAAGAACATGAGTTGATGTATGATAATGACTTTAAATGCACATGCAAAATGGCTGCAGCTGAGCTGAGACAACAGCATTTGCTTAATTCGACAAGTATTTAGTCCGATGATATGCTCTATATCCCAGTTCCCGACTCGATAAGGATTAAATAAAGGTATCATTGAAATCAGGAAGAAGAAAAAATAAGTCTCTCTCTATTCATTTTTGTATTAAACTTTTTTTTTAATCTCATACGGACAGGCTAATGCTAAGTGCCAGATTTTTAAGATAATATTTCTAAACACGTGCCTTCATGAATGGTTGCCAGACAAAAGAATCTACGCTTAATTTTCAAATAAACTAATACAATAGAATGAAAATTTATCATGTTTCCTGCTATTTAATTAAAATCGTCTCACTACCTAATTAATATTGAACACTCTCTCTATCAAAACCCGGTATAACAAATCTTATCATCTGCTTTCTCCCTAAACCTCTTTATACACTTGTGCTTTACACATTTTAGAAAATTTAAGCTTATGCATCTGCCATTACAGTGCTTCATTTAGCCATCATTGTGATCCAGGTACTAGATCATCCGATAGCATTCAACTACTAAATAACCCTTTTACAAAGAATGTTCCCCGCCCATTCTTTTAACGTCAGCTGATTTGAAGTGTTTCAAATTAAAACGCGCGGTACTCTGGAATGTGCCCGTTAAAATGCATTTCGTCCTTTAACAACAAACTTCGCGAAATTGTGACAAAACGCCCGAAAAATAATGCATGCGTTCATTCAGAAATGGCACACTTTAAGTGTGGTGCGGTTACGAAATTCCCCGGCAAATGGCGTTGTTCGAAAGCAATTAATAGCGGGGGGAAGGAGAGGGCATCGTTAAAAATCTACTTTAACAATAAAATATCAATTACAGAGCATTAGCATAAAGAAAACAGACAGTTATAATTGGAAATAAATTGGAAAATATTAATAAGGGCAACGCTTTCGATATTTATAACGAAATGTTTATTTCGAAGAGGGAAGAGGGAATATGGCCCTGGAATATTATGGAATTGCATATTTCTGTTTCATTGCTTTCGGTGGAGTAACGTAATTATTAGTTTCTGAGATGACGATAATGGAAATTTGTATTACGATCAGCGTAACTGAAAATAAATGCAGTAGTAAAATGAGGGAGAAAGGGAATAACGTATATTATGATTCGGTGAATGCCCTTAATAGCTTGTAAAATGAAATACTTCAAGGAAAGTGACAGTCATATGAAATCCAACAGCAAGAAATCAAAGATTTATTTGTTATTCTATTTGTTTGATTTCTTATATTCATATTTAGATGAATTATGGTAATTGTGGTGCATTAAAGCGAAAAAAAAATGTCCTATCTGAAATCATAGAACTAGTATGACTGTACTTTTTAAATGTAATTTTAAATACTACTAAGTGCACATAAACGCAACTCTATCAAAAAAATGCTTTAAATTACATAAAAAAGAAATGTCATATTACTCTTCTAGAAATTAAACTGAATTGATGAGAAATTCAGGTATGGCTTGTGGGGCAACTTATGTGCTGTTATGACGTGACTATTGAGATAACGTCCAAAAGCAATTAATTTTGGGGCGAGGGCAACTTTAAAAATATGCTCTAAAGATAAAATATGAATTGCAGAATATTCAGAGAAAAGGGCTGAATGCGCTTTATAATTTGAAATAAGGCAGTAAATATGATTAGGGGTATTGCTTTTAAAATTCATACTGAAATATTAATTCCGAAACGAAGAGAAAATTATCCCTGAATATTCTAATCTTACACATTTGTGTTGCAGTAAACTTAATTATTTCCTTATCTCAGTGATAATGAAAATTTGTGTTGCAACAAAAGTAAATGAAAATAAATATTTTATGAAATATAAGGGAAAGTTAATAGCATTTACTATTAGATATATGGGTCATTCTCGAAATTTGGGCACTTTAATGAAACTCAAGAATGTTAACTATTCTACATTAACACAATATCCATGTCACGAATTGTACTATGCAGTGTTAGATTGATATTAATAAATCTCCCAAAGTTGGAAACTTTTTTTTAATTACTTTTGTACGATAAAATTTCAAATATGTCAGAAGTCAACTCCATGGACTGCAATCAGGCCATACTTTACTTAAACAAATAGACGTATTATTAAAACGGCATAAAATATTATTTTTCATTTAAATTAAATTAAATAAATATGTATTGAAAAATATCTCCACTCGTTGAAATCATAATAAAGCTAGCAAATTTATAAAGCTTTGGTCAACTAAAGTTTGCAACCAGGTTGAAGCATCACCTCCATGGACAGATTTAGTTTTAAAAAGTTTCTTTGAAATTGCAAAACTGCTCATTTCTTTCAAGTGGTATTGAAGAGAGGCAGCCCTCTGAGTGCACCTCCATTGAAAAGAGATGTGAATTAAGCTTTGTTTGTACACAAGAAAAAAAGAAAGTTTCAATTCTAGGTAAATATGTTTTTGGTTGTCAACTCCATGGCTTCTGTAAAGCCTATAAAATGTGAACTGTTGTCTATTTTTTTTAATCATGCTTGGTGCACATAAAGAAAATGCAATAATAACTTTATTTCTGTTTTATTTCATTAAAACTGTGCTTTAGCTTGCACTAAAAATGTGATTTCGTCAGCTCCATGGACAATCTGAGGACTTCTTAGCCCATGGAGTTGTTAAGCCTAACTATGAAGTTAAATTTCTTTTACAGTTATAAATATATTATGACAAATGTATGTTTGTTGGTATCCACTTCTTTGGTTTTACATATAAGGTTACATATATGGTAAGTTACATTGCATTTTTTGTCTGATAGTATATTATGTAAACATCATTATATGATATTTAAGCAAACAAAATGGATTTCCATTTCATTGGTGTGATTCTACCATAAATAGATATTTTTAAATGCTAGATGCTAAACATGATCTAGGCCTAAACTTGATAACAATGAATGATGTTTCGTTGCATTTTTCAATCGTAAATTTCAACAATATTACGTTGCGTGTCAACTCCATGTTTCGATATGTCAACTCCGCGGGCAATGGAAACATAAATATTTTTTTTTCTTGAAAAATATTTATCAGTGATCTCGGCCATGGACTGGGATGAATTAAGAATCATGTGGGGATTATATAAAATAATAATGATAATAATAATTTTTAAAAAATAAAAACTGACATATGAAAGAACCCCATTCCTGAAGAATGACCCATATAACTTTTCTTAAGAAGTTTTTCTATAGATGATATCATCGGTATGTAATGGTAGAAATATGGTCACAGACGTCATGCAATAAAATTGGGCATCAGTCAACATAACCCGGTGAAAGGGTTAGTCGACTTGTGTCTGTATCAAACAGTTATTCTTGATTGAAAATGTCAGTTTACGAACCAAATTCTTGTCATTTACGGGATTTATGCTTAAATATACTTTCATATACTTTTGTTAAAGCCGCTATTAGTGAAAGAAAGTGTCGTGAGAGGTTTCAGCGCTTCAAGAGTGATTTTCACGTCAAATACCGACATAGTGGTGGAAGAGAGGTGATTTTTAATAGTGCAGAATTGGAGTTGAGACTTGAATCAAAGTCAAGAAGCATTGACACGATCATTGGGAGTTTCTCCCCAAATAATTTCAACTCTGAATCATAAATGTATTAATAGTTTTTTACGATAAATCCTTGAATTTCGGGGAGAGGATACAAAAGAAAATACTGCGGGAACAATGTTGTACGCCTAATAGTACACAGTAGGTACACTTAATAGAATGTAAAATGATTTTTTTTTTTTGTGTGTGTAAAAGTGATGGGAAGATGTTATCTACCGCCCATACTTTTAAATTTATCTGTTAAAGATGGTATGGTATTTCGATCTGTTAGTTATTGATTTATTTGTTATTTCGTAGTTAAATTGGGAACACTTTTATAAGTAAAATAATTTCTAATTTAAAAAAAAAACTGGTTTAATTGTTGACGGGTACGTTTCCTTGATTAAATACTGCTGCAAAATTTGATGTACCAATTATTTTTATTCCAGAATGATAATAATTTTTTTATTACGATTGCAGTGCGCAGAAATGAAAACATTATGAAAATATAAGTAAGAAAACAATATCACTTACTGGCTCAATAAACAAATAAGATGTGTTTTTTAAAATACAAAGCATTCAATTTTGTCAGATATATTTTATGCATTGACTTGCAAGAACCCAAAAATCTGTTGTGCTTGTTGCATAAATTGTTTTGTTTCTTGTATTTCTTTTCCTCAATACTCTTTAAAAAATAATAAATACATTTCTTAGCATAAGTTGTTGTTTAGTGTAATTATCTGGCATTAAATTATGTTCTGAAAGCTACTACAACTTTTTAATATACATAAACACAAATCTTACAAAATCAAAATACTATTAATTATTGAAAAAGGTAAAGCTTTTAAAAATATTGTGAGTCTCCATAAAAATAATAAAAGCTGCTCAATTTAAGCAAACATACCTGGGAAAACAAAAATTTGCATTCCAATAATATATCATTTTCCCTTAACTTTCCCAATGTACACATTATCAATAATTCAGAGTACTTATTTAGAAAAGAGTGAACGCTCACACTATTTCCTGGGAGTTTAATTTACATACTCTCACAATATCAAATCTCATGAAATAAAGCTTATCTTTAGGGCTTCCCATCCCTATGATCTTGTAAAACACAAGATTTAGAAAATTCAGTAACTGTGCGTCTGTTATTACCCAGTTATATTTAAGCACCGTTGTACTTGAATCGTCAGAGCATCAGATATTTTCAACCAAATAGCATCTTCGAGAGAAACATCCAACCTCTCATCAGCACATTCTCTCTTTGAATGCCAGCCGCCCTTAAGAGCTCCAGATTAAAACGTTTAGTTCTCTGGAATGCGTTATTAAAATGCATTTGGCCAGTACACTCCACGTTGGCGAAATAGTGTCAATGAAGAGCAGAGAAATTACACTTGTTTATTTTTTGGGTGCCTTCAAGTGTGGCTATGGAGCTCCTGACCAGGTGAAGTTCGAAAGCAATCAGTTGCAAAAGTCAACTACAAAAGTATACTTTCTCAGTAAAACATCAGATACAAAACATTAAGAGAAAGGATGTGAACATTCATAATTGAAAATAAATTAATAAAAAGAACAGACTAAACAATTTTATAAAATTCCTTTGAAATAATTTTCAAGCATGGAGAAAATGATTTCAGAATATTCCAGAATAACATATTTATGTCCCATTGTTTTTGTCATGAAAATTAAATTTATCCTCATATTATATTATTTCCTTCTGAAAAAGATAATGAAAGTTTTTTATGGCAAACATAAATAAAGGTTAACTAAATAAAAGGTTAACATAAATAAAGGTTAAACAAGTTACAAATGTAAAGTCACAAACAAAGTTTACCCTGAGTTCCTTTTCACTTTTCCTTTTAAATCCATGCTAGGTTATAAGCAAAAACTACTCTACATATTATAAACGTACTTGAAAGAAAAAAAACCATAATATTAAATAAATTATTACAGCGCTTTAAAATTTCTCGGTAATTCCACAAAATATACGTTGATTTATTAAAAAACTCGTTTAAAATTAACAAATACGTTTAAAATATGTAAAGTAATCATTATTTACTGATCATATATATTTGGTATTGGGGTTGCGATCACTGAAATTAGTTGACCAAAACAACAACTTTCTTTCCGCCCATTAAATAATGCCGCCCAGATGACAAAATGTTCTAAGCAGATTACTACGGGAGCATTCAACTGAATAATCTTTCTAACAGAATATTCTTCCCCCCCCCCCACCTCTACACTCTCCACACTCTTCATAGCAGACCTTTTAAGAGATCGTGGACTAGCCGGTTAAGTACTTTTAAATGCATTATCAAAGTGCATTTGACCCACACACACCATCTTTGCCGAATTGTCTCTCTGAACTCCGCAGAAGCGAAGCCGTTAAAGTTTTCTGCAGAGCACATTCTAAGTACGATTGTGAAGTTCGCTAAGAGATAGCTTTTTGAAAGCAATTATGCTTGCGGCGGAGAGGAAAGCATCTCCCCAAAAATAGACTTTGACAATAAAGTATCAATTACAGAACGTTTGCGGACTGGAAGTCACTCATAATCGAAAATGAATTGGAGGAAATGAAAGGGAGAAAGAAGACGGTCGTCGCTTTAAAATTCAGTCATGAAATGTTTATTAAAGGAGCCGGAATGTCACGGAATTATATATTTATGTCCCATTCCTTTTCGAGGAGTAACGTAAGTATTTCTATTTCATTACGGTAATGAACATTTGTGTTGCGACCAATTCAAATTAAATAAAGGTTTGAAATAAGTAGAACTGCCACACATTAACTGACTGCATCACGTAACGCTTAAACTTCAGTTATACCAAACATGGAGTTGGAAGTTCAGAAGGAAACAGATAGCTTCGAAAGACAAATATAGCTGCATGTTACGAGGTCAACCCAAAAAGTATGGTCTCCTGTATTTTTAGGCATACAAAGAATCGTTTATTTTCTATAATAGTTACATCATTTTAAAGGCTGAAGAATGATTTATTTTTCTACATAATCGCCATTTCGGACGATGCATTTTTGTAGACGCCGCTGCAGTTTTACAATCTCCATATAATAGCAGCTCGCTGCCATGTCCTTCCGGAAGCGTTGAACCTCATCTTTCACCTAGTCCTCGGAGTAGAGCCGGCAACCAGAAAAATGTTTCTTCGACTTAGGAAACAGGTGGTCGTCGCTCAGTGCCAAGTCCGGACTGTCCGGTGGGTGATGACATTCCAACCAAAGTTCTGCAGGAGATCGAGGGTTTAATCGGCGACGTGTAGTCAGACGTTGTCGTGGAGGATGCAAAACTGTCCGTACACTTCTGCCAAGTGGCGGCTCGTGACCTGTTTCAGTGTTGTAGACCCCCACCCCCCGCAAAAAAAATGCCATTTAAAATCAAGAAAATATGTATACATATAGTGTAACCTATCCCCGTATACACAGTGTAAGTATTTAAAATTTTTCAATCTGTTTATCATTATCAAAATTGCTATAAAACCTTTGCAATTTTTTACCTGACTGTCTAAGTATATAATACCTAATTATATTAATATTGGAAAGTTTGCTCTATTACTAATCGAAAAGCCATGTTTAATTTTTGTTTAGTATTGATGTCCTTTATTGCTGTTTGTTCATAGTTTTTAAATGATCTTATTTATTTAAAAATCAATATTAACATATAAAATACATTTACGCATCGCATTTCGTAAATCAAGAAAACAAAACAAAAAGATACAACAAATGTTTTTCTACTGAGCGGAAAATTTCGCCAATAGCTGCCCATTGGCGAAATTTGTGTAGTTCCCCATACAAGGGCGCGAAAATCTGGGCCCCGAAGACGGAGCCAAATAAACCGTTTGGACGCCAAGTTAATGCCGTGTTAATATGGCTTCTGTGCTCAATGCCAAATATTTCAACACGGTTAACGGAAAAAAGGCGATAAGTTCAGGGAGAACTAGCCCACAGAACGTGCATAGTTTAAGATAGGAAAAAATCGTAACTATCGCTTTTTTAAGTGGATTTTTTTAATGGATAGCGTTTAACGGGAGATGCATTTTGAAATGCGGCCAGGACAAGCTTGAGTATCAGAGCGAAGCCCCGGCAAGCCTATTAGGGAGGGGAGGAATCGCCACTCACAACATTGTTGCCCACAACCTCATTAATCCCCAAAATATAGGGGACCATACTTTTTGGATTTCCCTCGTATTTTCTATGATGATAGGAGAAAGACGAGAATGATAAGTAATTCCAGATTAATCCATTAACAAGTAGTTAACAACACGATCTTCTCTGCTCACTTAATACTAATTGATTCGCATTGAACCTATTTTCCCTCATCATTGCGAAGACCAAATGACAATGATTACCCTTCTCTGTCCGATGTTGCTTCCCGACATGGCCTTTGAATGCAAAGTGTATTCTTGTACAAATTTGACTTATCTGCATTCATCTTGTTTTCTTTGAAATAAATCAAAGTCTCCAAAATGCACTTTGTTTAAAACAATTTAGGCATCATCAGTTTGAATTTAATTCCATAATACAATTTTGACATCATAGTAAATTTCATTTTTCAGCGATGCACGAACAAGCATCTATGCAATTTTCTCAAAATCTATTTAAAAAATTGTAATATTTTGACGCCTATACGTTA
Source organism: Cheiracanthium punctorium (assembly GCA_038373885.1). Classification (NCBI taxonomy): domain Eukaryota; kingdom Metazoa; phylum Arthropoda; class Arachnida; order Araneae; family Cheiracanthiidae; genus Cheiracanthium; species Cheiracanthium punctorium. The sequence goes on from JAWZYV010013864.1 coordinate 1,898,595, forward strand.
AGTGACCACATATGATTACGTTAAATTTCTTCTTATATACTTCAGTAGTTTAGGCGCGATGGAGCAAATACTAACATATTTTGAATCGATGTCACCAAATTATCAAATTCTATTCAAAAATGTGATAAACATCAAAGCCTATACTTTAAGTTCAGATACCACCTATCATGCCAGTAAATTTCTTTTCATTTCTTTCAGAGTTCTTTACATTATACTGGAACAAATATTTATGCATTTTGAAAATATTTTATAAAAATATTAAAATCTAATCAAAATTTTCAAAAAATTTGACTACTATACTTTATATTGAATGACTATCTCTCATGTCCCAAAAGTACATTTCATTCGCATCAGTCGTTATTACGATAAGCACGGAAACATAGGTAAGCATTTTGAATGAATTTTAGCAAAGTCTTATTATCTGATTAAATATCCAAAAATTCTACGCCTTCAACTTAAAAGTTGAATAACCACCTAACATGTCTTAAAATTTCGTTTCATTCCCTTTAGTCGTTATTATGTCATGCGTGAATAAAAATTTACATATGTTGAATAAATTTTCGCAAAATTTTAATATCATCTCCGGGCAAGCCTTACATTTTTTGCAGTCGATAGCTATGTGCGAATAGTAAGAGATTTTGAAGTAAATAAAATAACAAACTGACATTTACGTAATTTTCTTAGATATACAGGAGGGTAAAAATAAATAATATCATACAATGCTTGTTCCTTTACTTACAAGTGAATTAGACAAAAATAAACTCCAACTTTCCAAATGATATAACATTTAAATAATTTGTCTTTAAAAAATTGTCGGCCATATATGAAGCACGAAGACAGTAAATTAGGATTACCCATATTTAAAGAAGGATCATTAAAACTTCTTTGTTCCTCGCACATATATGTGAGTTATTCCATTATTTATTTTAACTCTTCCCGACGATTAAGAGTTTGCTGAGCATATGAAAAATGACTGCAAATACCGAAATGAAATTATACGAAAAAGGGGGCAAATAAAGAATGTGATAATATGAGGCTCCTAGTCTATATTATTAAGAATTATGAGGTCATACTTATTACTCTTGTCTCACTAGATATAATACAAAAATGTTTCCATGGTATTTGCGGAGTGCTTTGATGTCGACTCCGTGTCTCGAGGGAAAAGAGGGAAGGAGATTGTTTTTCTTTTAGAATTAATTAAAACCGGGGCTTTTGTTTGTAATAAATTGCATTTATATTTTTAATCTTAATTTTTGCAACGGAATTTTCAAAAATATATGTGGTTGACTGTCTTCTTAAAAAAATTATTTGCGAAAAAAAAAAATGTTGATTTTTATGCGTCAATGTCTGTTCTACTGCAACATTATTAAGATCTATCATTATATGTTTATCAATTTAAAAAAAGCATAAATAAAACCTCAGAATATCTGTATTATCAAAAAAACTTTTTAATTTATTTTAATTCTTTTTTAAGATTAAACTCTTGAAAACATGAAAATATTCGAATCAAATTTGTATTTCGAATCTTTTAAATGAAATTAGATGTCCTAATGTTTGCCTGTTAATGAAATTTACGAATACCAATCAAAACCTGTTTCAGAATAAGATATGATTTTCATTTGAACTACTATCACTTACTTTGTACGCAAAACGACATCAACTAAATGCTTACATGGAAAAGTAAGCTCTAGCCATTTTGGGTGAACATGAGTATTAGAACTATGCTCATTATGCTGCCCAGCAGTACTATTAGCGCCTCAAAATTTTCAGGAAAATTAGAAGAATCTTTTTTAAGATATGGAAAGCCTCCCGTGCGCGCGGAAACCGAAGGCAAGCTGAGCGGAAAAAAAATGAAAATAGCGGTCTGATGGGGAAACAGTGTTGAACAATTTGAGCAGAGTTTAACCTCTGGTCATTTTAGAAAATTTTGATGTTGCTTGACTCAATGGCAAAGAAAGTTATAATTAGTGCAATTCTAAATCTTTTTTAGCCATACATTACTGCACTAAACGGTTTTCGAAAAAAAATATATTTGTAACAGGATAATCCATTAATCTAACGCTATTTAACATGTGTTATGTTACGGGTTTTTAACATGGCAAGCATAGAAAAATTTTTGAGAGCAATAGAAAATGACATTATGTGTGGGAAAATATTAAATGCGGGTATCGTTAAATCGGGGTATCTTTGTATTATGGAAATTTATCTTTCACAATGCATCATACTTATTTATTACAACTGGCTTCGTGCCCGTTATTTGCACGGTAGGAAACAATATATATATTTTAGGAAAATATTCCTAAAATATAATTGTAACGACCTATGCGAAAACAAAATCTCAAAAAGTTCAGATAGTCCCTTTGTTGAAACAACCGCGGGATATAGTATTAATGCAACGTAAGATTATAGTTTATTTATACTTGTAAGACGATCGTTGAAAATTAATGAATAGAACACTTTAAATTTCACGAAATATTTATTAACGTGGTATCCTGCGCTTTAATCCATATTAACCTAACAAATCTACTATTACTACCTATTACTTATATTAATATTATCTATCTTCGTTTCTCCCTCTTTAATGCTCTATTTAAAGAAATAGTTTAGATATTTTAAACCATTGGTGCCTTTCTACTCTTTGGTGATTCTTTGGAATTTATGCATTGCCATTAAAATAGATCTCCATATATTTTTAAGAGTAATTCTTGTCAGACTGGCGTATTTAGCACCGCAAAATACACTGCTGGCCATCGTAAATGCAACACCCTGAAGGAAGCATGCAAATAATATGAAATTTACAACATGCATTAGCTGAGGTGAGATATGCAAATGATTAGAATTTCAGCGCAGACGCACATCAAGCGCGCCTGTGGCGCCACCTCAAAGCGCTATTTAAGGCTTGGAGATTTCGACGGTTTCAAGTACAGCAATTGTGTTTTTCTTGCTTTTTTTTTCAAAAAAACGATAAATTATGCCTCGTAGGAAACAACGATCATCTTTTGATCAAGTATCCGAGTTTGACAGAGGAAGGATAGTGGCATACCGAGATTGTGGGTTATCTTTCAGGGAAATCGGTCGTCGTATTGGACGAAACCAAACAACTGTGATGCGGATATGTGATCGTTGGGTGCAGGAGGGTACGACGGACAGACGTGATCGACCGCATCGACCTCAGTGCACCACGTCACGTGATGACAGGCAGATTGTACGCATGGCAGTAACGGACCGCTCAGTCACATCACGAACCATATCACAGCAGATTCAGTCTGTAACGCATCATCCAGTGTCTGCGCGTACCATTCGACGTCGTTTACAGCAGAATGGTCTGTCCGCAAGACGTCCGTTGCTTTGTCTACCTCTGACGCGGAACCACAGACGTCTCCGCCGCCAATGGTGCGATGAAAGAAGGATGTGGACGACAGAATGGAATGAAATTCTCTTTACTGACGAGTCACGCTTCTGTATGCAACACCACGACGGTCGGATTCGAGTCTGGAGACACCGTGGAGAGAGGATGCTGAACAGCTGCATTATGCACCGTCACACTGGTCCTGCACCGGGTATTATGGTATGGGGCGGTATCGGATATCTCTCTCGCACTCCTCTAGTACGCATTGCCGGTACTTTAACCAGCCAGCGCTACATCTCCGAGGTGTTGGAGCCAGTTGTCCTTTCTTACCTTCAGGGCTTGCCAACAGCCATATTTCAGCAGGATAATGCACGGCCACACGTGGCACGCATTGTCCAAGGGTTCTTCGTCAATCACCAGATTGAATTGCTTCCCTGGCCGGCGCGCTCTCCGGATCTTTCGCCGATAGAAAACATGTGGTCCATGGTTGCTCAACGACTGACCCAGAGTTCATCCCCAGCTGTCACACCAGATCAACTTTGGCAACGTGTGGAAGCTGCTTGGTCTGCTGTACCCCAAGAACACATTCAAAGTCTCTTTGAATCAATGCCGAGGCGTGTGGCAGCTGTGATCTCCAACAACGGCGGCTACTCTGGGTACTGATTTTGGCAGGAACCACGCTTCATAGAATGCTGTAAATTTAATCATTTGTTACTTGGTCAACATGTTATCTACACAATAAATTTTGTTGTGATATCTCTTGTTTTTCTTGGTGTTGCAATTTGGGTGGCCAGCAGTGTATTTCATCTCGCCGTGGTAAAAAATATCCAAGCTGTACCAATTTAAATATTTCAGTCCTCCATGGTTAAGGCTCGTGAAAAACATCAAATTTGTGTAATCTCCGGGAACTTTTTAGAATCACTTGAATTGCGAATAGGACGTTAAATTATGTTGCAGAGTTTGCGAACTTCAGGCAACTTTTAATTTATGACGTCACGTTCTGACCCGGGTAGTCGAGTCTGGTTATTGCGCGCAATAGTTTTAAAACGGTGTAATATTGAAACATACTCTGCTCACGTTGAAAAACTCTCACTTGCAACAGAACTTATTAAAGTTAATTTGTGACAGATGCTGGGGTTATTCTTAGCTAATCGGTATTTTAAATATTTTGCGGAGCTATTTTGCTAATGATGTAACTTTCGTGCAAGAGCTTGTTAATTTGTCAGAATTCAACAAAAAAAAGTATATCTAATATATATGATATACCGCCAAAAGTCGTCCAATCTTGGCGACATTTTGCATGATTTTTAGGAATACATACGACGACCTTCATCAGACCGATAGCGAATACTATGTATTATTTTCATTAGTCTTTTCTACTTTGTGGCGACATTTGAATTTTCCACGATTTTAAAAAAATGCAAGTTTCCTTTCGTTAATATGGTTGCTGAAAAATCGTATTGCTCAAAATAGGCCAAGGGTAGTTAAAAAATAATTGAATACTACTTTGAAATTTTATAATAGTAAATTTTTGCGTCAAAGCCTTTTAAATTAATTAGATTTCTTACTCATTTTTAAACTCGTGACGTCAAAATGTCATCATTCTCATTTGAGATATCTAACATGAATTAGTAAAAGAAGAAGAAAAAAAACATGTTATTTTACTTTACTACAGCATCTGATATAATCTGAATGGAAGTTTATTATTTCGCTCGTGGCGTAATTTTTGTTAAAACTTGTTAACCTAATTAGGATTTCTAATGCATTTTTGCACTCGTGACATCAAAATGACACCAGTCTCACTTCAATTATTGAAGGTGATAAATAAATAAATCGAACTTGTCAACTATGCTCTCTAACGTGCTCAGGTCGGACATTTGAGTAGCTTTCTACCCTAAAAATTGCTAAAAATCGTTAAAATTAGGGAACAGGTGGATTTCCAGGATTTTAAAGCAGCCTACGACCTCTCCTGTACCGTTATACATGTATGTGCAAAATTTCAAGCCGATGAGTCGAACGGTGTGGGAGGAGTCCCGGATAAACAAACAAACTTTCACATTTATATAATAGATATCTGCATATGCTTAATTATGTGTTTCCCTGTCAGCTCACTGTATTATGGGAATTTATTTTTCACAATACATCATACTTATTTTATTAACAATATCTGCATATGTTTTGAATTATGTGTTTCCCTGTCAATTCACTGGGGGGGGGGGCACACTTTATAAAAGCGCATCTCATTCTTTCCTATCCTTATCTAATACCGCATATCCCTTTTGTGTGTGTGTGTTTTGCCTATAAATAGAGGGAAAGGGCGTGCGAAAGAATGCGAAGAAACAGAACTTCTATTTGCATTGCTTTGGAAACTTTGACAAGAATGCAACTTTATCCTCCAATCTGGAGCAAGAATCGATCTTTTGTGTTACTGCCTGACACTGCAGAAAGCCGCAAGTAAAGTTTCTATTTTTAACTCCCTCGTATTGAAAAGAATCTCAGAAAACACTAATGCTTTCTTTTTCACAGAAGTTGCCAGAATATTTGCTCCAATAATCCGACCTTAAGTCGATGAAACAAATACTATTAAATGTTATTGTTCCCTTTATCTCGGAGGTGGACAAATAAAATATAAGGTTACCTTTCCAAAACCTTTGTTTTTTTCTCTTGATTTCTTTGGCAAAATTTATTGTAATCCGTTTATGTTTTGTGTTTTTATATATTTTTTAAAAAAATCTTCTGTTCTGTGTTTTTAGCCTCATGAAGAAGAATTTTTTTTCTGAAATTGTTTTCACTTTATTAATTTCATGAAACTTTAACAATAGAAAATAATAGTAGTAAATTTTAATGAAAGTGGTTGCAAATATAGAAGATAAACATTTATTGTTATCTCCATCGTTTAAAGGTAAAAAATAGTTAATGAAAAATGTGTTTTAGCAAGTATAAAATATTTGAGTTTTGCAGTGAACATTGAACTTAAGTGTACGGAATTTAATGTCTCCGTCCCCTTAAAGGATTAAAACTTATGGTCTGATAAATTCTACGCGCCCCACCATGACCGTGTGGATAAGACCCTAAACATGGTAGATAGCTGAAATATTAAATTCCAAGGTTTTGTCGAAGAAACAGCTGTCGACCTATCGGTCTAGAGTTAGTAACGGTTTTATCCAGATGTAAAATGAATACGTGTTAGAACTCCTTAAAAATTCATCTGCCTAAAGCACGCTTTCCTAGGTGTTATCTCACGTGCAGGTTTGTCTTTACAACGACACAATCTGCGTCGTTTCTGCGGGACATTTGAAGTAATTTTTTATAAACAATTTTAAATTACTTAATTTTTTCCCTGACTTGAATAAAATATACAAAATCCTATTAGAGGAGAAATTTCGTTTATGATATACGTATGATAAACGCATGCTTTAGCACACTGTGTTGGTGAGTTGTAGTTAAATATGACTAAAGTAAAAGGAATTTTACGTATGATTTATACAATAAAATACAGCAAAATATTACTCTACAATTGCCTACTGCAGTGATACATGCTACTGAAGAAGAAATACAAGAATATGCAAGAAATGATACATGCTATTATTGCAAAGAAATAGTAGCATGTATCATTTCTTTGCAAAGCAAATAAACCATTATTCAAAGAATGACGCGTTACATTGATTCAAAAATACTTATTCCATTCCAGCTTCTGTGAAACATTATGGCCTTCGAAAAAGAAAGTCGGGGAATTTTCGGCATTTAAATGAAGTCTAAATTGCATACTTTGTGCACCTTTTTGTGAAGCTGGTTTAAATGCACATGCATTAGAAATTTAAATTGCCACGATTCTCTTGGATCAGCATTTTACACTTTTCCCATTTTCTGACAAATAAAACACTTTGGATTTTTTTTTCTTTTACATTTTCTCTTTAGCCTTCTTGTAGCCTTCGTTGTAGCTCTAGTAACTGTAACCTATTAACTGTCGACTGTTTTTTAATGTGAAAAATTAAGGTAAGTTAGTTACTGTTTTCGGTATGCTGATATCGGGGTGGGGGGGGGGCTTTTAAAATAATTACTACGTTTTTTTTTTCTAAAACCCAAACTTAAACATTTTTTTAAATTGTATTAATGCATCAATGATAGTATCGTATATACATGATTTATATGATTTAAAATATGCAATATTAGTAAAACTTTCTCAAAATTACTAACTAATTTAAAATTACTAACTAATTCATAAATTGTTTTTGTTATTTCGTTTTATTATATGTTTATTGCTGTCTAGTTACGGTGTCTTGCAGTTTTCCCATTATTTATACATTTTTAACAAATAAACTCTTTATACGTATTTATAATTTTTAGTTTTTTTTTTCGAACTTGTAATTACCTTAAAATCCCTATATAGTAATGATAAAAATGTATGTCTTGTCTCTCATAAAAGCTGTAAATATCCATCTCATCTTGTCTCGCATCCATCCTTCAGACTATCAAAGAAACATTCCTGCACTAATTAACTCGTATAATAATTGATGACAATACTTAACATTCTAGTTCTAAATGCGTAGAATTTTTTTTAAATATATGACTACAACAGGAGATTACTTTCCAGGTGATAAAAGCAGAAATATTTGAACATCTTAAAATCAAATTCATTACTTTTTTTGTTTTATTCTTTTTTTCAAAACATTTTTTTAATTAATCATTAACCCTTTAACACGCAGGTTCGCACTCTGGGAACACCAAACTCTGACGTTTTGACTGTTGCCAGTCAGGAAAAATAGATTTGACTTCTATAAAAATAGTTGCGGGTGACATAGCTCCACGAGAATCCTTTACTTTTTAGCACGCCATTTCACGTAAAAGAAATTGTCACGATTATTTTTAACAGCACTGACATCTGCTGAAAAAATGGAAGAATGCGAAAACAGCTGGATAGATTGTCCAATGCTTAAAAAAGGGTAACCGTTGCCATCGCTCGACTTAACTACCAGCAAGATGGCGGACGAAGGGGACGTGAAAGGGTTGCGTCTCAAAGGGTTAACAAATACTTGTATTACTCTACAACGGAACGTTTTAGATAATACTGAAACTCTATACATCTATTCTGATATGTTTTGAAAATTATCAGCTGCAAAAAAAAAAAAACGGTTGAAAGAGAGTTTTCGTCGTTCAAATGAAGTAGAAATTGCACTTTCAGTGAGCTCTTTGTAAAATTGATTTAAATGCACCTGCATCAGGTATTTAAATTATCTCGACTCTCCTTGAACAGCATTTTGCATGTTTTTTACATGTTTCCATGAATAAAATAGTTTACGAAATGTTATTTTCTCTCTTAGACATTTTTCGTAAAAGTAAATTTTAACTGTCAGTTGCCTGTCGAAGAGTTTTAGCAACATGTATAGCTTTTAAATGAATCATTTCTTTTCGGAAAAAGTTTTTTTTAACCGCCAGAAAGGAAAAGGGAAATTAAAAAATTACTAAATAATAGTAAATAAATTATAAGTCTGTAGTGATTACAATATAATAATTTTTGTTAGTTTGTTTACTTTTTTCTACCAAAATTAATTACATCTTAAACATGCACATATCATGAAGATTGTGTTTTAGTTTAATGCAGCTGTAATTGAAATTCTTTATTTGCTTTATTTAGCATACACATGAACGTGCTGTTTTGAATATTATTGTATTGAATCAAATTCTTTTCCCTCTTTTTCAAATCAAAATTTGTTTTTCTGTAAGATCTTTTTTTAATCGATAGTAGCTTTCAACGGTAGATTGCAAACAGATTTAAACAACAGCTAAGCACGGATACAGCAAAAATTATTTTGTACATGTTTGTTCAAAATTTTAAATGTACGGTAATATGTATGTCAACAAGGGGGAAAAAATACCTTTTAATGTAACGCAATTTTAATTACTAATTTGTAAAATTAAGTAAATGAATTTAAAAAAGATTATCATATACATTGTGCGGAGGAATTTTGAAGCGAAGAATTACACAGATATAATTCTGTGGGAAAGCACTGATGTGTCTATTATTGTACTGCCAGTACTAAGGAATATATAAACAGAAGAGCACATCGACAAACTTTCACTCCCTGTATATACTGAGTCAGATTGAAAGAACTGTCAGCTGAAGTTGGTTAGAGAAGCAGCTTACTGAGTGTGCTGCTGTCACGCCAGAGACGACATTATAAGATCGACTTTACTTGCTCTGCAAGCTCAGACAAAAATTCAATGAAAATCCCGATTTGTGACAGTTTTGCTAGAAAATGGCTATTCAAATTAGTTTAACCTGTCCTATCCTGGAAAGTAGACAAGAAAGGGACGTTAGAGTCTGGACCCCTCTCGAAATCCAGATGTTTGTTAATTAAATACTATTTTAATTGGTGGTTTTTTTTGTGTGTGCGTGTGATAAAATCTACCTTTTCCACCTTTTGGACCCTGCCCGAATCATTTTCTGGCTATCTGTCCGGTCGTGCATGTAGTTGGCTGGTTGAATAGGGCTGGTGGAGGAGCCCTAGATGCAGGTATCTCCACTCTCGGTCGCTTGGCGAGCACCGACGACCAAGTGAGCGAAGCGTTGCATTTGTACTGAATTTTCGTCCCATAGCCAGCCCCAGAGGAGGCAATTAGCTCCCTTTTAAGGTATTTAACTTACGTTTCGAGGCTTTAAAGAATTTTATAACCGCAAGCGTAATTACTTAACCCATAAGTATCATCATTTTAACATATAATTAAAATTTGCTTTAATTAAAATTTGTTGTGTAGTGGTTAGAGAGCTATTCTACCACACCTCGGGTTCGATTCCTGGCACAGGCCTGGGTGTCATTTCGTCCGTCCCTTCATAGGAGGCAACGCTGGTCCACCTATTAGATGCCTCCATAATAAAAGGAATAGGAATTCTGGCCTTGGAAGTGGCCAATGCCAATAAACGACAAAAGCCTGCCATTAGAAAAAAAAAAAATGCTGGTGTTTTTATTCGAAAATTTGGGCCAATACTCCTCACAAAAAATAGTATTTGATTTGAAAAATAAAATTATAACTGTAATATCCATGTGAATTGGCCAGTTTTTACGAGTGTGACATTTCGCTCAAAATAAAAAATTGAAAAACGATGCACCTTAGTGCACAACTAGGTGTTCCAGCAGTTTTAAATATTAAATTTCAATATTCTGCGCCTAGTCATTTTTCAGTTACTCGAGTTAAGTACGTACGTGCGTATAGACGTCGGGAACAAAATAGTCAAAATGTATTCGCGGTTGATCACTATGGATCGTACATTTATGTACACTTAGATACATATATACGCGCGTTGATATGTTATGTAAAAACTTGACAAAGCAAATTTAGAAATAGTCCAAATCTATTTCCAAATCTATTTCTGAATACCTAATTTTTTCCCGATAACGATACTTCCTTTACTTTATACAAGGACGTAAAATTGCAGTTTAAATTATTCTTCTAGAAACTCCAAGACTGGTGAACCCTTTGAGATATATTTTATGCAAAAGATATATTTGTAATAACATAGTGGTTCGTTAGCCTCTCTTTATGATACTATAGCTATGCCTTGTTTATCCTTATTACAACTAGATCACTGAAAACAAAGTAACACTTACAGAAATTCCGAGGTAGATTTTTATTCGTTCTATCACCCTCCAGGGATAATAATACGCAGAGAGACAGCATCAGTATTCATCATTCCACTAGTCAGAGGCCCCGGTTCAAACAGTAAGAGTTTCATGATATCGAATGGGGCCACCGGGTCTCATATTAGGTATCAAAATGAATGAGTGAAATTTTGGTTGCATTAAAAGCTGTGGGTTTTAATGCTCGGAATAATATTTATTTATTTATTTATTTATTGAGAGCAGGCAACCGACCTTATAGGTTTACGGTTTTAAAATTTGCCTGCATTCCTACTAATACATAGCAGCCTTCCAGAATTTACAAATGTTTAAATTTTTTCGTGATAATCAGAGCTGGCAGTACGCATGTCCAGGGTAGCTCTTTTTTTAATAACAAGTTTATATATATATATATACACTGTATACCAATAAGTATTTGGACACCTATGCAAATGACGATATCTGCGGTCCTGAGGTACGTCACGGCCTCCGCCGGTATATATCGTGTAGGAAACATCATCGGCATTAGTCGCATGCAAGATGCCGCGCAGTTCGGAGCTCTCTGATTTCGAGAAAGGTATAATTTTCGGGTATCACAAATGTGGCCGATCCTTAAGGGACATATCTAACGATCTGAAGTACTTAAAATCGACAGTGGCCTATGTGATTAAGAAGTGGAAGGTGAGCGGTGATAGTCGGAATGTGCCCCGAGTCGGCAGACCAATGAAACTGGGAGACCGATGAGTACTGTCCAGAGAAATTCGGAAGAACCGCACCCAACCGATGGAGTTTCAACAGGCATCCGGGAGTATTGTTTCAATGAATACCATCCATAAGGAAGCACATCTGCTTGGTTTCCATGGTCGTGCTGCTGCCCATAAGCCTTTGATCACAAAGTCCAACCGCTCTGCTCGGTTAATGTGGTGCAAAGCACATCGAAATTGGACCGTAGATCAGTGGAAACGAGTTCTTTGGAACAACGAATCAAGGTTCACCCTTTACTGTTCGGATGGCAGGGTCTGGGTGTGGCATCTGCCTGGAGAACGTGTTCTGCCAGAATGCATTGTGCCAACAATCAAGTTCGGCGGAGGTGGAATTATGGTCTGGAGGTGTTTCTCCTGGTATGGACTGGGACCCTTGGTCCCCATTCGTGGTAAGCTCAACGCCGATGCCTACTGCACTATTTTGGATGACAATGTGCTTCCTATGGTTGTGACAGTTTTGCGGGTTGGACCCCTGTTACTTTCAGGACGACAATGCCAGTTGTCATGTTTCGAGGTCAACCAAGGCTTGGTATGATGGCAATGGAGTTTTTCGAATGGACTAGCCTGCCCAGAGCCCAGACCTGAACCCTATCGAGAAATTCTGGGACGAGTTGGATCGCCGAATTAAGGGGTGCACTACCCGTCCAAAATCGGTGAAGGAACTTCGATGTCTACTCCAAGCCGAGTGGAAGATAATACCACTAGCTGTAATACAAAGACTTGTGGAAAGTATGCCCCGGAGGATTCACGCTGTAATTGCCTCTCGTGGAGACTTACCAACTATTGATTTTGAATATAGTTTTTCTTTTCTATCACAGGTGTCCAAATACTTATTGGTAACAGTGGCGGCTTGTGACCTGTTTCAGTGGTGGGGCCCGAAAAAAAAAATAATGCCAATTGAAATCGCGAAAATATATATACATATAGAACAACCTATCCCCACGTGCACACAGCGTAAATATTTAAAATTTCTAAAATAACAAATGATTATCAAAATTACTATACAACTTTTGCTATTTTTTACCTAATTATGTTAAAGTTTACTTTATTACCAAACAAAAAGCCACATTTAATTATTTAATATTTATGTTCTTTATAGCTGCCTGTTCATAATTTTTAGATGATTTATTTATTTTAAAATTAATATCAACATATATAAAAAAGACATTTATACATCGCTTTTCGTAAATCAAGAATACAAAACAGAAAAATATTCTGACTGCACTGCAAAAATACGATCACGCAAATAAAAAATGATTTCCTCCTTAGCGGAAAATTTCGCCAATAGCTACCGATTGCCGAAATTTCCACGTACAGTCGTGTAGATCACCATGCGAGGGCCCAAAGATCTGGGCCCCGAAGACAGCGCCAAAGCCAAGTTAATTCCGCGTCAATATGGCTTTTGTACGCAATGCCAAATATGTCAACCCGGTGAACGGAGAAAAGACGCCAAATTCAGGGCAAGCCCATGGCCCATGCATGGTTTAGATAGGGGGAAAATCGTATAACTTTCGCTTTTTTAAGTGCTTTTTTAAATGGATAGTATTAAAATAGAGTAAAATGCGTGCATTTTTTCAATGAAGGTAAATTATTGAAAGACCTGTCTTACATACTAGGAAGATACTTTGATTTAGACGGTGGTTAGTCGGTGGGGCCAGGCCCCTCTGGCCCTTAATGACGAGCCGCCACTGATTGGTTGACAGTGTATATATCTTGGTTAAATATTATAAAATTTATTTATAAAAGGGTAAATATTTAATGCAGTAAAAATAGGAAAGAGATAAAAAATAAAAAATAACTATATAAATATTATATTACTGTTTTATTTCTCTTTTTAAAGAAATTGGGTTTTTAATTGGTGAATTTGATTAATTTTTTTAGGCTAAAAATCAAAAGCAAATCAGTTATCCCATGAACCTATTACTTAGTGAATTCATGACAAGCGGTAAGATTCCCTAGCAATAGCTTTGGTCAGAGTCCAGATCCACAGAAGCACTTGGAGGAGAGGGGTTTACGAATTGAAATTGATTTTTTTCCAGATGTCTTACACAATTAATTATTTTACCTCGAACGTACGGCCTTTCCAAAATGTAGCTGATCCAGGATGGTAAATATTGTGCTGGAGATCTCTTTATGTGATATTTGGAAGTTAGTGGGCAATCTGTTGTATAATGAATGGGGAATGCTAATTTACTACGCATGCAGTATGGATTAGATACTTCGGCAATTTCTGAAAGACATGTATTGAATAGACCGTGTCCTATGAAGAAAATAAATAGATATATGTTTGATAAGCAAATTTCCTTTGAAATTTGGGGGGAGGGGGGCGATATTGTACATAAGTCTTCCTGCGGAAAAATGTGGACCATCTATTTTGCTATTCTGTAATCAAGTTGTTACGTAACCGTAAGTGTGAGAGTTGAAGAGGAATTTTAAGTAAGCTCATTTCCAAGGATACCACAGTGCGATTTTATCCAGTTAATTTTGGTTGATTTATGTGTGTGATTTATTAGTTTTAAGATTTCTTGGACTATTGAATTCTTTGTTGTGGTATCCTGTACGATTTTTCAGCTGAGAGACTGTCCGTATGTATTATTGTTGATGAGAACCATATTAACGAGTGTAAAATTACCAAAAGTTCAGCTTGAAAAATAGAGTTTCGTAAATTTAATTTTGATTGTCATTTATGTTACAAGTTATTATTTAAAAACGCGCAGTAGGCTGTTCCTGTACCAGTTGGTAATTTTGAACCATCTGAAAAAATGTGAATTGTGTTTGTGGGAATGATAGAGGAGGAAGGAATTAGATTTTTTATTGGTGATGAAGCTGGGTGCAGGAAAGGTTCCATCTGGAAGCTCTATGGTCGAAATCAGAAGGAAGATAAAGTGCGTAATTCATAGAAGCTGGACAGTTTAAACGTGAAACCAAATCAAATTTAGATTCTTTAGAGAGTGTCAAGTCTAATGGTGGTATACCTGTTAAAACCTCTAACACTGAAGTGGGAAATTTTCTATAAGCTCTTGAAATCATTAAGAGTGAAGAACGTTGATTTGAATTAATAAATTTCTTTAATGAATTGGATAACCTCGGGAACCAACAAGGCTCGCATATGTTACTATTCGTTGAATTATTGTTCAGTACCATGTTTTTAATACTGCTGTTGATACACCCACCGTTTATTGATGCAAATTCGAAAAGGTCCTGTGTTATTTTATTAATTTGGTGTTGTTTTCTTTTAGATGGGGTATCCAAGATAATTTATTATCTAATGTAATACCAAGGTATTTTAGAGATGTTGTGTGTTTTATAGAGATATTATTAAATTTAATAGTTGGTAATCTCTTAAAATGGTCTGGATTCAGTTTTTTCTACCCTTTCCTACACGTGGAAAGGTAATTGCCAGGCATTTTTCTGTTGCTATTATAATTCATTTTGAAGTGACCAGTTCTGTATTTGATTTAGAGAAATTTGTAAGTTATTTTCTCGTTCGCGCCTGGTGGTCTCCACTGAAACCATCAGTAAATCGTCAGCATAAGCTATAAGGTAGTGTCTGGATTATAATTAAAATTCTTCAGCTTGAGATCAAGCAGAACCTTCCACAGAAAAGAACCCAGACTAGAGCCCTGCTGACAGCCTTTGAAGAAATTGTGAGCTTCAGTAAAGCACCAGTCATATAAAGAGGAGCAATTACTAAGAAAATATGTTATTAAATTATGCAGGTATTGCGGAATGTTTAGATTTTTCAGGTTTGAAACAGTTCTGTCCGATGGTAAAGAGTCAAAGGCACCCGTCGATTGTAGTCGATTGGAACTACAGTTGTAAATTTATGTTGTTGACTATTTTGCTTTATAGTGTCATAATTGTCGTTATTGAAGTCTCAGTTGATGAGTTGTCTGTAAATCCGAATTGTTTTTTTACTTAATTTGTTATTTATGTGTAGGTAATATTCAGTACATTAAGATCAATTTTTCTAATATTTTACCAAATGATGGTAATAATGTAATAGGCCTATAAGAAGTTTCTAAATGTGTGTCTATATCTTGTTTAGGGAAGTAAACTAATTCGCCTTGTTTCCATTTACTTGGAAAGTAATTTTTATTAATTAGGGCATTATATAGTTTTAGAAATTGTTTATTGTGTTTGCGATTGCCCCTCTTATTATATAATGGACAATTTCGTCTGTACCTGGGGCCTTTGACGGCTTAAATGAAAAAAAAAATAGCGTTTTTAATATCATTATTGGTTAGTGGAGGAAAGGAAAACACTGGAGTGAAAGAGTAAGTTGGATTGCCAGTATGTGAGATGCCAAAAATTTATTTTGGGAATTTTAAAGCTCCCAGTCTGGAAAGTGGAATACCTTGTGGTGTATTTCTTAATATTTCTAGTTTTGTATTCAGAAATTTCTTTAAAGCAAACCTTACAGGCTGGTACAAAGGTTTTCGTCGTGTTTTTGCAGAAATTAAACCATGCTCGTGGTTTTTCGCTTAGATTTTTTTTGTTGTAGATTGTCTTTTCTTTATTGTAGTTTTGTTTTGAAGCCTGACTGGGATTACGTATATAAAGTTGGAAGGGCATTTAGTTTATTACGTTATGCAGTAAGTGACTTATCCCCTCATTTAATTTTAGGTATTGTGTAAGCATTCCGCTTTTTTAAGAATTTTGTGCAATTTTTATGGAGAATTTCATGTAGAATTGAAATTTGTCTGTCTATTGAATCTGCGTCTTTGAGATTATTAAAGTTGAAATTTGAATTTCTTACAAAAGAGGCTCGCAAATTTAAATTAAACAGTAACTTCAGATATCGTTAGAAGATCTCTGGCATAATGTAGCAAGAATTATGCAGTGCCAGGCTAATATGGCATTAGTGAAGGGGCAACAATTTTGGCGATCTTTCTTTTTCATTTATGACTCTCTACTTTGATTTCTGGTATTCATAACTATCTTTAATTTCTGACGTTTTAAGAATTAACACCCTTAATAAGTATTATAAAGCTGTATAGATAATGAATAAGTAAATAATTGGTATATGTTATCATTTAAAAATGGCTAGAAAATATCAATTTTCTTATAGTAAGAATTTAACATATAGCGAATATTAACATATAGCAAAAGTTTCTTGCTAGCTGTTTATTGCTGTTTTCTTATCCAAAAGTTAATTAAGAAGAGTTAAATGGGGCCAAAAAACGTCAATAATCTTCAAAGAATAAAAGAATTGAAGCTCTGGGGATATAAATCAATTTTGGAGAGTTTGACCAGTATGGCAAGACAGTTAAAGATATGAACAAAAGGTGAAAACCAAGATATTGGCGACAGATATTCTGAATTAATTGACCATCAGAAGATATTTTCATCCCTTTAAGCATTTTGTTCTCAAATTTTCTTAATATTAAGCCTGTTCGGATAAACTATTTCTCTCTGTATCATTTTCTTTCCACAGTTTTAGCTGTGCAGCAG
This sequence comes from Cheiracanthium punctorium, assembly GCA_038373885.1. NCBI lineage: Eukaryota > Metazoa > Arthropoda > Arachnida > Araneae > Cheiracanthiidae > Cheiracanthium > Cheiracanthium punctorium. The sequence goes on from JAWZYV010013864.1 coordinate 1,915,778, forward strand.
ATTGTTTTGTTTGATAAAAACATTCATTATTTCATTTTTTATGAAGTAGCATGATTTAATAAGTGATTTTTTGAAAACAACAATTTCCGCAAAATATATCTGCCTGCCTTTCAAGTATATATTAAGTACATATTCTTGAAGCAGTACATTTATTTGAGTTATGTTGCGACACCATCCAAAAATTTTCGAAATCACAATGTTTTAATTCGTTTAATTTGTCCAATAACGTAGTCAAAGGAAAAAGGTTTTACTGATGCACAATACCGCGTACATCAGCCCTTTTCGCGGTCTGGCACATCTCTGTTTAATATAATTATGTAAACTCTAAAAGTCTACTACATCATGCAAGAACACTTATCTTCTGTAAATAAATTCATTTTGAAATCATTAAGTGCATATATTGCTTTATATAATTCAATATTCTAACTATATTGCGTATTACTTAATTTCTCAGATTAGCAAAATAGATATCAAGAACTTTGACCATTATATCTGTGATGTTTAATCTTAATGTGTCCAAAGACTGATAAATATTAAGTAGCCAGAGCGATCACTAGATGAGAAATGCATATCCAAGAATACGTATACATTCCAAAGTCTTACTTGCAGCTTTCTACAATTTGTCAAAGAAAATAACATCATCACTGTAGCACGTAAACATGCCAGTCTCTCTTGTACAATGTCCGAACTAAAATTTTACAAACGTAAAATATCCTTACATTAAAGTTTAACACCTGCAGACCATTTTCAATATAGCTTTTATGCAGCTGTTATGATTGCAGCAAAGGAATTCTTTACATCTCTTTATGGCACTACAGTTACGCTCAATTCATCACTACTACAAAATGACCAATGCAAAGGAACACTTTGAGAAGCTCCAAGGGAAATTTTTATTCTTTCCATCACACAAGAGGGATCGTAATAAAGCCGGCATGAATAGTAATTCATATCAATATTCAACATTCAACTACAGTCAGAGTGAAGGTTCACGAAAGCGGTTACCTGATTTCAAATGGGGCCGCCGGGCCTCGTACACGATATTAAAATGAATGAGAGCTATTTAAGTTACATTAAAAGCTTACGCATGTAATATTCAAAATAATACAAAAGGGTTTCGGATAATTAAATTAAACAGTTACTGTAAATTGCGATAGCAATACGCTGAGATGACGTTATTCACAGGGGAATAGTTCTGGAAATCTTTCTTCCTGTTATGTGCTTGGATTGCAATATTCATAATTATCATCAATTTATATCATTATAAAAATAAACATTCGTAACAATTCTAGTTAAAATCAATCATTAATAAAGTAAATATACGTCTTATAAATGATATTAAACGAAACATGGATTTTTTCATCACAAAAGAACTAGTGAATTTAATTTTCCTAAAATAAATCCCAACCAATCACTACGTCTTTCAAATTACTAAATATATGTGTTTGTGTGTGTAAAATTTACAATCTTTTCATAATAAATTAAATAAATTAAATATTTAATTGCTATAATATTAGTGTTTGTTAAACATCTTCATTTATCTTAAGTAAAATACATCTATTTAAAAAAAAATAAATTCTAAGAAATTGTAGCTACGGGGTTTCCAGTTGCTGGGTAAAGACGTACGAATCCCGCAGAACACTTTTTTGATGTCGCTTAGATGATGTTTACTCACTGGACAGGTTAAACTGTCAATCAAATCTTAACCCAATTAAAATTAATGTTGCGCCCTTGGCCCTCTTGCGGTGAACTGCATAAACGGGGCTATTTAATCGGGAACTCGCGGTAAACGGGAGTTTTTCCTGGAACAACGATACGATATAAAACGCGTTTAGCCTTCCTTGAAACAATAGAATCTCCTCAACGGGTCTCTGGTCTTCCTGGAAGACGCCGATTATGACAACACATGCAAAGGATTATAAACAATTGTTCATGCTGTAAGTCGTCCTCATCCCTGCCTCCACTCGAGACACGACTACATTCCGAAAATCATCATATGTACACTATCGATGAAAAAGTAATTGGACACCTGTGATAAAAGAGATAAACACAATTTATTCAAATTCAATAGTTGATATAGCCTCCACCTGATCCTATTACAGTCTTAACCTCCCTTTGCGCAAGTGTTTGGATGATGGACAGTGGAATTTTTATTCCACTCGTTTTGGAGATGGCATATAAGTTCTTTCACCGATTTTGGACAGTTACTGCACCCCTTCATTCGACGATCCAACTCATCACAGTGGTTTTCTACTGGCTTTAAGTCTGAACTTTGCTCAGGCCAATCCAGTCCAGTTGGTATAATGACCTCATTCTACCACTCCACGTGGCCAATTTATACTATTGTCATTATACCAACCCATAGTGGACCTCGCAACATGGCAAGTGGCGTTGTCATCCTGGAAGTAACAATGTGATCCGATCCGTAAAATTGCCGCAACGTAGAAAGCACATTGTTGTGTGGAATAGTAGAGTAGGATTCGGCGTAGAGCTTACAATGAATTGGTTTCAAGGGTTCCAGTCCGTACCACGAGAAACATCCCCAGATCATGATTCCACATCCGCCAACCTTTACTGTACTCACAAAAGGATTTCACCGGGCATAGCCCAAACCTAGGCTCTGCCATTCAACTGGTAGAAATTGAACCTTGATTAATCACTCTAGAGAGCCTATTTCCACTCATCTACGGTCCAATATTGACGTGCCTTGCACCACCTCAACCGATCAGCTCAGTTGGATTTTGTAATCAAAGGCTTGTGGGCGGCAGTACGACCATGGAAACCAAGCAAATGTGCTTCCTTGAAGATGGTAATTGTCAAAACACCAGTCCAGGATGCTTGTTGTAACTCCTGGAGTATGTGGGTCATTGGTTTAGTGCGGTTTTTCCGAATTTCTTTGGACAGCACTCGTCAGTCTCTATCGCTTAGTTTCGTGGGTCTGTTGGGTCGGTCCAAGCATATTCCGGCAATCACCACTCACTTTCCACTTTTTAATCACAAAATCCACTGTCAATTTTGGAATGTTTAACTCAATAGATATGTTCCTGAAGGATCGGCCATTTCTATGATATCCGGCAGTTGCGCCTTTCTCGAAGTCAGAAAGTTCTGAATTATGCGGCATGCGACTAATGCCAATGCTGTTTCACACACGATATTTAAGTACAGGAGGCGTGGGGTAGATCATGACCGCAGGTATCCTCTTAGCATGGGTGGACAAATCTTTATTCGTAGATAGTGTGTGTGTGTTTATATATATGTGTGTGTATCGTATATCTCGACGTATAACACTTAACTTCAAAAAATAACTTCATTTTTTCGCGTGCGTGTTATACGCCGAATATAAAATATAAAATAAATTGGTTGACATATCCTAAATTTAGTGATGCGTATTACACTCCGAGATATACAGCACATATATTAGCTCATTACACAATAGATGGATGACTAACAGAAAATAAAAGTATATTTCATTCAAATCAAATAACTAAACCTTGAGCTCAATACATCGACAACTCAGTATACAAATGCAAACAGGGATTAAAGGAACAACTAAATACCTGAATTCGATAACATTAGTACATATTTCAAAGACATAAATGATAGGGGATTAGGCAGGAATTTGTAAATAGAAACTGTAAAATAAAAAATTGTTCAATACCATATCTCCCTCGAGAGCTTCAAAATTTTACGTTTTCCTTCTTTCTACATGCTTGTCATCTTTTGCTAAATAAGCATATAAATGTTGAAGATTTTATGCATAATTGATTGAAGATAATGCAGGGAATTTATGATGCGGATTGCATATACGTGTTTATTTTGTGTGACAATAGAAGAATGAAGAACATGCTCCGACAGCAGGATTTTTAAAAGATGTATATTTAGAATCTTAGCTCCTAATCCTTTTCTTCAGGAATATTAACATAATATTTCAGCATTATTGTGTTTGAGTGTGTATAGAGAAATATTTTCTTCTTGCAAGAGCCCGTAAATATTACTCATGCTCTAAATTGTATATGACGTAAAATTTTTAATCCTGTTACGACTGGGCCCTTCACTGAACTCCAATTTTCACTGGAATCACATGCAATGAGCATGTATTTTTCATTTTTTAAAAATGATAATATTTTTTAAGCCTTAGCTCGCGTAGTTCCATTGTGAAATTCTAGCGACTTTACAATTGGACGCAAAAATATATAAGCATTAGTCAAATTTCCAACTACTGTTTCATAAACAACGGAAATTGTTTCCACAAAATGCTTACAGATAAAAAATACCATGAGCTACAGCTTTCACTTTTTTATAGGTACATTTGGAAGACGCTTAAAAATATTTTTTATAAAGGTAACATCGGAAATTTAAGAAATACCACTGCAACTCGCAATACCTATCTAGAAGAACAGAATGAAAATGCTTAGAGTTGAAAGGTTTAAAGCTTTAAAGTACAGTAGAACCTAGAAAAGTTACCACCTATGTAAAGGGAACACACGCCCAGAGTCACTACTTTTTTGAAACTTCACTTTACAACCACTACATTTTATCATCCTTGTAAGCATAGATGTAGCGTAACCGAAAATTTTGGAAGACAGAAGAGAGGAAAAGGGAAATTTTTCTGATGTGTGTACAAGTAAATTTAAAAAAAAAAGATTCTGAGACCAAGTTAGGGAGGCAGGTACCATCTGTGCCCCCCCCCCTCGATTCTGCTGCTGTAGGTGTATCTGGAACATTTATTTTCGGACTTAGTTTCAAGAAACCATTTATAAATCTTCGAGTAAAGTGGACAGCACAGGGAAAAGCACCCCACACACACACACACACCCCGATGCTACAGTTATGTTTGTACAATGACCAACCATGTTCAGTTATGTTATTTCCCATGGTGGTCCCATTAGACAGGTTTCACTTCACTGTTCACACTACAGCTCATTTATTTTTAATTGTAGTACATTTTTTACCATAATTTTTTTCATATAATTAAATCTGCTTGAACTACTGAGAAGTCTACGAAGAATTTTATAAGAGAAGAAACTTTAGCTTTTAATACTATTTCGCCTACCTATAAAAATATAAACTATGTTTTATAGTTATCTAGCTGCGTGCCCGTTCTTCGTACGGTAGGAAATTTTTCTGACGTACGTAATTCAAATTGATCCCAGTGATGAAAATCTTAAAAAAAAAAGCAAAATTATTTGACTCTTGGCATAAAGTTTGCGTCATGAGTTCTAACCTGAAATCATTGCAATAGCAGGGCACAAACACTATACCAGTGTCATTCGCGATCAAAAAAAAAAAAAAAAGCTTGACGGGGAGAATAGTAATTGGAGAACGGGGAGAAGGTAATTAGAGAAAAGTCCTCACTTTCAAAAATGACATATTTCTGCATCATACTATTTTTTAGGTTTATGCTATAGCATTTAATATCTCAGGCACTGCATTATTTTACACTACATACATTGCATACTACAAGATTGGACCGTTTTATTTTAGAATTAAAATTAAAAATCATAGGCAAAGACGGATTAAGAAAGGGGGGCGACCGCCCTTGCGGAGAAAAAAGAATTTAATGGAAAGATCCTGTTTTACTTTCATAAAATGGATTTGCAATGGATTGTAACAATAAAAACCAGTTCAGCTTCAAAACGTCTCTTTTCCAAGAATTTACGGATTTTACATTTTTCTTCCACCTTACATGTATATCATGTTTTACTAAATAAGCATAAACATTTTCAATGTTTTACGTATAGTTGAGACAGAAACTTGTGAACTTTTCTCTTAGATTAAAAAAAAAAAATCTAAGTGCGTTGGATGCGAAGTAATGTACGAAGAATCTATGCCATTTTAACTGCTGAAGGATTATAAGTTTTTGCGGGAGTAATTTTAATTCTTTTTGTTGTTGTTGTTGTTTATTTGTTTGTTTAAAGAAATGATAATTTAAAATTATCTTATTACTGAAAGCTTTATTTTCCATTTTTAAACAAAACTATACTTACTGTATAAGAATTCTTTTAATAATTCAATTAATCAATCGTTTTTCCACAGAAATCTTGATAACACTCTCAAGCCTTATACATTGTGTGCATTTGACTGTGTTGTGCTAGTTTATCAAAGAAACAATTCAAGTACATCCTGGGTGTGATATTTAGCAAGAAAACATTTCTATAAAACTTCCAGCTTCAGAGTTTTAATTAACTAATTAATTAGACCTCATTTTAACTATTAAAATTTGAGCACAGTATAACATTAATGATTTTTATAGTTAAATACGCCATTGTAATTAATATAAATATATCTCATTTACAGAAATAAATAAGTTTTGTTCTACGCTATATCCTTTTTTAACTGTTAATATTTTGTTTATCAGTTTTTATTATTAATTAAATCTTAATAATACCTATTTCTTACAAATAATAACTACGATGTCAACTTCTTCTTAAAATAATCTTAAATATATTATTAAAATTGAAAGGACTAAATCTCATGCTCTAAATACAAACATCACAGTGTCCAAATATTTCTGGATTTAAAGAACAACTAAACATCAAGATGAGAAAACATTACATAATTTAAAGGCACAAATAATAGGATTAAGCTGTAACGGGAACAGCAAAACAAAACCTCATCAGCTTGTAAGCATCTCTCCTTTAAAAGCTTAAGAATTTTCAGATTTTCATTCATTTCATATGCATGCCATCTTTTGTTAAACAAGCATGCACATTTTCAGAATTTTGTGCATAATTCAAAGAAGCTAATGGAGAGGACTTCTAATGTAGATTACATATCTAAGAGAATTTTATCTGGCATTTGAAGAGTTGAGAACTAAATCCAAAAAAATGCTTAAAAGGTGTGTTTTCGAGATTTAGTTTCTAACATTTATTTTCCTAAGGAATAATTTCAAGAATATTAATTTGAATTTTTATCCGTGTGTGTATAAAAAGAGTTTTCATAATTATTAACATCATATAATCATAAACATCAATATTCTCATTTTGTCAAACAGTTTGAATAGTATTTGTCTAATAAATTTAATGAAGTAAATTTTAAGTAATAGTTCGAATTGTCTAATATTACTAATACACGGTCCTTTATACACAATAACGTATATTCTTTAAAAAAAAATCTTTTTATGTTATATGTATGAGAGACATATAATATATACAGTGGTGGAAATGGATTTATGAAATGACAGAATTTTTATAAAAATTGAACTGAGCATTCAAATTGGTTCATATTTTCTTATTAACAAAAGATTTCTGAAAAGAACTTTTCGCATGTATTCATAAACAAGAAAAAAAAAAGTGTTTGTTTGTTTTTCTATCTGAATAACATGTAAATTGATTTATGAAAATGTAGCTGTTCTAGCTCATTAGTTATTAATGGCGCCGTTCGAACGAAAGATGAAGCCTGTGTACAAGGCTCTGGATGTGTACAAAATGTTATTCAGTCGGAAGAAATCACTTTAATCCCTTTCGGCGCGATGAGTATACAACCAGTGTTGTCTGAGACTGAAAGAGGCAAAATCGATGCTTATCTAAAATATGGTAAATATTTTCATGAAATTAGTAAATTACTTAAAATATCAGTTGGTTTAACATATAATTATAAGCGAAAACCTGTGAATTGGAGCAAGAACTTTAATAAAAATGACAAACCACGCCTTACTGTAAGGGATAAAGAAGAAGGTTCTTCAAAATGCGTCGCAAAATGGCTACAGTTCAAAGCAGATTTGTACTGATTTATGCCTTCCCTTCATTTGTAGAAGAGTTAGACAAATTTTATGCTCTTCACAGCACTTTATAAAATAAAGATGAAAGCTGCTCTAAAGTTGATATATCGTCACAATCATCTGCGTTTTTCAATATTGTGATAAATATATAGAAATTGGTCCCAAATGAAAGAACGTAATATTTTTTGATAAGAAAAAAATTTAATTTAGATGTTTCAGATGGTTTAAAGTACTATTGGAGGGATCTCTGGGAAAAACCATAATCTATCTGCAGTAGAAATTTTGGTAGTGGAAGTTTGACGGTTCGCCCAGCAATTGCTTATAATGGATGAAATGAAATTGTCTTTTTTGAAGGTCTTCAGAACTCATTCAAGTACAGCTTAACCTTAGAAAATTACCTTTTACCATTCTCATGGAAAAATGATGCCTTCAGTTTCAACTTTATGCAGGATAATGCACGTATTCGTGCTTCAAACGGTATGAAAAACTGGTTTGAAGAAAAAAACTTTGCTCTATTAGATCATCCTCATAATAGAAACATAGACCACATAGAAAATGCTTGGGCAGAATTTGTTCAAATGGTTTATGGAACGGACAACAATATACATCGATTACAGAACCGAAAGCTTCAGTAAGTCAAAAGTGAAATTGATCAGAAATGCATTCTTTTATTTTATCCATGAAGGATAGAGAAGAAGAAACTTTATTAAAACTTTATTATTAAAGAAGATTAAAGAAACTTTAATAAAGAAAGCTGCCTTTACAAAATATTAGTACATTTTATTTATAGATTTCATTAATCAATTTCCATATATAAAGTTCAAATGTTGAATATTTGTTTTTATTCATTAATGGTAATGATTTTTGTTGTTTAAATCATTGGTTATGCACAGCATGGATAACATATCAAATATGAAACATTTTCAATAAATAGAAATAAAGTTGTTTTGAAAAAACTATGATTTCATAAATCAATTTTCAACACTGTATGTTGTCTTGTAAAGTCAAAGAGAACAAGGGCTATCTACCAAACAGAGGAATTCTTTGAGTGAATCTTTCTTGAATTCTTTGAGGAATTCTTTAAGACTTTTAAGGTGTTCTAAAGCCTTTTCACAGTATACTTTAGCTAAGTAGCTATTAAATGATAAAAAAATTGATTTAGTTATTTTAGATGAATTAAACGTAAAATTAAGATATGGGGTAGGTGCATCAGTAACTGACACATAGCCAGATAATTTATTAAAATAATCTTTTATTTCAGAACTCTTATCAAATGGTGCTATCTAGAACCAATTTAGACATTTATCTTCAATTTTTGCATTTTTTTATCTCCAGGAATTTCTAAATATAAAAATTTGAGATTTGAACTCAGTACTAAAAATATCTTATTCTCAGTAGCTGACTGAAATGCTAAAATTAAAATTAGCGCATTTTCAACCTGTTTCTATTTGAAGCTTATTTCCTTTTAGAAATTAATTTGAGCTGAATTGTATCACATAATAATACATAAAATAAGTCTGTATAGAGTTTATTTTTAGTAAATAAATTTATTTATTTATTTTAATTAAATTTATTTACTTATTTATTTATTTTAAGGCTGTCAGTTAATAGATTTTTAAAAAATGGATTTCGCCAGTTGGTGACCCTCATATAATTTATTGGTGTTTTAGTTAAGTTCACGATAATTGCATAACATTTCCAAGAAATGCAGTAAATAGCTATTAAAAAACGTATTTGCAGATAATTTTTGAAAATGCAGTGAAATCTATGAAGTTGACCACCATTGTAAGTTGACTAGCTGTCTAATAGGGCTATCACATTGAGAAAAATCCCACCAACTTTCCTTGCAAATCAAGTTTCCGGCCGATTTTCTCCGCCGTTACCTTGAAGACCGCGAACTCCAACTTTTTCCTTTCCGAAGGAAAAAATCCGAGTGGGACGAAATTTAGGCCAATCAGAGTACTTCTTCCTGCTACGTCATAAGCAATTTCGAGCAATGGCGACTATGTTCGAAGCTTGGCAGCTTGGCTCGATTGCAGAATCACGTGTGAATAAAATTATGGCCGCGTTCAAGTGGACTTTGGAATTAGAGATTGCTGCCCATCCGATGCTGCCGAAATTGCTGCCAATCTGATGTAAATATACAAACGCACGATAAGTAAAATAAGAACCTGCACGCCAAATCAGCGATGCGATGACTATTTGGCGTCGTAGAGAGTTTGTTTACTTTTGCAACCCTTAAAGATAACCACGCCTTCAAGTCCGTCGGAAAAGTTGGTCCAGCGTGAAGTTGTTCAGATTTTCCCTTTAGTGTGATAAGGCCATAAGTTTACCTAATTGACGAAGAACGGAATGGCTTAATTACTTTAACATTGAGTGAGCCCTTTATAAGTTGGCCACCCGTCTAACTTGTATTTTGACTAGGTAATCAGGTAGAATTTGTCCCAAAGCATAGCTTAAAACCTTTGCAAGTTGACAACTTCCAGAATTTTTTTATGTCTTTCTTCTAACAACTTAAAAAAAAAATTTCCTATTTGTCTAAAGTTTATAAAACTTGCTGACAAAGCAAGATTAATAATTATTTTAGTCCAGATTCTTAATGAATTATTCATCTTTATTCCTTGTGTAAGGACAATTTTTTTGTAACTACATTAGTATGTATACAGTAGTAGATCTGTGTGAAATACAAAACCCTTAATAAATATGTACACTATGCAAAATGTATTAATACAGTAATAAATTGATTTTCATAATAAAATGAACTTGCTTCTGTTCAACTTACTACTATACATATAGTAAACATAATAACTATAAGTACTATGATTATATCCAATAATTAAAACGTAATACAGTAATATGTACGTATAATTAATGTTTAACTCTATTAAGCAATATTATTCCTATTTTATATCATTTTGATTTTATAGTTTACATAAATTTGTAGTATACTACATATACTGCATGTACTATGTAATGTATCAGTACATAGATGATAAAATTCGAAATTGAAAAAGTAAGTATTCTACCCTTGATAAGTTGACCACCTGTCTAAGCTGACCACGAAAGCGTGGAACCACTGGGTGGTCAACTTCGCAGGTTTCACTCCATTATATATTTCCAGTGACTGACAGTGAGTACTAGTTATTAGTTCAGTGTTTCCATTCTGCATTTTCCCTGTTTTAGAAAGAAATTGTTTTAGCGTTTCAAAATACATAAAGCTTCAAGTAACTTATCGTAAAAAGTTTATTTTTCAAATCCTTAAAGCCAGACATGGATTTGCAATCAAAAACTCTGCAGCAGCCTCAACCAATTTCCAACTGCGTGTGGAAGTGCATTTGTGCATTGTCCAAAATCAGTCAAGTTGTTAAGTCTCAAAGGGAGTAAGGAAATGCACAGTTTTTAAAGAAATAATAAATAGTTGCCTACAAATATGCAAAAGTTGTTATTTTAGAAAAATTATAGAATAGACGGAACAAGTTCATCATCATTCTGAAGAAGGCACTACTTTAGTCTGAGCCCAGGTGTTGTATGAAACGGAAGGGGAAAAGTATTTTAGAGCAAAAGAGGTAAAACTAAGAATTTAGAAAAGGAACAGAATAGAACAGACAGGGAAAATTATATTTTTTTGAGAGTAAGTTCCAGAATTACAGCAAGTTAGAAAAAAAATACTAGTACTATAACCTTGGAAAAAATATTTCTCTAGAAATTTATTATTTTGACACTATGTTATCTAAACTTTTTCTTTAATTTTGCAAAATAATTTAACATTGATAAAATGTCATCTTTAAAAAATACATCCATGCATTTTTCAAAATAAGATTGTCATTGAAAGACAAATGAGTAGGTTTTTCTACTCATTTCATTAGTGTCACTTACCTTGACTAGAATTTTTTCTATGGGTCACTTACTAGTTCAGCCATCATGACAACAACAAAAAAAAATAGTTTAAAACTAGAAAATTTCAACATTGTTGAATAAATTATGCCCTACATGGATAGGAAAAATGAGCTTAAGTTTTGAAAACAAAAACGTTTGTTTCAGTTTACTAACTACCAATTACTAGTTAATTTTTTTATTGATCTTAAAGCGTCAGTTACTCGTGCACCTGCTGTGGCTTGATTTCATACAGGACTTTAAGAGAAAGTTAATATTTATTTATTTATTGCTATTGTATTTTTCTGTGAATGGCAACGTAAAAGATAATCAGTTTTATTTATTTTTGTTTTTGTTTTTGTGTGTGTGTTCTAAAAATTTAATTCCGTGTTGTTGTATAGATAATAAAGCTTTTTTGAAGTGAAATGTGTATTCACAAATGTGGATTATAATAACATGGCGCAGTTTTATTTGTTCATTTCAATTCATGTTAATTTGGAGTCAGGGCCAACACACCTACCCTATGGATTCTTGAATAACAAAATGTACAAACCTCGATGTCCCCAAAATAAACAACGATTGGGAAAACCATTTCATGGAAAACGGAAGATGATAGAAATCTATGGTTTGTTGAGATCTTTCTTGAGGAAACCAGAGCATTTATTCTCAAAATTTTTCAAAATTAGTCACAAAGCTCGTTCGTCAACACATGATGTTTTTTGTAGGGGATTTCTGATTTTCAATTTGTCATTGTTCGAAATAGTATTCTTTTGCTCTCTGGAAGTGCCATTTATTAGTCATTCAAACAGTCATTCCAGTATTAGAGAGCCCTCTATTAGTGCCTTTTGGAACTATTTTTGAAACTTAATGAGAATAAATTACTTCATTATTAAGCAGAACGCAGCAAACCATGCATTTCTATCGCCTTCCGTATCCTTTTATTTTTCAAATCATAGCTCAGTTTTGGGACACCCGCTTTGAAATACTGACTTACTTTTCATATATAAATTGGGTGATATGCAATTTATTCATCTAATGATTTTGTAATGGAAAATTAATACTGTAACAACCGTAAAATGACGTCAAAGCATCGTCATCCTTTTTAGTTACAATCCATCCAACTAACTCCATGGCGCGGGCTCGCGATTTTCATTTATCCAGTAATTCGCCTAATCTTTGTGTTCTAAAGTTTTATTTTAGTGAAAGATGTTTGCAAGAAAATATTGTAAGATGATTTGGTAATAGTTGTGAATAATAAAATTATGTTTACAGCTATAAGTGGCGCCCAACGTAAAAAATGGTACAGATAAGTGAGTGACGGTTTATTTTGTTTACTTTAAATTTAGGAAATATGGCTTACTTAGGTAAAGCGCGAAAAGAAGACTTAATCCTTCTTGCCCAAGAAATTGGCGAGGAAGAGGTTAATGCAGATTTAAAGGTTATAGATCTTAAAAACTTAATTATGAAGTCTAAGAATTATGAGGAAGAGTTTGTAAAAGATGTCCTATCAATATAATTGAAGTTCGGAAATCAAAAGAACAAGAAATAATTAATGACAAGAATCTCGAAATAGAAAGGCTTAGGTCCCAACTCGAAGCTCATAGGTTAGGCTTACCAACCGAAATTAATAGAGCTAGTGTAGAAATGAATCAGTCTATCTTGGAAGTACAAAAACTTTTACCAGTTTTCTGTCCAAAGGAAGATGATATGGGTTTATTTTTGAATTTGTTTGAAAGGCAGTTAAACTTCTTTAAAGTGCCTAATTCTAAATGGGTTGCTTATTTGATCGGTGTGCTACCAGCCGATATCGCCAAACTTATTGCTAGGGAGCCCAATGAGAAGACTCAGAATTATAAATACGTTAAAAACTTGTTGTTACAAAGGTTTAAGCTTACGGCAGATAAATTCAGACAGTTATTCTGTCAGCATAACAAATCGCCTGAGGGTACTTGGCGAGATTTCTATTTTAATTAAGGACATGCTTTCAAGGTCGTATTTCAGAACTGGGTATCAGTGATTTCGAAAGCCTTAAAGACTTCATAATTGCCGACCAAATAAAAAGAAAAACCCCATCAGAAATGAGAGATCATTTTATGGATGAATGGGTAGACTGGAATTCTCCTAGTGAATTAGCTGAAAAGCTTGATGCTTATGTAAATATTCGAAATAATTTAGGAAAAGACTCTGTCTATTTTAGGAAGAAATTTAATGGTTATAAAACTAGTTCTCCAAAACGAGACTATCAGTCTAAATGGTCTGAAAAAACACAAGTAAAATCAGTCTCAGAGGATAGAAATAATTTAACATGTTACGGTTGTGGTAACCCTGGATACATAAAGGCAAAATGTCCTAATTGTTCTAAAAACAGAGAAGTACAAACTAGATTTAATTCTGTACATATGTACACTTGTTTGGGTTCACACCCTCCAACTGTTTTGTTAGACATATCCATTTTTGAAGCAACTGGAGCTGTTTGCGCGGATACTGGTGCTAGCCGTTCTATTGGTGGAGAATCCGTATATAAATTTCTGATGGAAAGAGGCCAAATATTCACGGATCTAGAACTTTCTATGCAGTTAGCTGATGGTCATCGAACTACGTCTAGAGTGTTGAGTGCTGACGTGCCAATTACGATTCAAAACCGAACATTTATTACGAATCTTATTTTCTTGCCCCATGCTAAGGGAAATCGCACTCTGTTGGGTGTAGACTTTTTACAAAAATCTGGTATTGTGTTAGATATCAAGAGCGGGTTTTGGCACTTTGATGACACACCTCGTCACAAATTCTCGTTTGCAAAAGAGGATCCAAATCTGGAAGATCCTGTCGAAAATATCGAAGTAAATTCTTATTCTTTGAGAGAAAGCGAAGGTTCAAGATTAGATTCTGGAAAAAAGGAAATTTTAAATGATTTGCTCTGCAAATATGAGAGAATCTTTCAGGCAGGGGGAGAGGCCACCCCACTAGTAGAGCATCATATTAATACAGGAAATCACCCGCCAGTGTCAGTTCCACCTTATCGGTTGTCCCCAGCAAAAAGAGAGTTGCTGAAAGCTAAAATAAATGACCTTCTTGTAAAAGGAATAATTGAAGAGTGTGAATCTCCGTACTCGGCACCAGTTGTCCTTGTTCCAAAAAAGAATGGTGACGTACGTCTTTGTATCGATTACAGAAAGCTAAACTCTGTGACTATACACGATTCTTATCCTTTACCGAGGATGGACGATCTTCTGCATCAAGCCAAACGTACTGAATTCATGTCTACGCTTGACTTACGTTCTGGTTACCACCAGGTAAATGTGTATGCACCTGATCGTGACAAAACAGCTTTCGTGTGTTCTCTAGGAACATTTCGCTATCGCAGAATGCCTTTTGGTCTGCGTAATGCACCAGCAACTTTTCAGAGACTTATGGATAACTTTCGAAAGGGACTTCCTGGAATAAATATACTTACTTATTTGGATGATATTATAGTTTTATCATCCACTTTTGAGCAGCACATGTCAGATCTTGAAGCTGTTTTTCAGAGACTTGAAAAATGGAAACTTTTTGTAAATAGAGAAAAGTGTAATTTTGCATGTAACAAAGTAAAGTACTTAGGTCACTGGATTACCCCTAATGACATTGAAGTAGACTCTGAAAAGGTTGAAGCCATCACTAGGATTCCGCCTCCCAAGAATGTTAAACAACTGCAGTCCTTCCTACAAACCTGTTCATGGTATCGACGATTCATACCTAACTTTGTAGAACTATCTCGACCGTTAAGTAATCTCACTAAGAAGAAATCAACGTGGTTTTGGGGTACCCATGAAGAAAATGCATTTCAAGCTTTAAAACGCTGCTTGGTTTCGGCACCAATACTGGAACAGGCTGATGAAACAAAACCATTCATTGTTCGAACTGACGCAAGCAGCTATGCTCTTGGAGCAGTGCTCCTCCAGGGGGAGAATTCTGAAGAACGAGTGATTGAGTATGCTAGTAGATTATTGAATTCTGCAGAATGTAACTATTCAACTACTGAGCGTGAGGCACTTGCTGTAATTTGGCTCTTAACAAGTTCCGAGGGTACATTGATGGAAGTGAAGTTACTGTGGCATCAGACCACCAGCCTTTAAGATGGCTCATGAGTCTTAAGTCTCCATCTGGACGACTTGCCAGATGGGCTTTGCAATTGCAGGAATTCAATTTGAAGATAGAATACATACCTGGAAAGGCGAATGTTATAGCTGATATGTTGTCCCGGCCTAGTTGTGGACATCCTCCTAAAGATAGCTGTGAGCACTGCTCGGTCGTTGTGGATATACCAGAAAGTAAACCAAGTGATTTACGTTTTGAACAAATGAAAGATGAAGAATTGAAAAAGATCATTAACAGCTTTGAAAGTGACCAAAAAAGTGTTGACTATCATAACTGGACCGAACGTGGTTACATTATGAACCAAGGTGTTTTGCACAGATATTCTCCAAGTTCAGATTCGGAAGAGGCACAGCTTGTTGTGCCATCGCACGAGAAAGAAAAGATTATGAAAGTATACCATGATTCGCCAACAGCAGGTCATTACGGTACTGAAGGAACTTATGATAGAATTTCCAAAAGATACTGTTGGACCGGAATGCGTTCATATATTGCAAACTATGTAAAGAACTGTGCTGAATGCAACAGATATAAGCCTTCAAATCAAAAACCATCGGGATTGTTGCAAACTCCTGTTTATTCTCAAAGGTTTGAAGTCCTATCTATTGATCTTTTTGGTCCCTTACCAGAAAGTAAAAGTGGCAAAAAGTGGATATTTATTGTTGAAGATTGTGCAACTAGATGGGTAGAATTGTTTGCCTTAAAGCAAGCCACTGCAAAGGAGTGTGCAACGACGTTATTAGAAGAAGTTATTTTGAGATATGGTCTCCCAAGACGTCTAATTAGTGATAACGGAAGCCAATTTGTCAGTGGTGTAATGCAACAACTCTGTTTCCTCTTGGATATAAAACAAAGCTTGACTCCTGTCTATCATTCTCAAGCTAACCCTGTAGAGAGGAAAAATCGGGATCTGAAACCGAGATTGGCTATCCTTGTGGGTAATGAACATGACTCTTGGGAAGAAAAGCTTCCAACAATTCGCTTTTCTATGAACACTGCCAAATGTGATACCACAGGACAAAGTGCAGCATATTTGCAGTTCGGCCGAGAACTACGGACAGTCGATAACGTACAGCATGACATACGTGCAGTTATTTATAACGACAATTTTGTGCCAGAAATTACACCGTATTTGAAGAGATTTGCTAATATTTCTAAGGAAATTAAGGAAAGAGTGGAAATAAAACAAGACCAAAGGAAGAAATATGCTGATCGTAAAAGGCAGCAAGGACCTAACTTCATACCGGGAGATAAAGTATGGGTAACCTCACATCCTGTGAGTAAAGCCTCCAATCACAAAACTGCAAAGTTCATGCCTAAGCGTGATGGACCATATGTGATATTGACTCAAAGATCGCCTACTACATTTGAAATTGCAAGCCTGGATAATCCACATGAACCGCTTGCAACATATCATTCATCAGCATTAAAATTGTGTCATAATTCGGACGCTACACCAGTGGCTCCGATAAGAAAACGAGGTAGACCACCGAAAAAGCCTCCT
Organism: Cheiracanthium punctorium; assembly: GCA_038373885.1. Lineage (NCBI taxonomy): Eukaryota > Metazoa > Arthropoda > Arachnida > Araneae > Cheiracanthiidae > Cheiracanthium > Cheiracanthium punctorium. The sequence goes on from JAWZYV010013864.1 coordinate 1,933,006, forward strand.
GGTTCTTCGTCGGGACGTCGGCAGAACCAGAGGGGGAGGATGTAACAACCGTAAAATGACGTCAAAGCATCGTCATCCTTTTCAGTTACAATCCTTCCAACTAACTCCATGGTGCGGGCTCGCGATTTTCATTTATCCAGTAATTCGCCTAATCTTGGTGTTCTAAAGTTTTATTTTAGTGAAAGATGTTTGCAAGAAAATATTGTAAGATGATTTGGTAATAGTTGTGAATAATAAAATGATGTTTACAGCTATAATACTAAATATATTTTTGATAGTGCAATACACTTGACCAAAGTTTGTGGCATGTGAGATACGACAGAATGCCTAATAATTTTTATAGTTCTTTTATTTTTTTCATTCTAGTAATATTACACATAACTTTCCCTGTTATTTAAACAATTGATGCTATTTCACATCACTTACAATTACAGTTATGGTATTTAATTGAAATTTCGAGAAAATTGTCACTGGAAACATTTTGAGGAATATAGCCAAAAGTCATAACTATAATTAAATTAAATCAGTGAATTCTAAACTCGATATTTTGGAAGTATAGCACACCAAAATGCAATGAAAATTAATAAATATTCACACCAGAATATATTACATGTTTCAAAGAAATGAATCATAGGATTAAACAGAAAGAATAAACAAAAACAAAAAAATGCTCACTTTGCTGCTATTCTCTTATTCAAAAGCTTAAGAGTTTGCTTATTTCTTTCATTTTAAATCATGCACTATATATTTTGCTAAATAAGCATACACGTTTTGCAGATTTTGTGCATAATTGAGATGAGTTAATGGAGAGAATTCCTAATGCAAATTACACATCTGAGTGCATTTTATCTAACGTTTGAAAAGCGAAGAACATTTTTTTTTCAGTATACATTTTTTTTTTTTTTTTTTTGCTTGGTTTAGAATCTTTTTTTAAAGAATTCTTTTAACATTTATATGCTTTTTCCTGCTTATGAAAAAAAAAAATACTTTCTCTATTAAAAAAAAAATATAAATATTTATTTGAGCCACATTTTAAGATAAAGATATCAAGCGTGTGTGTTTTGCCTAAAACATCTAAAAATACCTTAAGGGTATAGAATTCATGCGGTATGATCTTACACGAGAAAAAAGCTTTGTTAAGTTAACAAAATTTTGTTGGTTTAACAAGTATTTGTTTCGCGCTATTTTAAGCGACTATTTTTGCTGGATCAATGAAATATTTTCAATCAATGAAATATTTCATTGAATCAACAAAATATTTCATCCAATATCAAAGATTTTTTTTTTCCTTTAGAATAGTGCCAGTTAAATTTTGTTCAGAAGACGACATTCTTTGTGGATGCGTCTTTCCAAGAATTGAAAAGAACAGGTTAAAATTTAAAATGTGCTAATAGCCACGAATTTTTGGAAGTCTGTTACAAAATTATATACATTTATATAAATTTTTTGTATTCAACACAGTGTATGTATACAATACATTATTCTATACATTTTCGATTCACTTCATTTAAAATCGAGATATGATACCTCAGTAAAATATTAAGGTTTGATGATTTCTTGCCAAAAGAGACGTCAAAAGGTAGGTTTAGTTTAAACTTATTTTTGGCTTCGAATTTCTTGTTATTTTAAAAAAACTCTCCGATTTTGGCGATCCTTTCGTAGTTTCGGGGATAGTCCAAACAATAATTGACCATACACTTTTATGTATTGAAAATGGTCATAGACCTTAACACACTGAAGTTATTTTGGCTTCCCACAATTAAACAACGCAGTCGATTGCAGCCAAAAATGGAGATGCACAATTAGATGTTACAACAATCCTAAATATGAAATTTCAACACTTTGCGGCAAATCGTTTTTGAGTAATGTGAGATGAATTTGTACGTACGTGCGTACAGATAGCACCTCAAAACTAGTCAAAATGGATGTACGGTAGGTCAAAATGAAGCGTACATGCATAAGTATACATTGAGACGTAACGCAGAAACCTGTCGAAGTAAATTTAGGAACAATCAAGTTATTTTTTCCATCACTATCTCAATACCAAAGATTTTCGTGATTCACAATACTTCCTTTACTTCGTACAAATAAGAAAAAAGGTGACCAAAATTCTGTGCACGCTACTGAGTTTCGAAAATTTTAATTTAAAAAAATATAATAAATCACTTATACTTAAAATTAATTCGGCTTATTATTTTCAAACGGGAGGGAGGGGGGGGTGATGCAGATCACATATTTATTTTTAATAATCATTTACTTTGGCTTTCTTTTAATGCAATCTATCCAAAATCAAGAATTCTAAATCACTTCTGTTTTCATTTTTCTGCCATTTCGGCTTTTAAATCTGTATTTTCGCTTTTCCCGCATGCATTATTTTTATTTGTTTGTTTCTCGAAATGAGACCCGGTGGCGGCGTTATGAACTAAAAATAGATTATATTACGTCCGTTTGCAAAATCAACGTACTTTCTGCTTCCCCTCTTGGCATCCTGCTAGCGTAAGTTATTATTTGTTGCCCTGCGACATCTTAAAAACTATTTGCTCGCGATTACGTCATCTTAATTTTATTGGATTCACTCTTAGGGTTGCTCTGGAATTGGTGTTATCGATCTCAGCCAGGTGTTTTTTCTCGCCAATGTGTAATTCTGTGCTGGCGTATTTTTTTAAGTCATACCACTTTAATTTCACTGTCTAAATAGGACGTATTTTTTTATTTCGCTGGGCCACCACCATCCGTTGTAATAAGTTTATATTTCAATAGTATCTTTTTAATAAAATAGTTTTTTTGTATTTAACGTCTTTTTATTATATTGCAACTAAGTGTATCGAACCTGGATTTTCATGTGTCATAACGCAACTTAATAATTTAAAATATACCATAAGCAAATAACTTCCTTGCAGGGAGGGGGGGGGTACAATATAATTTATAAACTTTCGTTACCAAAATATAGCTTTAGCGATAAATGTTTGTTACTAAAGGATATAGTTTAATTGCAGTGAAAACTGAAGGTCGGTGAACTCAAGTTTACATCTCAGTCACAGGAAGGGCTAATTATTGCCAGAAAATACTGATTTTTTTTTCAGCACGCTTTTTTTTTTTTTTTTTTTTTTTTGTTACACAAAATTTATAAAGTGGATGTCCACATTAAAAAAAGGACTTTACTCTTGAGCTGACCATTGTCTCAGCTGGTAATACATTAAACGTTGGTAGATGGCTGAAGTGTGAAGGTCCAGGGTTCTGACCCACCTGTCGATCGAACCGTCTGGAGTTTCGAGTAGTTTTCTCCAGTTGTGACGTTAATACGATTTAGAACCCTTTAAATAGTCCATCTTTGGTAGGTAACCCTAGTGTAGTCTGCCTTAACAGAACAACAAAACAACCGACGCCTCAAGACGAAAACAGACATTTTTCAATCGATACTTCAAATTTTTTTACGAGGAATTACATAGCCTGGACTTTTTTAATTAGTATACAAAACTGAAATGTGCTTTCCAATACTGGATACATATTCCAGCTCAGCACACATCTGGAATACATGAATTATTAATGCACCCAACATAAATATGTTTTTAACAGCAAACAGCGGAAACAGTAGCCGTTACACACAAATTTCGTGTTTGCGTTTTAGCAATTCCATACCCTCATTATACGACCATTAAAATTCATTCGGTAGAGGTGGGAAAGGTAGTAAAAAAAAAATAAAGAAAAAGCATACATTTTTATTTTATGAATACTTTATTAACTTCCTCTTAAATAATTCGCAATTTTTGCCCCCTCAGGAAAGTTTTCTAAGCACCGTCTTACTTTATATTTGCGGCGAATACGTTAACTCCAAACCACAAGCACCGCCGCTACCTCGTATCGATAACCTAGACAGTATGCACATTTTTTTTAAATGCATCCGACAATTTAGAACGCTTGTTTGGGTCTGCGAAACTCTCTCTCTCTCTCCGCTCGCACAAAATAAATTCCTTTGTTTAGCCGCAATCGGCACAAAGCCATGGCAACCGGCAACTCATTAGCAAGGCGCTAGGCGTCTGTTATCTCATGCCTTATTCATTCTGAAAACAGTGCGGTCTTCCAGAGATTGTTACTGCATTTTAAGAGGGGAGGGAGAGGATTTTTCGGGCTTTAGAACACTATTTAGGGATATGAATAATTAAGGAAACAGGCGATTTCGCGAGGCAACACTGCTGACCAATCGATACAAATATCATACAGTGGCTGACTGTAATGCAAATTAAGGCAGACGACACGTATCAGGTTGGATATGAGTTAAACGCGAGTATGTTTACTAAATACAAAAATTTTAAACGTTTATTATGCAAATGTTAAGTTTACTTTTTTCATGAAAAGTTCAAAGCGAGCTTTTAATTTATTCCATGACTCAACCTATCTCTTGTCTGTATGGTTCGTTTACAAAATGCTCTAAATGTGTTGCGTTTATCCAAATGGCCAAGCAGTTGCTGTCACTGTCTTAAAATGCATGCATTGATCGAATAAGCTAATTTGTGTGTGTGTCTTTCTTTCATCTAAATAAATAAAGGTAAAGTAAATATGCTGCAGGTCTTCGAAATCCCAACTAGGGATTGCAATCCAGAAAACCGGATCCGGCATCATTAGACGTCTTCCGGATCCGGTAAACAAAGGAAATGGCTACATATGAAACTAAAATAGGAAATGACTGCGTATAAAAATGAAAAAGTTCGAGGACAGCACTTGCTTTATATTCATGACTATTTGACGACAACGAAACCGACAAGTGTAGAAGCTCAAAGGACCTTTTCAGCCGCTACCCTACTTACATTTGTACCTCTCTAAGAAGTCAATGGGCAAATGACACGATTCACACTATTTGTTTCCTACGATTGTTTTTTAAAAAACAAACTTGATTTTTTATAATCGTTAAACCTAAAATAATTCTTAAAAGCAAGCCCAGACTGCCATGTTGGCTGGTCGCCGATGGCAGAGGGTCCCCGACTCAAAGGGGCCCCGGATAGCCCCCCCCCAAAAAAATGGATATACTACTTTTTAATTAGAGTAATTTGATATAAGAGTAATTGTATTATTTATTTCCCAGCAATCTTACGTCTTTACGCAGTGGCACAGCGGAGGACCCCAGGAACCCCGCTGCTCGAGGGGGCCCCCGCAGAGTAAGGGGCCCCAAAAGCTCTAAAATAGTTAAATGTGGTTTTTAGGCATGTAAGAAACCAAATATTACACATTCTAATAACTATTCCCTCTAAATTTATCAGTATGGGGCCCTCTTTTCAATTTCTAGCAGAGGGCCCCCAAAGGAGCCAGTCCGGGCTTGATTTAAAGTAAGTTTATTGAAAAATATTCGATATTGGGATAATTGTGTCATTCATTAAACACGTCTATGATAACTGCCATCATAATTAACGATTCTTCATGATTTCAAGTTCCTTTATTGCAACACAGAAGAGACCTTCTCTCCTGACTGACGGCACCTCTGTTTTTTATTCAGTCAGTCGTTGTGAAACTATCTTCTCAGACAACGGAACTTAAAAATTTCCCTGTTCTCTGGTGGACAACCATCGCTTCCCTTTAAGGCACTGATGTATATTGGTAGAGGTTTGATGATTCGCGACAATTCGCATTCCGTTCTTTGATTTATCTAGTCCAAATTCTCTGCGCAGTGGGCAAATCCATGTGAGTTTCTATGGCGAAGAAATAATAAGGCCCAGCAACGTATGCAGCGCATGCCAACGATTTGACCTCTCGCAAAAATCATTGCGGACACTGCCTTTGGTGCCATCTTCCATTCATCTCTAAGTGTTATCGTGTCCTCTGGAACGTAAAACGTCTCGGAATTCTTGATTACAAAAGCAAAAGAGTGTACTAAAGGTTCATTCGTGTGCAATGTCATTATCTGATATGGGACAATAATCACGAGAGTAATTTGTATTTTAGATCACTTGTACAACTTATTCAATTATGGATTCCTCGAAATTTTTCGCAATTATGCAGCCGAATCTTTACGGTGTTGCATTTTCTATGTCTGGCAGAGTATAATACATGAAGTGAAATTTGACATCAAATTTATTCTATAAGCTTACTTTTATATGCACAGATTGTTCTTTTTATATGGGAAAGTTAGATGGAAGCATTATATGTCATAATTCTGCTGAACACTTGAATGCTTAAAAAATTATTAATTTCATTTCTGCGAGATTAACATATTTTAATAATTTGCTTTCACCATTGATTCTATTTGTTGATCTTTAAAACATTTATCTCTGATCTTGTCAAGATATATCGCCTTAACAATGATCCAGTCCCTTTGATCAAAGCTCCTAATACATAGCTAAACTAATTTATCATCTGTGACTTATGATAAATGTTTACACGCAGAGACAATTTCTTGATATTGAAACAATATCGGTAATCATTTTGAACTTCCAAGATATTAAGATAGCGAAGAACGAACAGTAAAAACCAAAATGCGTTGGAATGTATTTGCGATTCCGATTATGCATCTCGAAACTAATCGTGATCATTAACACAAATACGACTTTTCTCTTCCCTCGCAGTCATAAACCGCTGCAATCAAAGTGAAAAGGAATCCGTCCGAATGTGTTTCCAATAGCGGCATTAAATACAAAGACGTCCTTAAATTTACCTGCAAGGTCCGTTCGTTTTCTCGCCCTACGATGGCTTGTTACGGAACAGAAATTTTGATCACAGGATAATTCACAGTTCTTTATTAGTGTTTGGCTTGAATCACGTTTGATCACATGCTGTTTCTCCGGGCAGCAAGTATTATTTATGCTGATAATTTTCACAGGATTTATTCTGAAGTTTTATTTTATTTAATGAATTATTTGTACGGATAGTTTATAGGAACACCAGATAAAGTTTACGAATGCACTTCCGGTCTCAGGTGTAATTAAATACTGTGAGCGAATTGGTAAGAGATACGGATAGTTTCCTAATATTTCACAATATTAATAAAAACATGATATTTTTGAAGTAAGATGCTCTGAAAAGAAGAATAGTACAGGCTTGAAACTTGGAAATGCACTTGTAATTCAGACTGCCTCAAATAAAATAGTCATTTGTAGAGATCAATAGGGCTGGGTCCATGGATGATAGATGGTTATTAAAGTTAAAAGGTTGGCTGTGAATTTTTTCAAAATTTTTACTATTTTTGAGATTTTAGAATGATTGTGGGAACATTATTTCTACCTATAACAACTTAAAGTGACTGAAGCAAATAAAAATTAGATGCATGATAAGTATATATAACTTTCAAAGTATGGCAAAAAAATTGTTAGTATATTTACAGTGTGACCGCTAAGTCCACTATCACCCCTAAAATTTCTGAGCGGAAAGAGCTATATGCATAAAAGTAAGGTTTAGGTATAGTAAAATTATCATGCGCTAAACAAGGAAACTGATTACAGTACAACGTGGCGGCTAAATTCGGAATTAGCGTTCTTATCTCATAAAGAATCGGAGATACGGAAAAAAAATTCCGCCACAAGGTTGTTCGGCATCATCGATTCAGTAAGAAAAGACACCTTAATTTGCACATGATACTCATTAATTCGTGCAATAATGCTATCGATAGAAGGCATAAAACGCAAAAATTTTTGGTCGAATTTTCCAAAACTGTACTTACCTGACACTAAGCTCGTTTATCCTTCATACTAACCTTAACTAAGCGTTGCAATTTACTGAAGTTATTCTTTTTTTTCAATATGTTAAATTAAAATATGAAGTGAAAAGAGGGGTTCGCCTTTGAATATTCAACCCTTGAGTTCTTTTTCAGTATATATACCAGATCCTTTAAGGAATAATTTAGTACGTAATAATAGAAAATAGATATATCGCAGTAAAACTACATTCACTTGTTTTTCATTATTAGACGAATCGACTGCATTCATCTTTTATGTACTTAAACTAGTTTCGTTTGAAAGTATTCTAATAATCAAAGCGTTTTGTTACATTGTTTGTTAACAAAGATGTACGAGGGAAAATGCTTTATTGGCAAACGCATATTAAGAATAAATCTTTTCAAGCAACTGATATACAGCTGAGTTCTCTGAAGCTCAAAACTTCTACCGTAGAAAACTCTTTAACAGAAAACTTCCAAAACAGAAGCAAAGAAATATCTTTCTCAAATGCCTTTAAATGTATTTACTATTGCGCTATTATCTTGAATTTAATCGCAATCATTAACACCAATACGACTCGCTACTTACTTCCCCGCGGCCATAAGCCGTTGCAAACGAAATGAAGAGAAATGCAACATGGCGCCCGAACTACGGAGATGCGTTTTCGATAGTGCGCATTTCAATTCATGAGAACCTCGGTAAAAATTACTTCTCCACCCTCAAGGTCCACTGAGTTTTCCTCGTTTCCTGATAGCTTCATTATGAACGTAAAAGTTAATTCCATTCCGTTACAGAAAATGTTGCGGTCGTTTACGATCATTTATCTACAATGGGCCTGGAAGTTAAACAAGCTATTTGCTCTTTGTGGAATTTAAAAGTTTTCGATGGTGCATACATATATCTATATGTTCGTTGCATTTGGGGAAGGGGCTGTCAAGATGGTTATTATCACTTGCAAGAGAACTGTGCCATGCATATTAGAATGGCTCCTGCCTCTTTGGAAATGATGTAGGGATTTTGTAAGCAAAGTTTATACGAAAAGTTTTGAAATTTAAGGTCACAAAGCAATGGGAAGCGAGTGTTGAGAGAATTCAATCTCATAAAGTTGTTTTAATTATTTCTAAGCCATTCGGGTTTAAGCTATTCAAAATAATGGCAAAGAAAGTTTTACTTCTTAGGGATTATTTTTCAAAAAAAAAAAACTAATGTCGATAAGTCTAAAAAATCTTGCGATTGTCTGTCTAAACGTTAAGTTCACTGTACATCTTTTTAGGAAGTTCCGCAAATATGAGTTTTTAAATCATAATTCTTATGAGTACGCTTACAACTGAAGATGTCTTTCTGTGTGGGCACGTTTTAGTAGTACGCATTCAGAAATGATTCAATTGAGACAGTGACTTACCACATGTTTGCACACAGCGGTTCGTTTATTATTGTGAGACTTTAGCTAATCAACGATTCTACTAAGCAAATGACTTCAAACAAACAAAATGCTCGTAATTTTGTTCTTGAAAAATAAAATTTTATTCTTAGTAAAGAAAAACTATTCTTAATAAGGGAAGGTCTTAATAAAGGAAATCAGAGTTAATCTTCACGAACTTTTACACTAAGAAAAATGTATTTTCGAGGATGTTATAAACAAATAATTTTGTTGAAACAAAATTTTCATTGACATTTTGTAGATTCAACAAACATGTTGCCACGTAATATTTTGTTGATCGAAAAAAATAATTCGATTAAAATATTGCCAGCCATGCATTTGTTGAATTCAACGAAACGTGTTTTTCTTTTGTAAGCACTTCTAATGCTTTTCTATGAATTCAAATAATCAATGTGACTCTCGCTTTCGTCACCAGATGCCGTAAGTAATGTAACAGAGAAAAAAAAAAACTGGCGCACCGACTGGATCATTAATTGATTCCTGGGGAAAGATTCGATTTTTCACGTCCCAAGTAAAACAGTTTGAAATTAACTATAAAGAACACTTGGGGAAAAAAACATCATTAAAGCGGAAATGCCTCGCTCTCGTGAGTTCTTCTTTATTACTCATTCAAAAAAGTTGCTTATTATAAAGATGAAGTACTCGCTTCTGTCCAAAAACGGTGGTTCGTGCAGCTCTTGTAGTAATTGGGGCTTTTAAAGTTAAGGGTTTTTCAGGAAATATCTGTTTTTCTATGCAGCTGACAAAAGTTTTATTTGCAGCAACGATTTCATTTCCCATATTAAAATTTTCTTCATTTTTTCTCCAATTTTTATTTTGAATATACTCATTGTAAACGTGAACTCGTATCATGAGTTTCAAAGATATATGTCTTAAAGATGCATTACACAGTCATTTGCAGAAATCTAGGACCAGTAACAGATTTTCAGTCTCTTTTAACACATTTTATTTTCTTCCCTTCAAAACTCCGATTAAAACAATCTACTGGTAGAGCTTACTTCCAACACAAGTACGTAAGGAAAATAGCAAATAACTCTTATACATTAATCCTGGCACTCAAATCGTGCCTTTATCAGAAGAAAATGACAGAAACTGATCCTCACAAACAGTATTTATCTACAAACAACACTGATGAATGCTGAAATGTTATTCATCTATTTCTATTTATGAAACTGTAAATACTAAGACGTTTTATTTTGCTAACCTTACACTACCAATCCTTTGTACAGTAAGTAGTGGGTAAAACTAACCATTTTCTACTTTGGCCATTTCACTCCAGTTTTTTCAGTGGTCTTATTAGTAAGCAATGGAGTTTTCAAAATAGCCGGGCTTAGCCTATGAACAAGAAGGGGAGGGTGTTTTGTGTGAATGATCACGCACTTCCCGAAATTTTTAAGAAATATTCTGGTAGATTTATTTAGGTTTCTGTAAAATAAGTAATTAAAGAAACTTTTAATCCCTTCCCCATCTCGAATATGGCTTCAGTCTATATGCTAACATCTAGCTCTAGTCACATGCCATCTTACGGTTACATCAAATCGTGATTTTCAACATATTTTCTCACAGTATTCTGTTGTTTATGATCTGAATTTGCTAAAAACAGGAACTGAATATATGCGTCGGTAAATATTCTGCTCCTTTTAAGGAGAGCTTTCTAAGTTTCCCGAAATATACGTAGAAACTATTTTACTCGTATGTGCATTTTATATGAAGCTTCTTCAATTAATAAATATCATCGGGTTCAATTAAAACTCACTATTTTCATAAGTAACGTTTTGGAAGTCCAATTACATGAAATTAAACAAAAAGTTTGAAATTTTAAATCAAATTTATACACAGCAGGCTTGCGCAGATCTTGATATCAAGTTCATGTGTTAAAAATCGACAATATGGTTCTGAAATGTGTCGCCAGATGCCGCAAGTAATAGTATATAGAAAATAAAGTGACTGTGACCGACTGAATCATTGATACCCGAAGAACAATTTCGATTTTTCGGATCCTGGACAAAACAGTTTGAAATTTACCATAAGGAACATTTGTGGGGGAAAAGCACCATTAGCGTGGAATGCCTCTCTCTCTCTCTCTCTCTCTCTCTCTCTCTCTCTCTCTCTCTCTCTCTCTCTCTCTCTAAAATTTTCCTTTATTGTTCATTCATAAAAACTGATTATCATAACGATAAACTAATTTCTTCTACTCCAAACGTCGGTTCATGCTTTACTTATAATATCTGGACTAAGTTAAATTTGTTATGGTAAAAAAAACTTTTTTATTGTTTGTTTGTTTTTCAAATCATCAAGAACATTATTCTAAGTTTGAAGAGTTTTTGTTACACTTTATTTTCGAAGTTTAATTGTATATGCGTAAGGTGGCTTATCCCACAAACATATGCTTGCCATTTACAGAAATGTAAACACGTTACATTACAATCAGTGTTGTAAAAAATGTTAGAGAAGTGGTCATTAGTACATTATCGTTAAATAATTCCCGACATATACTCAAAGGATTGGACTAAATTAAATTTAACGAATATTTTCAAAACAAAATAACAACAATGTAACAGTTACTGCGTGGTACTTAATAATAGTGGCTTATAGGACATAAACTAAACTAAATTAAACTAAAGTATCCGGGTTCGAAATAAACAGATTTTAGGAAAAAAATAATATTTAATATTCTATACCAGGGGCATAGCCAGAAATTTTTTATGGGGGGGGGTTACGGCTACTACAACTCATATATATGTATACGTGTGTGTGATAATGTAGTGAAGAATATACATTTTGCATGGCAAAAAATTCCTCGTGGGGGGGTTATGACCCCCCTAACCCCCCCCCGTGGCTACGCTCCTGTTCTATACACATACTTTACAAGGATCAGGTATCGTATAAAATGTAATCGCATGATAAAACTTCAAACGTACATTAAACTTAATTTATGAAAGCTCTCACAAATTCGAACCACGTAGTACCTTAAAGAGTACTGTAGTACACTTTAATGTCGCTGAGTCAAAAGCTATTGACTCTTGCAGAAAAGAATCTTAATCTTCTAGCTTCTAAAGGGATGACTGTTGTTTTGCAGTGGATCCCAAGTCATGTAGAAATAACTGGAAACGAATGGGCTGATAAAATAGCTAAAAAGGGAACAAAAATTCAGCAATGAAATAATAGTGAAGTACCATTCTCAACAATTAAAAGAATCATAAAAAATACTACGGGAAAAATTATAATGCCAAACTATTAGAAGAAATCAAGAGCAAGAAGTGGAGGGAATCTATTTATAAAATCCCAGAGTCCCCTAGATCCATCGCAGTAGCGGCCTTTCGTCTGGAGACTGGACATGATTGTCTTGCTAAACACCTAAACAGAATTGGTACATATAGAAGTCCCCTATGCACGCTTTGCAAACAGAATTTTGATATGGACAAAGATCACTTGTTAAGTTGCTGTTCATTGAATGAGAAAGACTTATACAGCCGATACTGGCAGGCCAGAGAGTTGATGCAGTCGACATCCAGCAACTAAATTTCTTGTTTGTTTATACTTCCACCCTTTATGTATATTTTAGTTTATGTATTTGCTCCAGTCTCATGCATCTTTGATGTATGGGAGCCAATGATGCAAAGTCAAGTGCTTTTGCAATAAAATAAAAAATAATAATAAAATAAAAACCTTAAAGAAAGGGTAAACACGGTGGAGTTGAGTGATAGCTAACTGCTATTACTCACACTTTTAACTGCTATTACTCACACTTAAGCACTTTTGTATTCTCTATCAAAATTAGATGAAGACTAGGAAGTCGGGTGCCTCTTTGCGTTGTCTTTTTTACATTCTTCTTTTTTAGCAACTAAGAAATAATAGTATGTTATTATGAATATCATGACTATAATTTTCATATTTAGGTAAGGTATTGTATTAATTATCAAATAAGATAAAATATTATTATTAAAGTTAAACTTTATAGTGCTTACAATCTTACTTCTTCCAACTTTTCTCTATTGAAATCAATTTTTAATCGATTTAAATGTTAATATCGCGGTATCAACAAATCTCAATCCCGTATTACCACGAAACGAAATACAGTGCGGGTTTGCATTCCCTATTTGTGAGGTAAAACAAAAATGGAGACGCACAATGTTGTTTAATCCTGTGATAATTTTTATTTTTGAAAAACATAATTTAATTCAATTTTTTTATATTATCATTCTCTAAGCAAAAGTTGAAAATGTTTGCCACCGTTTTGAATGCAAACATAAAAATAATTGATTCTTTCCAGAGAAGTCCTGCAAACTTCGATGAATAAAAACAAGGCATAACTGTAGAAATCTCGTCAATAACACCGGCAATGTTGAGAAGAGAGCCAGAAAACTTGGTTCGACGTGTATCATGTTTGCATTCAAAATTTCAGCAGTTTCTGTAAGGAATGATAATGTAATACATTTGAATTAAATTATGTTTTTCCAAAAAAAAGTCAATAAAAAAGAAAGAAAAGTATCACAGGATTAAGTATTTTTGTTCGTCTCCACTTATGTTTTACCACACAAATAAAGTTGTAACAGTCCAACACTGTTGGAAATTGTCTTCCACACTTAAACAAGGTTCAGCAACTACATTTCATTGTTAGAGTAGTTGCCACATCCGTCAGATTTAAGGGTTATAAGAGAAACCATTTGTACTCTTTTAAATTGATCACCTTGTGTGTACTTAAATTACTCAACCATATGAATTACATTACATCAAAATCCAAATTGAAATTGAAATCAAGAACAACCTGCATCGAATTGCAAGTATGCTCATGGCTGCTTTTCAACTCAAATGTTACAATTAACCAACATATTTCTGAATTTCGTTTCATCAGATGGCTTAAGCAATACGCATAAAAAATAAAATATAACTGTGTCCTTAACTCATTCGTAGAATATTTCGCATCATAAGTAAAAAATTTTGAAATTCACGATTTAAAAAAGAATCGAGAAAAAAACTGTATGAATTTAGTTCTAAGAATATGCCCTGTTTAAATTCTAAACTACTTTATTGATTTGTGTTTCAATTAAATTCATTTCTAAATTATGGCTGCACAATTTAAATTTATTAAATTTAAATTCAATGCTAATGAATAAAACCAACGTCAACTTCAATCATTCCCAAATATGTTTACTAGCAATAGAATATTTATTTTCCCACTAGATGCCCTAATCTATACATAAGAAACAAACAATAACTGTAGCTGTCTGGGTCATTAATTGATTCCGAGAACAACTTCCGATTTTTCGCGTCCTAAGTAAAACAATTTGAAATTAACTATAAAGGATACTTGGGTAGAAAAGAAACGCCATTAGTTAGGAGAGTCTCTGTCTTCAATTCCCTTCCATTTACTCATTTAGAAAAATTGCCTATTATGGCGATGAAGTAGTCAATTCTGTTCCAAGAAGTGGTTTGTGACTTGTTTGGAATAACAGATGTGTTTAAATCTAAAAGCGGGTTTATTTTTATTGTATTTAATATATATCTAACGCTTTTTTTCTTTTTCAATCCACTTTTCGCAATGCCTGTAAAAATCTACAAACGCTGCTTTCACCATTTTTTATGTTGAATATGTTGTGGTCCATATCAGTGACAGATATCCAAATTTTGAGTCATTTTTATAGGAACTTGAGGGGACACAAAACTGCTAACAAATGGATGGTCATATGATCTTTAAATTCTAAATTTTACACACCTTTTATTTTCCATTGTATTAAAAAAGTGGTGTGAATTTCAAGAGATTTTTGGAGATAACCTCAAGGAAACTGTAGCACTATCCATGCAATTTTGAAAAACCCTGTAAAATAATTTAGAGTACATGGTACAGTACATAGGAATAATATTTCGTAGTAATCGATTCATATTTGCGAAAATTAGATCACGGACGGCGGCTATACGGACTAACAGAAAAAACGAAATAACAAACACTTTTCAACCTTGTTGGAAGGTGTTAAAAAATAATTCTATTTGTTTTCGAACTTATGTAGTTGTTGATAATTCCTCTTCAAATAATGGGGATAGCCCAGTGAAAGTGTTAGATTGCATATAGAAAAGAAATAGCAGCCATTAGTAAAAGAACTCGAACCCCATTGATCCATGTTCTCTAAAGCAAACAAAAGTTCTTCACTTCTGGGTTCCATTGGTTATTAGTTGTTTGAAAACTACAACTAAACTATTAGTTATTAGTTGAACCTTCAACTAACAGCTACTTCATTCGAACATTCAGATGCGTTCAATCAACAACTATTAGTTTTTAATTAAGCGTTTAGTTCAATTAATATTTTAATGATGCCCATGCCCAACTCTGAACGCTGCAAAATGCAACCCTTGAAAAGTGATTTGCCGTAGATAAAAATTCGTGTCTAAAATTAATAGCCCTCAACTGCTTGAAAGAAAGGCCCTTCAGTTTTGTTCAAAATGCCCCAAAATAATTTTTTTGACTCCATTTTGTCCAGGAGTTTTTAAAAGATCCGCTAGTTGTTTTGAATATGGTTATAAAAAACATTGTACAAGGTTTTATCACTATCTTCCCTTCTGTTAATTGAACTCAGTTTACATCTTAGAACAATCAAACTGTCATATTTGAAGTAATCGAGGCTTTTAAGAAAGCTGATTGAACAAAATGACAAGGAACGATTGTTATTAGTTGGAACTGTTGGACTGTTATTAGTTATTGGAATTTTCAAATTTCAATTTTAAATAAATAAACATGTAAAAAACTGTACTAAGAAGATATATGAGAAATAAGTTCGGTTCTTGGCGTCATCAGTCGCCTTTCGAAGAATCTACAGTATTCTAACTAAGTTCTTCCTGTGAAGCGTCTATTCCTCGTCCAGACCTGCATCTCTACAGTATGTGTTAAAAGCAAACAGAACCACTAGTGTTTAAAAGCAAACAGAAAGCTTTAAAATATCTTTTGTTATGCGATTAAATCTCAAAATATCATTTGCGTTTGGACTTTTTTACTGTGTATACAATGCATATCAAATTTAGTAAACTCGTTATAAAATTTGGATAGAAAAAAAATTACCTCATATTTTAAATATTTAATCTTTGGCTATATAAAAAAGTACAGTTTTTGTGTTTTATAAAAAATATTCATATATTGCAGTCATCCCTCGGTTATTCTAAGATGACAAATTTCACTCAATTTTTTTTCAAGCTTTCACAAAAATTGACTGTCAGATTGACGTGTAGTTTTTTTTTTCCAGAATGGTTTTAGAGATGTCATTTAAACGTCATTTTATATGTTTATTTTAGAATTCCTTTTCTTTATGCGATCATATGTAGACAGATAAATAGAGTTTTGCAGATGGATATATGGAAGCAGATAGATAATAAAAATTTTAAGCTGAGGAATATGGAAAAAAAAGAGATAACGCGAATAAGATGTAGTTTCTGCAATAAAATACGGTATTGTAAAGCACTGATTTTTTTTTATGATGGCTCCGTGTTAGAATAGTCATAAAAGTAAATTCAGAATACTCTCCTGCTTAAAATTCAACTGTTTCCAATATTTTTAATCAAAAATAAATTTTAAAATGCTCTTGCCGTATATAATATATGAATATCTAGTAAAATACAAATATCAAGGGTTAGTATGTGTACAGAAGTAGTCCAAAATAATATTTTTTAATTAAAGGAACAATTAAAGCTTTTCCTTAAATATATCTATCGTGATGCCAGAAGGTTTTGATAGATCTTTGTCGATTTTTAGAATTTTGTAAAAATCAATTGTATTCTTCATGATAGAGAAAGAGAGCAATTGTCTTTTTTTAGGACTTATGGATCTTAAACAGATCAAGACATTTAAATAATAGTCAACGCTCGTAAGTTTATCAGTAGTCAAAACAATATTGTGCAATTACAAACCTACATTTTAATTTGAAAACTTATGTTTTTTTTTTCTTAAAGTAATTGTTTCAACAAAATTTGCGAAATCGAATAGGTCATTTCAAAAATCCCTACTTTTCTCAAACACAGTCAGAATTTTTTAGCTTTTTTTTTTTTGCATAAATTTTAATAAAATAAAACTCTTACGTACTTTGAAGCCCAACCTAAATTATGAAAGCGAAAAAGTTCTTGAAAAACTACACAATTTTAGGTCATTCAGTGTTTATTAATTCCTGAAAATTTGTTCTGAAAAATTTGTGTTTGAAGTGACTGTTTCAGTTGTTGTTCTCATCACATACTTTTTGTGTCAGAGCCTGTTAATTTCCTTGACTTTCAATTTATTTATTTTTTCATCGTGACATCACAGCCCTCTATAGTAATAGGCCAGCGCGCTGATTCAAAATGGCGGCGACTGAAGGCGGAATTTCCCCTTTCCCTTCATGTGACCGCAGTGCACAAACCAGAAAACAAACTTAATATTTTACTAAACAATTAATGATTACATGACTGAAACATTTTACCATCTCTTATATAATGATTTTTACCAATAAAAAAGTTACACCTGAAAGATAATTTATTTTATTTTTGGTATTATAGAGATAATATTTTGATAATAGGCCTTCTTTGTAAACAATATGTTATATACCACGAAAGCAATTTACTATTACATTATATTTTAATTTGAATCATTTTAACTATGTATTATTCAGTATTCAATTCATATAATGATTTCCATTAAATTATTCTAAGTTTCGGGGGAATAAAGTATTTTACTGTAGCTAAATCATTTTAAATAATAAAAATAATAATTATATAGATTCTATTTTCAAGAAGAAAATCTATAAATAAAAATAGCATGGATATACTAAAATGAATCAAAACATATCAATTCAGTAACTTTATTTTTAAAATCATATATATACACTCACAAACAATTTGCATCTTATTTCAAAAAAGTAAACAATATATATAGATTAACATTTTCACTATTGAAAATTATCTAACTTCACAGTATTTCCATAAAGGAAGTAACAAAGTAATTTCACCCTTAAATTAATAGATAATTTCTGTTATTTGCACTTGTAAAAGTTACTCGTTCAACATTTTGTAATTACAATGTATGGGCTATTTCAATAATTATTTCTTTGTGATTATACTAAAAAATATAAATATTATAAAAAATTTTAACATTTTTGCCCATACACATACACACCCATTTATCGTGAGGTAATGGATTGGGAACAGATATGTAAATACGAACAGAAATGGAAATACTTAAACAATTGACCAGCGTTAAATTAAAAGCATTTATGAAGGGACAGGGTACCTCTTCAGTAGCATAAATTGGAGTTTAAAAGGGTTAAATCGTTTGAAAATAAACGTTGTTTTTCAAAACACAAGTGTTAAACAAAGTTTAAAAATGAAGATAGAAAAAAAAATTATTTGGGAAAAAAACATCAACTTTAATAAATATATTTTGAGACATTAAATAACTGTCCGGCTGTGATTTTAACAAGTTATTCTAATTTTGATATTTTAAGCAATGTTAGAGGTAAAGTGTCTCTTTTAAAATTTACAGTAACATGAGTTAATAGTACAGTCAGTTACAGCGAGTTAATAGTCATTATTATAATATATTTCAAAAGTTAAATCTAAGCTTACCTTAAAAGATATTTCTATTGAGGGTATATCCAATACACATAATTTAATTACAATTGATTGTTCATCAGTTTTAATATAATTCCATTTGGGATAGTTCATTATGCAGTCACGTATGTACATTTCAGCTTGATGGATATCTTTTATTTTATTTAGTTCAGTCTCATTAGCGTATGTTATTAAACTTGTATTTAAAGACAGCTGGATATTTTCGTTTTCTTTGTCGTCACGAGCTTTTCTTTTTTTGGGGGCACTGTGATATTTAAATGAGGTGTGGAATCATGAATATATGTTGGAAACGCATCAGGAGTCAAAGCAGGACTGGCTCGGGGAATCTTATGTATATTCCCATCTTTGTCCTTCCAAATATCTTCTCGAACAATCATCTCACTGGCAAAATGTTTAATGCAAACTCTAGCATTTTAGTGAATTTGAAATTTTGCCGATGAATCCGGTTAATCCAGAAATTTCTTTGTTCCTCATCGTTCGGGAACCGGAAACAAGTTACGTATGGCGGATCGTAGTTCGATCTGCAATGAGGAACAACACATTTGAAAGGCATAACCTACAAATGAAATAAAAAACATATATTATCGGTAATTTAGATTAAACGTTATTATAAATTAATTAGGTTTTAAATTAATCAAGCTTTTGATTCATATTTTAAAACCATTAGTTAATTACTAATACAAAAAAGTAGAGAATGTAAACAAGCTCAACACATTAACATTAAAATTATTTTTTATGTAATAAAATAAATTACTTACTATTTGTCTGATTTCTTTCTTTCTTGCACTATTCATCTACACATATGCATCAATACAAGCTATTTTAAGTAAAACAATATTACATTATGTGAGAGATAAAATGGATGACTGTTGTTCTTAACTTCCATTTAGAATGAAATCGCGAACGATGGCAGACGAACAGAATAATTTTAAACCTTCCGCCTTCGGTTGGTCACGTGATCGTATTCCCAAGAATCAGCGCGCTGGCCTATTACTGGAGAGGGCTGTGGTGACATACAAAATGACGTCAATTTTACATGTGATTTATAAACGATAGCGGTTAGACGTCGATAGCATCTATTTAATCATATTGTACGATAAAATCTGTAAAATTTCTTCCTTCCCGTGAAAGTTTTTACCAGTGCACACAAGCTAGAAAAGTGTAATAAAAAATGGTTGTATTAGGATTTCATTGATAACTGTGGATTATACTATAGACGTGACGTTAATTGAAAGTCTATTGAGTAACAAACAACTGTTCATCCTTCAGCCCAGATTCGGACAGTGTATTCTTATTATATCAAATTCATAGAGTACTAAAAATGCAAATTTAAATTATCTTTAATTATTATTCTCCTAGAAAATAACAGTCAAAATTTTGACTGAATTAAAAATAAAATCCATTATAGTCAGTCATTCAACAGCTTAAATCGAACACTGTTTTGATAGTAAAAAAAATGACAGGTTTGCCTCCGTGGAATACATTACGAGAGGTATTCGTGTTTCTTAGTATTGCTTGCTTCAGCCGAAATGGCCTATGTTCTCCAAACACTGTCATGCCATTAGTGCAAAGCCTCCATTATACAAATATCTAAGTAAGCTGAAATCCTTCCTTACCAAGAAAACTCTTACGTACTTTGTATGTACGTAAGAGTTTTGTGTGTGAATTGTTTGTCGGAAAAAAAAATCCTCTATAAATGTCTAAAAATTAAAGTTCCTCTCAGTATTTGAAATAATACCAGATAGTGATAAAAAGTGGCTGAAAATAATAAGCATAATTATTATTTCCATGAGATAGAGAGTAATTTTTCTCGCATTTTACGAATATTCCTTTAGAAAGAATGTTATTTGTGACTGCAGTAATTAATCCCAAGCCTGTAGATACCTGTAACGTAAATAATGCATGGAACTAACTGAAAGAATACTAAAAAATCAGGTCTACCTTATGATACTGTGACAAAAGTATAGTAAAATTGCTCATCATGTAAATGGATAGAAATTCATCGTGAGAAATATCATAAGAGACTACTCTGCGAAAAATTTTCAAACATCTACTGTGAAAGATCTTGAAAAACTGGAGGAAAGTCATAATGTTTTGACATCCTCAGATACGAGTATAACAGCAGGATCTCAACATTGGCTGGAAATCATGAGAACGACCATTATATGAGAAAGTACGTTTACAGATCGTTTTTCAAAGGCATCCATTTTGAGAGAAATTTCTAAGTGGTAGATAGGGATTGCAATCGGAAAAGTACAAAAAAGTAAAAGACTACATATGAAAATGAAAGAGTTTGAGAACAATACTTGTCTTATATTCATGACTATTTGTTGACAATAAAACCGACATGTGTAGAAGCTGAAAGGGCCTCTTCAGCCGCTGGCTGTATTTGTAACTCTCTAAGTAGTCGATGGGTAGATGACACGATTAATAATATTTGTTTCCTACGATCCTTTTTTAAAATACAAACTTCAATTTTTATAATTGATTCGATAAAATACTTATGATAATTGTGCTTTTCATGAAACAGATCTATGATAACTATCATGAATATTATAAGACTGCTTAGCTTGACGAAATTACATAATTATTGTGAACTCAGTTGATTAAGTTAGATTTAGGTAATAAGAAACTTACTTAATGTAATGTCAATTACAAGATAATTTTCATTGATGTCATTTGTGAACTCTATTAAGACCAGGGTTCGAATTTACGGTTGCCCGCTTTCCCGGAGCAATCAGATTTTTAAATGGGCAAGTAAAACGAAAAATTCAGCTGTCCCTCGGGCAACTAAGAAAGGCAACTATTCCTGTTTTTATTCCTTAGCTTGAAAATGTAGTTTCCTATTCCTGTTTTCATTCTGAACTTCTTTCTATTTCTATTTCCATTTCATAATAATGGCAATTTTATGAATAAACGTTTGTCATCTTATTTTCATTGTAACGGCCGCATATTCTGGAAAAAATTTGTGTAGCGAAAATTTTAAGGTCAAAAAACTTTATTTTCTGGCAACCAAAATAAAATCGCAAGATTCTACCCCTGATTAATACTGAACTTAAACTATTATACTAAATATTATATTTATAAATATAATCATAATATTTATAATTAAATATATTATTATTCTATAGTATACGACAACGCAAATACTATTTCATTGATATCCACTGTTTTGTTTTGATTTCAAATATATTTTTACTATTTTATAATATATGATAATAACAATAATATATAATATAATAACGTAGATCTAGACTTATGCCATCTCTTATAAATAAAAATGAAATTCTGTTTGTTTGTTTGTTTGTTTGTTTGTTTGTTTGTTTGTGGATTTGAGTTGTATACAAATCCACAAAAATGGACCTATCAGCCTGAAATTTTGCACAGATATGTAAAATAATATAGAATAAATCATAGTCCACTTTAAAACTTTGAAAGTCCACCCGTTCCCGGAATTTCAGAGATTTTTTATGTTCTCCACGCAAAAAGTTTTCCGTAATTGTAACCCCTGTAGTGAAAAAAGTGTGAAATAAGGATCGTGGTTGCCATGTGTGGCGATTTTGCCGAATAAGATGTTTTAAATTCTCAAAGTAAAAATAAAAGAATAATAATGATTTTTTTTTTTGTTAGTTTATATTCGTAAGGTTATATTTTTTTAATTATAATATCGTGTGCATGGGAAATCGGAGCAGGAATGAAATGTTTAATACGCAAAACAATAAGAATTGAAGATTTCCGAGGCTAATATGTTAAAATTTTTTAGTTTGGCGAAAAAATAAAATGGCTAAAATGCCGAGAAAGTGAGTTCTAGCGGTTTGCACAGTTTCCGGCTCTGCGCAATTTACTGAGAGCTTAAGGAAACGGATTTTTGAAAACAAGTGGTTTTATTAGAATACAGCATTGAATTTTAATGATCCGTGCGAAAATAATGCAGTTATTAAGGGATTTCAAGCAATCTATCTTCAGCATTCTCGCGATTTTGAGGAGGATTCTAACGCTTGGCGCTATTTATCGTAATTTAATCGTCTGCTATTTGGGTTATGAATACACCTGCGTATAAGTTTTTGAAATTTTCATTCAGTTGGAATTGTGCATTTTTCTGAGCAGCTTTTCTGCATCTAATGTATTACATCCAGAAAAAAGGATGTTAGAAATATCAATTTTAATTTTGTTTAATCACACTCATGAATAATGATGCACTTTCCAACTTAATGAAAGAAGGAACGAAAATAGGGAAGACCCATGGATTATAACTCTTTTTATATATAGCACTTTAGTGCGTATTTAAAAATCTGAAAGTGTGTCAGATTTTCTATGATTCTAGCGCTTGGCGCAATTTAATGAGAGGGTATTTTTAAAAACAAGCGTAGGTTATCTTATAAATAAAAATGAAATTCTGTTTGTCAATTTGTTGATTTGGGTAGTATACAATTCCACAAAAATGGACCTGTCAGCCTGAAATTTTACACAGATATGTAAAATAATATAGAATAAATGAACTATTAAAACTTTGAAACTGCACTTAAAAGCGTTTTCCTCCTGAATGGTTCTCTTAATTTCCGTTCCCGGAATTTAAGAGATTTTTTATGTTCTCCACGCAGAAAGCTTTACGTAATATTAACCCCTGTAGTGAAAAAAGTGTGTGAAATAAGCCTCTTGGTTGCCATGTGTGGCGATTTTGCCGAATAAAATGTTTTAAATTCTTAAAGTAAAAATAAAAGAATAATAATGATTTTTTTAGTTTATTTTTTTAGGTTATTTTTTTAATTATAATATCGTGTGCGCATAAGAAATGAGAGCAGGAATGAAATGTTTTATACGCAAAACAATGAGGATCGAAGATATCCGAGACTAACATGTAATTTTTTTTAGTTTGGCGAAAAAAAAAATGGCTGATAGGCCGATTTTTAGAGAGTGAGTTCTAGCGGTTTGCACAGTTTTAGGCTTTTTGGCGCAATTTACTGAGAGCTTAAGGGAATAGCATTTTTGAAAACAAGTGTATAGGTTTTCTTAGAATACAGCATTAAATTGTAACTATCCGTGCAGAAATAATGCAGTTATTAGGGCATTTCAAGCGATGTAGTTTCAGAATTCTCGCCAATTGAGTACATTGATTTAACTTGGGGGAAATCCGCCAAATTTCAGAAAATTGAAATCTTCAGTGCTAAATAAAATTGAAATATAAAGATTAAAATTTAACTAATTATTCTAGATACTAGATTTTCGTTGTTCATTGTATTCGTAATTGTGCTTAGTTATAATATAGATAATAAGTTGACTTCCTAAGAAATAAATGTTTTTTTATAAACTTTATTATACACTCATTTAAATATACATTTTTACACAGCACAACATAAATTTTATACAGTTAATTTTTGGACGAAATAGAAATCGTTTTGATACGGCCAATCCGACCGGATTGATGGGGATCGGACAGACTGAAATTGGTGGCAATCTCGACATGTGTAGAAACTGAGATGATAAAAGCAACTGAAGCCTTATCTTTTACGCACGTCTAAGGAGAAATACCATGAAAAAAGCAATAACACTACTACATATATAGGCAGCGTAATCTTTTTTGGATTTCTTTCCATCAGCTGTCAGATTAACTATAATAACCAGAAGAAAAGTTATGCCTTGATAAGAAAACAATTTCCCTCGTAATAACGTTGACACAGCAAGCATCTAAAACTGCTGACCTGCATCCGAAATTCAAACATTACGTGCGCGGTGTTTTTTAGTTCGGACAAGAACTTTTTTCTCGTCAAACGGGCAAACTATCAACCCAAAAGAATTTAATTTACAGAAGATGTAGTAAGTAAAGCCACGGCCTATCTAATTACATAAACCCTATTTTAAAATTTTTCGAAAGGGGACCAAAGCACTTTTCCATTTAACCTTTTGACGTCGGCAGGGACAACAGTTGCCCTTGGAGTGGTTTAGACTAGAGATCCGTTTAGACTAGCGATCTCACTTCTCTCCAGGGAGTTATCTATTGTTCGGAAGAAAAAGGAAATGCTATAGCTTCTAAACATAAGAAAAGAGATCCTTGAAAGAAAGTGGAATTTTACAAAACAGCGCATCAACAGAAGGGGGCGAAAAATCTAATTTTTGCAAAATATCTAGCCGTACCCAGAGTAAATATTTAATGCCATGGAGCCGGGCTCAAAAGGTTAGAGGGCAGAGTATGGTACATTCAAAAACTTTAATGAACGATGATCTATTTCCGGTTGATTAAAGTTCCGTTTAAGAGAAATTTTATTGTTGATTATTTTGTATGGAAATAGTATAGTGGTGAATACAGTTTACAGGAAAGCATATCATTTATTACTTTTCACTAAATTTTTCTATTCTGTTTAAAACCATTCACGATAGCATGAATAAAATTTATGATAAGTTTCCAGATATTCTCTAAAAATTTCTTTTTTTTTAATCTACTATAAAATGCAAAAGAAAATCGCATTTTAATACTACTTTGTTCGCTTAAAAAAATATTTGCTGAGTGAAAAATAATATAGACGACCGAAAAATGATTATATATAGTCAAAGTTATATATATATACATATATATACTGTAAGACTAACGTGACGGGGTGCAATAAAATAAAACTTCATGTATATGGCGAAAAACTTTTCGTGACAAAGAAAAGACAGTTAGGAAAACTTATTTCTCGTAAAAATTCTCGGTAAGTGTTGAAGCTTAGGAATGTCTCGCAGCCTCAGAAATAATATCAGGTATTGAAAGTGGCATAAAAGTATTAGGATGATCATTATAATAGCAAATTTTAATTTTCTGTCGCATTTTTTAGGCATCCTTTCCATAAAAATGTCATAAATGATAGCAGCAATTAATAGCGCACCTTTTGGACAAGTATGATCTGAAGATTAACGATATTACTGTGAAATATAAATGATCGTAAAAAGTCATTCTGATCTCAGTTATATTCACTACTGTTTAGTTACCCAACCCGTCATACTTGAGCTTTGTTTAAAAGTACGAACCATACAACACTGTAATTGATAATACAAAATGAATGTTTAATAAGATTTAGGCATATAATGTTTAGTTAAAAAGGAAGGGGGGCTGAACCATACAGGGAAGGGAAGCTGTCCTTTCCTGGCAAACAAACAAACAAACCTTTCCATACAACTTGCTACCATTTCTGAAAAAAAAAAATAGTTCTGTAATCTTGAAAGTATTTACTAGAAAACAACTATTCTCCTTACTGAAGAGCGAGACAAACTAGAAACTACATTGTAATTTAATATGGTTTTAGCTATTGCCTGTCATTTTGCCATCGGTTTCCTCAAGCTTCTTATATCAGAACGCTTAAATGCTCGATGATCAATTTGATGTTAATGTTATAAAAAGAATTTAGTTTCTGTATTTCTTGATCTATCATTGTGAATAGACATTCCTCGTGCTGTTTTAACATGAAGATGGCCAACGATGTCAAACAGAAAACCACTTGCGTATGTCTCAAGTGGATGTTCGTTTGTAATCTTTCACACCGTCTGCAGGAATTACCTTTCATGCATTTCTCACCCATTAGGGATGTAACGAATATCCGGTTTTCGGCCTTTTTCCGAATATTCGGTTGGTCGTAGGGATGGACGCGAGACGAAAAATAAGCGTCTCGCGTCTCGCAAAATAGCCGAAAAGCTAGTCTCGTCTCGCAAAAATCCCTATATCGTTATGTTAAAAATGTGTGTCTCGTCTCGCAAAAATCCCTATATCGTTATGTTAAAAATGTGTGTCTCGTCTCGCAAAAAAGCTGTAAATCTCTGTCTCGTCTCGCAAAGAAGTCGTCTCGCGTCCATCCCTAGTTGGTCGAATATTCAGTTGGCCGAATATTCGGTAAACCGAATGCTGAAGAAATATTCGGTCGAATTGCTGTGGCCGAATATTGCTACATATTCAACTAAATAATTTCAGAACAAAGAGAAAAAATATTTTTAATATGTATTTTTAAATGCATTTACAAATAATATTGCTTATTTATTACTTCAACATATTAATTTCATATTATAAAATATCCTAAGTCATTGAATTTTAAACTGAATGAAACAATCTAACGTATTGAATATTACAAAATTGTAGACTTTTCTGCTTGGTGACACTCCTTGACTTGGTTTTCTACCTTTTTTATGGGTCGGAGGAATCTTTTCGGATCCTGAATAAGAAACATAATTTTGAAAAGCTGTTACATATGTAAACCCTGTAAAACCCAAAGCATGAAGTGATTATGTATAGTTAACGGATTAATCACATTTACAATAGCGTATTTATTAAATTATGAACATCTCAAAATATAATTAATCTACTATTAGTGTTTGTAAAAGATAATTTTTCATGACCAAGATTTTTTTGTTTTACAGGTAATATACTGTTGTGTGTTTTTAAGTACCTACAAATAATATAAAATGAATTTTATTGAGTCTTTATTTACTATTTAATTACAAATTTGAAGTGACATTTTATTTATAATTAAAATTAAATTAAAAAATATATATATTCGGCATTCGGCCTAAATTATGTGCCGAATATTCGACTATTCGGCCAAATCACTATTCGTTACATCTCTACTCACCATTACGACAAGTTCACTTGCTCCTTTTTCTTAATTATCATATTAAATGTACTGGTCCCACAGTGGTCTCCTCCATTCCACTAAGAACACAGAAAGTGAAGCAGCACCGGCTTGGCCTGTTCTTGGGAGAGTTCCATTATCTGAGAAGCTCTCTCTCTCGTCTGGGCTGCTGTGGAACCGTGTAGTGTGTGCTAATGGGAACTGGTACATGTAAAATCTGTTCGTGGGTTCGATCTTCTCCGTGTTCAAATGATACCACTGGGCGGTGACTATTTCAGGTGCTAGGTGTGTCATCTGGAATTGGTTCAAAATTAAGAGACCACTCGTAAGGGGCCACTTTGGTCTGCCTGATAAGCACCCCCATAAGTCTGATAGCACAATTACCATCTGCTATCATCGTAACGATCAAGCCTCCAGTAGCCGCTTACCAGGCCATTAGTAAAAAGAAAAAATTAAATGCACTTTGTGCGTGCAGTTCTTTTCGTCCTTTCTGTACTTCAGTTCACTCTCTCTGACTGTAGCTCGTACGAGACATTTCACTTAAACTACTGAGGCTATATCCAAATGCAGCCAACCCAATTTTTTATTTATATACCATTAAAAAATGTTAACATTTAAGATAAAGATAATTTAAATGAAGGATTACCAAGAGATTATCTAGAAAAACAATTGTTTCTTGGGATTCATTCAAATACAACTGAACGATTTTCCCCAGCCTTTTATACCTGTGAAACAAAGATAGAAAAATAATTCTGGAACCAGCTTGTTAGCCGAAAAGAAAAGATACATTATATAAATATTACGTAGCTGAAAATTGTAAATTATTTCAAATTAAGATATTAATGTATTCTATTATGATGTACACCCGTTGTTCCAGTATTTAGTCTTATATTTATGGAAATTAGACGAAATATTTAAATCAGCTTTATAAAGAACATTGTAATTTTCAGTTTTTTCGTGGGCCAGTGTTTGAGAAACGGCTGCTCAAGAGCGCTGCTTTACTACGATCTACTTTAAAGGAATGTCATTCTGACTTCTTCAATCGTGCAAAAAATACGTGCTGAGTGTGTCATAATACATACAACCGAAATGAAAGTGTATATAGTCAGATTTATATACCTAGAGATACCGTGACGGAGTGTAATAAAATAGATCTTGTGCGAGGAGAGAAAAGTTTTCGTGACCAAGAAAAGATAATTCTGCGAAATGTTTGTCGTAACGATCTTGTGTAAGTGTCGAAGAGTCCGAATGTCTCTCAGTCTCGGAAATAATATCAGGTACTGAAAAATGACAGAGAATGATTAGGATGATCATTCGAATAGCAGAGCGTGATTTTTTGTCGCATTTCTTGAACATCCCTTTCGGTAGTATGCCGAATAAGTTACAAGAGCAATTAATGTCTTGCCATTTAGACGTAAGTAAAATATATATGAAGATGGTAATATTGCAAGGGAATGGCTGATAACAATAAGATTTGTTTCCTCCGGTTATGAGCCACATTTAGCCATTTTTATTACCATAATGCATACATTCGACGTGTGCGATAATATTGCTAAAATTTTTTGTTAACGAATTAATATGCTGTGTTGCAATCACTTTATTATAAAACGTATTTGTTCTTTTTATACAGAACGTTTTCTCATTTAAGGTACTTTTAGGCATTTTAGGGTACAATTTTATTTCTATCGCCGGTCAATCTTAACTAATAGCGCTTCTACTCTTTTGCAGTCGCATTACCTACGCGGTAAACTTTGATACCGTTATGAAGGGAAAAGTCTCACTTATATATCTGGTTTATCTTAAATATAAATATAAAATCTTTAAGGAGGACTGTTTATATACTTATAGTAGTATTCAAATGATGTTTCTCTTCCCAGAATAATTTATAGATGGCAGGTTTTGCTTTATCACTACTTTGAGTAGAGAACTTTAGCATTGCCAGCACCGTAGTATAAATGGTTTTCCTCGTTTGTTTGTTAAGTGAAATGTCAATGGCTTGAGCCCACCAGGAAGAAAAAAGAATTTTTCCATATTCTTCTGCTTCTTAAAATAAAAGTAAAATTTTAATAATTTTCAAAGCATGAGCTATATAATATTTAACCGTTAATTTTAAATATTTATAAACTTTGCAATGAGTCTTAGTTTGCTGCGAGTGTAAGCTGCAAAGTTTTTATAGATTCACATTTCTTAACGTATGCGTATGTCATGACAAGCCCACACGAGGAGTATCTGCCTACGGGGAGAGTCGGTATGCCTAAGGTGGAATACTTTTGAAGGGCTTCTAAGACACATTCAGGTTACATCTAGAGAAGCCATCCTATCAGTTGTTCAGTGTCTTATCTACTTGGGCATGGTGAGACATGGAGTTATGTTTAAAAAATCATAAAAACACCGAGAACAGCTTGTGTAAGCTATTAGTTACATACAGGCGCGTAGCCAGGAAAATTTTTCGGGGGGGGGATATGCGCCTGGAAAATATTTCGGGGGGGGATATGAACTTATATGTGTATAAATAGACGGAATTTCATCACTAATACAAACATTTCGGGGGGGGATATATCCCGATATCCCCCCCCCTGGATACGCCCCTGGTTACATATATCGCTTAATGTGGATTTATTTTATTGATATTATTAGTCTGTGTCTTCTTTAAGCCTCTTAATAAGTGTACATAAAGTTCAATGTCATATTCGATAATATAAAGATGAATTCCATAATTAAAAACTTTGTAAAAATAACACCACAAAAGTTACTTGTTGGAGCATACAGCTGTTCCGATCGAAAAAAAAAAAATTAGATTCTATTACAGTCTTCCTGTTCCAGGCCTGTGTTCCCTGTTCCAGTCTGTAAATGATCATATCTTCACAGACGAAGATAATTTTTTTTCGGGCGAAACAGCGGTTATAGCCTGACGAGTAACTTAGGTGGTTTTATTTCACAAAGTTTTTAATTATTTTAAGTTAAACATGGGTTCATTGTTAAAAATGAACAGGTTAAAAAAAGTAAGTCACCCATCTCTGATTCGTCATAGATGCCTATCCGCTCCTTGAAACTTCTGTTTCTGCCATTGGTAATGGTGGGAACGAACAGGCTAAAACTTGACGACAATTGATGTGGACTTAAATTTTGATGTGGATTGAAAATAACTCTATATTTTTGGCTTTTACGTGGACGTTCAAGGGTTGATACGCTTAGAAAAGTTATTTAGTACATCAAGTATCTGCAAAAGCTGTAGTTATAAGGAATAACTGTGCGTCAAAGGTTCTGAAACGTTGATAAGTTATTACCAGATTTGCAACAGCACTGTCATTTCTATATCGAATTTTTTACAGGTAAGTGAGCCTCTCGTATGATAAAAATCTCCTTAAGGGAACAATAAAATGAAAGAAAGATATCAAAAATATAATATTCTTGAGCTTTTTTTTTCTTTTGTGTGTTCTTGCTATTAGCATGCAAAAATCATATCGTGCGAATGATGGTATTTATGATGACATGATAGGGTGAAATAAATTTGTGACTAGATTTATTTACCTAGAAGTATCGTGAAAAGGAGTAATAAAATGTGACTTCTTATAGGTAGACAAAGAGCCCTTTTCGTGACAAAGAACATAACAAGGCCAAACTAGTAATTCCTTACCTTAAACAAAACTCTACCATAAATTTCGATATTTTAGACTATTTCGCAGTCTCAGCAATAATATCAGATACTCAAATGTGTCAGAGAACTATTAGGAATGACCATCCAATGGCAGAACATAACTTTTATATCCCATTTCTTGGTCGTCCCTTCCGGAAGAAAGCCATAAGTTATGGCGGCAATTAATGCTTCACCTTTTAGACATGTGTAATAGAATGAATGCATGAAACTAATGATGTTACAGCGATATGACCGCATAAAGACACCTGAATGAGAATGATGATCATTATTCTTGACCACTCGTTTCTCTCAGAGTCGTGGAAAAATAACTTATGAACATCCATGCAAATCTTTATTAGCAGAATTTTAGTAGATTTTGATAGACCAATTGTTTAAATACTTTTTAGAAGCATAATTTCAAGCAGAATTGTATAAAAAAAAGATTGGTGCGAAGAAAATATATTTATTATTTTGTAAAATACTTTTAAACAAGGAAATTGTGCGAACTCGTAACGTATGGTTTATAAAAGCAGGCGATGGATTGTGATAAATGTTTTAAAATTGCTGATAAAAATTCATTCATAATTGATTACAGCATTAATGGCTGTATATATGACTACGAATAGCAACTATGGCTTTTGGAACTACAAAATTTGTTACAGCAAAAGCTGCTCAAAATAGATACTATAAAAATATTTTGCTCCTAGAGATTTGAAATTTAAACTGCTAAACGCGTTTAAAAATAAGATTAGAACAAAACAGATGAATGGCGGTAATAGGCTCAAATATTCTAAGAATTTTTCATCTGCGTGCTCTCAGATTAACAAGGAAGAAAAGAAGTATAAATCCGTCATAAATTGATTCATTCGATAAAACTTTTTTACATGAATGATTTCGTTATACAATGACATTTATAAAAAAAAAAAAGTAAAACCAAGTGATCGATTCTCCCGCAATCAGTTGAAAATCTAAGTCGTAAACTCTGCCCCGCCTCGAGGAAGAACCTAGGGAGGAACGTTAACGGGCTCATATGCTTGGCTGAACGAGGATAGGAGCAGGTCAGAAAGTCGTTAGAGCAGTCGATAATTAACAATTGAATCGGGAAAGTTGAAAGCTAACCACTGACTAGCTGCGAAAAACTAAGGCTTGCTAAGAATTGCTTAAGTGATTGCTAAAATGTTTTGGAAATTCTCAGTTCCTATTTTTGCTTTCTGTGTTTTGTATCCGGCTTACCATTTAGGGCAAATTTTAAGATTGATTATGTGTATTTCTGAGAGAAAGTGTAGAATATTTAAAATATGAGCGAAAATTTAAAATTTATTAAAAATTTAAGGAACGTAACTCACATTTTTCTTATTTAAATTAAATTTATTTATTCAATTCATTCCTACTATTAGTTCACATTTTCCCTATAAATATATATCTTGTTCGATTTTCAATAGTTAATAAAAATACTTTTCATTCATCCATTCAAGTTCAAATACATTTTTTTAAACTTGTAGTGGATGACACTTGATGTTAATACAGTTTTTTCAAATATTAAATCGATAATTAAATTTAATTAATTAATTTTAGATCCTGTTACGTGGGATTAAAAATGAATGAAAACAATTGACTAAACAAACAAACTGGATTAACGGGATAGACCCTTGCTTCACAAACGGCTCTGCATTAATTATAAATAATTAATTAATTAAATTTAATAAAAAGTATCTAAAATAAAAATTTTCTTTGTTGACCTAAGTAGGAATTGACTTCATTTTTTCATGAAAACATTTTTTTTTTTTAAATCTTACTTGTTTTGTAATAAAATTATTATTGTAACGACATTCTTTTAGGGAAGATGCCTATGAAATAGTGTTTAACAGTTAAGTTTTATCTCAGAATGTTCCGCCACAATCGTCTTGGGTCACTTTTGAATATCTCACCGTATTTCTGAGAGAGTGCACCTTTTCGACATGTGCAGAACAACTTTTATGAGAGACGATTCGCAGAACGGTCCGTTTCTGTTTCTTTGAACCCGGGAAGGCCGTATGAACTTTTATGTTACTGTGCTTCATCACGATACCGTTAGGTGAATAAATTTGGTTATAAATTCATTGCAGCATTTTATCTCATCATCCTCGCAGTACGTGTTCTTAATACTAATAGTGAGGGGGGGTGGAGGATTATAATGATTTCCTTTGTATTTTACAGTAAAGATGATCGTTACTGAGTCATTCAAGTAAGGTTTCCAGTAATTAATAATGAACAAAACAAATATTTTGCTAATCTTAAGACATTTTTCAAATTGCTTTGTAATGTATTATTAGCAGTTTTCAATGCCACAAAATCAAAGAAAGCTTCATAGCTGTGTGCTAAAAAGAAAGAGCTCCAGGTTCGGACTGGCTCCTTTGGGGGCCCTCGGCTATAGACTGAAAAAGGGCCCCTTACTGGGGAATGTAGAGGGAATAGGATATTAGAACATGTAATATTTGAAAAATAGGCGTATGTGCCTAAAATCCACATTTAACTGTTTTAAAGCTGTTGGGGGCCCCCTGACGCTTCGGGGGCCCCATCGCGCCGCGGGGTCTGTGGGTCCGGCTCGGACAGCTTCTTTGGGGGCCCTCGGCTAGAGATTGAAAAGGGGAGGGCCGTACCCAGAAAAAAATTCGGGGAGGGTCCAAAAATTTGAGAGGCACCAGTCGATGGAAAAAAGCTAAATTTTTCACAAAAAAGGCTCCAGGGGCGTAGCCAAAAATTTTTCATGGGGTGGGTTATGACTACTGCAAC
This sequence comes from Cheiracanthium punctorium, assembly GCA_038373885.1. Lineage (NCBI taxonomy): Eukaryota > Metazoa > Arthropoda > Arachnida > Araneae > Cheiracanthiidae > Cheiracanthium > Cheiracanthium punctorium. The sequence continues at coordinate 1,966,669 of JAWZYV010013864.1, forward strand.
TCATATATATGTATACGTGTGTGTGATAATGTAGTGAAGAATATACATTTTGTATGGCAAAAAATTCATCATGGGGGGGGGTTATGACCCCCCTAACCCCCCCCCCTTGGCTACGCCTCTGGCTTCATCATTATTGTTTTGTTAACAAAATTTTAAATTTCGTGGGGGGAGGGGGGGGTACCGGACCCCTGGTCCACCCCCTGGGTACGTCCTCGGAAAAAGGACCCCTTTCTATGGAATTTATAGGAAATTGGATATTAGGATATGCAATATTTGAAAATTAGATTTACGCGCCTAAAAACCATATTAAGCTATTTTACAGCAGTTGGGGCCCCTGATTCCTTGAGGGACCTCTCTCGACGAAGGGTCTGTGGGGTCCTCCGCTACGCCACTCGGTAAAGCGTAAGATTACAAGGAAATAAATAATCAATCTACTTTTCTATATTACTCAGATATTATCAAATTATTTTAATTATAATATAGTATATAAATTTTGGGTGGCCTCGCTGGGGCCCCCTTAGGCTCGGGGCCCTCGGCAATTGCCTACCAGCCGACCTGGCCAGTTCGAGCCTGAAAAGCTCGTATGTATGTTCTTGCAGAACTCTGCAGAATTCGTACGCATGAAAGTCCGGCTAGTAGAAGGTTCCAGTAACCAGTCAAATTCTTATGGCGAAACACAAACTTCATTGTTTCTACAAATTCGACGAATTATCTATGACGCACTATTCGCAGGAATTCACTAGCAGTAAGTCGATTTACAACAGTCAGTCGATCACTGAATCGTCCTGAAATACTGTAATTAGCATGCAATAAAATCCTTTCCACAGGTTAAGAACTCAGTGAAGTACACGAGTAGAACCCTAAACTGCTCTTCGGCATACAACAATAAAAAAAATCACAAACAGCTTTTAATAATATATATTAAAAATCCGTGCATAAGAATTGAAATGCTCTTATGTTTCTGCCGCACAACATTTGAACACTATTGCCCGACAATATCACGGGCTCGAGAAATAGAAGGAGAATGCTTAGCCCATGCATTTGAGGGTAAAGAGGCTTAAGAGGTTAAACAGGGTATTAAAAAAATGTTTATCCCTTTTATCCAATTTAACCCATGCGAGTCATAAACTAAACTAGTTCCTTTTGCGTTTTCAGTGTAAAAATGACGTCTTATGAATTCAAAATGATTCCAAGTACAAGGCATGGTATACGTAAGTACTAAAACCAATGAAATCACCAAATATATGTACAGTAATAAAAAAGACTCTTTAAAATTCTAACTAAATATCAAATTGAAATTTTAAAATATGTCATCATATGAATTGATTTCAATATGAATTGAAATTTTAACATATGTCATCAGTTTTTCTTCTTAAACAAGATTAACGTGTTTCGCAGGTTCCTAAACATGCATTTGCATAATCAGCGTTTTATATAATCAGTCATTAAACGAAACATTTAACCACCTGTCACTCGTCTTGGACTGTGCAGCCGTTCAAAGCAGACTTTTGACTTCGTAACCTTTCGACATTCTTTGAGCAATTTAAGGCTGACTGATAAAACTATGTAACCTATAAATTGAATCGACAAATAAACAAATTATACAGACTCGAAAAGCAGACTCCAATTATTCTCTTCACTACAAGTCAGCATTATACACCCTCAAGCAAAATTCTTAAACATACGGGGGGGGGGAAGGTCCCAAAAAGGTGTTAACATGGTTTAATTCTTTATCTAATAGAGGTAAAGGATCAATGAAAATTGAAAAAAAAAATGTTCAAAATAAGGTAGGAAGAAAGATTACGCTAACAAAAATTCCTTCCGTTAATTTTCAAAATGACGTACTTTTTTTTAAATTTGTATATGACCCCCGTACAAAAAAAAAGTCCACATGCACGATTGAGGTGATGGACAAAATTTGAAAAGTATATCCTAAAAATTGCGAGAGATATGAAGATAAATACATGTTGACTTAAACCACATTTACCGAAAGGAAAAAATCACGTTGGATGATCGTGTGTCAGGGGTCGTACAGAATTTACGAAAGAAAATACTTTCTTGCTCTCTATAGCAATTAACGTTTACATTGAAGTTCATACATAGTCACTGACTATCTTTGTTCTAAGATATTTCTGATACATTTTACCATGAAAGAGACTGAAAAATTACACATCATCTAATAAGTCTATGGAGAATATTTTACTAATTAGGATTTTTTTTGCGAGGGGGGGGGGGCTTCGTATACTATACAAATTTGTATAATAGAAATTTAAAATGTGTAACTTTTTTAAAATTAACGAAATAACGTTTTTCATTACGTAGCCTTTTTTCCTGCCTTATTTTCAACATTTTTGCTTCAGTTTACATAGCTTGCTTATCTCTAATAGATAAAGAATAAAAGCATCTTATCACCGTTTTGTTACTCCCTGTATATATGTGATGTAGTGCAAGGGTCCTTCCGTTAATTCCATGATCCTATGGTTCTCTGGGCAGTGACCAACAATTTTCGAAGTGTGCAGATATTGAGAAGTCCCCTACACTCTTATAAGGATCTAAGTTTTGGAGGGGGAAACTAGGAAGGACACACGTAGCTCAAAACTACACATTCGATGACGTGAAGGCCTTCTACTAAAAAACAAACAAACGCTTGATTTACTCTACATTTCGTTGTACAGCCCGTGAAGAAAAAAATATTTATTGCCATTTCACTTCATTTCTTTGTTATTTTTTCTGGTAAATAATTATGAAATTTAGTACATTACTTTTTCAAATAACAATCTTAAATAGTAAGAACCAACAAGATGTTGTTTTGTTTTTCGTTTTTTAAATAATACCTTTGGTAAGCTGCTACTATGAAGCTAATTTAAAAAGTTTTCAAATTAAAACCTCTAAAATATTCAATTACCAATAAAAATTGATACTCAAGTTTAAAATTTACTTTTTCTAACATTCCAATATCTATCCAAAGATAAAAATCGGCATTGCCTTCGAAATTAATTTTATACAATGATTTGCTTATCTGTAATAAATAATTTGTTCAATTATAATTGCGTGAAAAGCAAAGAATTAATTACTACTATACCATGCGACTCATTTTAATAAAACTTGTCCAAGTAGTGTAATGCAAAAGTTATGTTCTACTTTCAGAATGGCCATTCCAATCACTTTCTGCCGCATTGGAGCACCTGGTATAACTTATAGAACTGTGATACAGTCATATTTCTCTGCTGATTTTAGAACATTCAAACGCAGACAAAACTCAGAATAGTCCTTTACTTATTGTTTGTCACGGAAAGTATATATGTCCACCTGCATAAATATCCATTTTATTACATCTCATCACGGTATCGTTAAGCTATACAAATGTGGCTATAACTTCCTTCTACTGCTTTATTAGTGCAACTCGCACGATATGCTTTTTTCATGATATTGATTTTAAAAGAAAATGTTTAATATAACTATCGTTGGGTTTTCCTCATGTTTTGTAACAGTCTATAGCTACAGGGCATTATTACCACATGGACAATTCTGGAATTCCCCCCAAGGCCTCCAGTTTTGTAGGGACCCCAAACTTTTCATTAAAAAAAATAGCTTTACTAATAGTTTTAATTTTTTCAAAAAATGTTTATTCATAGAGAATTACTGTTCGATCACCTTTTAGATACAAACGTAAATATCCGGTTTGGAGGAGGAAATAGACATGTCCATTATTGGGGGGGGGGGGGTGGTAGTGAGACATGCGCTTCGACTGTCACTAAAAGAGACGACTCGCTCCCCTCCCCCCCCCCAATTTGACCAGTTCATTTTGATTCGCCTGTACAGGTAGCTTGCCGGTATTTTACGCGAAAGGTGGTCAGACAGTAAATCGAATTTTAAATTATTTTAGGCGCAAGTGTCCAAGAATTTTACATTTTTTCTTGGATCTTAGGAGATTCAACTGAGGAATTAGATTAAAGTGATAGCGAATGAATGTTGGCATGAATCGGCTTGTATATAATCAAGGGGGAAAGCTTTTAATTTTTATATGCAATGCCATGTATTGAAGGTGATTTACTGAAAAATTAGGTTTGTAACAGTTGAGCTAATACGCATGAATTACTTATTGCTTGGAGATTAAGAAGGGGAGATCATAAAAAACAATAAATTTTTTTGATGTACAGGTTTAATTTGCGCAAGAGAACGATTGAAGGACATAAGTAGTATATGTTTTTAGAAAATTTTGTTAATTTGTTTATGTGTTCTCCAGAAAAGGGGGGGGTAAATATCTGTCCCAGGGCCCCATGATGTCATTATTTGGGCCTGGATAGTAATAAACTAGTTTCCGTAATGCTTCAACGAATCCTTACCCATAAAGGCCAGCGTCCATGTACGTCCGTTTCCGGACGCAGCGGGGTTTTTTTTAAAGGCCAAGGCTTTGTGAAAGGGGGATACATTGCAGGGGCGAAGAATTTATTGGCTTTTAATGACTCGTCGGGATTCGCCGCCAAAGGATAACGCTTGAAACCATAAAACCACCCCAAGCACACAATGGGGCAACTTTTCTGCGCAATACGTCTTGGAGATACGGAAAAATACATGGAGTTCCCATTATAGCGTACTGAAACGCACGTAAAGGGACGCTGGCCTTAATTCCTTTTCGAATAATTTTGTAAAAAGATTTTTTTTAATTACCTTTATTAAAAGGAGTTAATTTGCTTACACGACAGCATAATGCTTGAAAAAATACATACACAAAGATTATATTTGTAAAGAAAATAGGAAAATAAATCTTGCTAAATACGCCGTTTGTACTGTCTCTAACACAACTGCCTTGCTATATTGTCTGTAGAAGTACAACAGCATAGCAAACCAAATAAAAAATCGTCAAAGGCATTTAATATAAAAATTCTCTGTCTTAAAAATCTAAGGTCTTAAGGGGGGTAAGGATCTTTCGAAACCAAAATTTGTACATTTTAACATACTTTTTTCGATTCATCATAAACAGAAAACTTCTGCTTGTTTTAAAATAAACTTTTCACAACTTGCAGATAACAATGATATGTTTTAAAATTAAACTTGTTTTGAAAATTAAGTAAATATATTTTTCTCAGTAACATAAAATATATACACAAACTTAGAAAAAAAATAATTTGACTTACTTCCAGTTTCCGCAAGATAACTTTTTAAAGTACAGAGTAGAACCTAAACTTTAATGTCAAATTAAAGCTAGATAGTGTCTTTATACTATAAACCTCAAATTTTAAAATTGTCTATTATTTCAATATTTTTTAAAATAAAAATATCATGCAATTTTAAAATTATTTTATAGAATGATAATCATAAAAATTTTAATAAACTATTTTGGTCCTATTATGAAAACTGAGGTTCAGAGAATAGAGATGCATACATGCAACAAAAATGCAAAATTTCATAACATTGAATTCATAACTTCTTTTTTTAATATTGCGGGTCAGTGCAAAAATCAGAAACTGAGAAAATCAAGTTTGTTTACATTGCTTTTAAAGGGAAAGTCCAGGTTAGCTTTTACGTTTCTAATTGCTCTGAACGTAATTTTCGTCCGATTTTGATGTCGTTTGTTTTAAAATGTTCCTAATAGTCTGAATTATTCTTTTTAATATTTTTATAAAATCGATTTTTTGAAGATACAAAGGTCTTTAAGGTAACATAATCCTTCCCTATTTGCTGTTAAGTAAGAGTCGTGTATAACACTTCTTTAATGATACGGAAACATCATTAAATGGGACTCAGCTTATTACCTCACCGCCATTGCTCCGAACTAATAAGTACTGGTTTTTACGCAGGCACACGATGAACATCTGAGCAAACTCAAAAAGGAAACGGTTGTTGAGTATAATGAGCAGGGAACGCTAGATTGTGTGGTGTTTCCATTAATTATCATCACGAGGGTGGGGGGAAGGAACTTTCTTGCTGAATCTTCAATCTCCCACTTTGTGTCTAATTTCATGAAACGTGTCTAAATTTGGATATAAAAGAGCACTTGAATTTAGAGGATTTAAGACTAACTACTGAATTCGTATGTAAATATCTCCAAATAAGGCGTGGAAAATCTATTAAGGCCTTCGCCTTAATTCTTAATGGGTATAATGTTTCATTCTTGATTTTTCTTTCACTTGTCGAAAAATTGAATAAAAAGAGGAAATTTGGAAGTGTGGCTCTTATGGTTTATAGTACTGAGATAAAGCTTGATGAACGACTCTTACCCATATACCTCTCTTATAATTTTTGGTGAATAACATACGTATATATCGAATGATAATTTTAATTCACTAAAGCTAGAGCGAAGTAAAAATTTTGATATGTGGTACTCCTAACATGACCATTTATTTTTTCCTTCAAAACGGGACATTTACTACTTTTCTGGCAATAGCGTATTTATTTTCTTCCTCAAAATAGGACATCTACTGTATTTAAGGTAATAGTGTAGGGAGACTTCATTTCAGGTCTGGGTATCTTTTAGTTGTCAAGAAAACGCGCAAAAAAGCTTGTGTTAATGTTAAGTTCATGATAAAATGAAAAAAAAAAACCTTTGCTAAAACACACATATACTATAACAAATAGTGCAAGACGTACGTTTCATGTGGAAAAAGGGTAGGCCCTTCTTTGGCTTCAAAAACACATCCGGCACAAGGCAGGAAGGTAGGAAAGTGAGAAATTTAAACAAAAGGACACGCAGAAAAAAGGAAATTGTCATTCGGAAGGAAAAAAATGCTTAATAAACCAGAGTGAAAAGGGAGAGTAAAGTGGAGATCGGATAGGGGGGGGGGGGGAATTAGCAAAAGTGGAACATGACTTTAAAAAAAGAAATAAATTGAAATAGTTGACAAAAAGGAACATTAAAAGAACAAACACAAAAACAATACATCCCCCGGCGTTTTCTTCTCGTCTCGCAAGGGGGGGAGGGAGGTCAGTTTTTTTTTTTTTTTTTTTTTTTTTTTTTTTTTTTTTTTTTTTTAAATATACAGACACTGCGGTTGGATGATTTTAGATTTTTAGCGGCCTTTATTGAAATCGTTACCGTGGGCTGCTCTCTTTCTAAAAACGGGACATTGCAGGGGACGTTTTCTAAAAACGGGACATTACGGTGTCACGAAGCTGTGCTTGGGGACAACGGGAAAAGCCACCTAAAAACGGGACTGTCCCGTTCAGAACGGGACGTATGGTCACCTTAGGTATTCCCCACCCTTCTTCATCCAAAAAAAAGAGGGGGGGGGAGCTAAGTTTGTGCGCTTTCATGCAGACAAAAAAAATCGTTTCACTGTCTATCATTGCATATAATAAAGTTTGTTTTAAGGGGCCATCTGCATATTAAAACAAAGCCAAGTTTCCAAATTTCAATGGTGAACCTATCTTTTTACTTAATATTTCAAGTCAGCATGTCAAAAAAGGAACTAGAATACAAGGATTCAATCATTTCCACAGAAAAAAAATTACTCTTTCTAACGTTAACAAGAAATGTCAAGTTTTAATCGTAGTTCCTAAAATATTGGGTATGCACTTCATTGCACTTATTTCAAAAAATTATTTATAAAAGGCCTAAAAAACGCAATAAATTTTATGGGTTGTTCTTTCCATATTGAGAACGAGTTTTTAAATCATACTTAACATTCATAAATAGAAAGGTACATAAATTTTGTTTTCATTGGAATCAGTATATCAAAAACTCCAGAAAACAAATTTTCGTATTCGGACCAGTTGTTTTGAAAACATTGACTAGAATAGTTAAAGTAACCCCTCAAACTATCGTACGTTAGATTCTACCATTATGTTCGTTGTTATGTTCAATTTCCTAATGGTAGACCTAAATATTGATGCAGTGCCCAACCATTAACTTTCTCAATTTTCACTGCAGAGCAACGAATATTTAATATCTAAAAAGAAGCTCGATAAATCCAATAAACCAATAAAATAGCGGTTTGTACTGAAAATTTTAATTTTAAGCAACAATCAAAATTGTATGACTAACTTTTGAAATTCTTGCAGAATCTTTCTGAATTGACTGTGGAAAATCGATTAAAAAACTAATCTCAAGAATACGGGATTTTTTTTTCTTTTTTCTTCTCTCTGTGTGTGCTATTTTCAGTTTTTAAATCAAGAAAAATATCAGATGCTATATAGTTGAAATAATTTAAAAATTCGATCAAAGGATTCGACCATTATATATTACATATTACCATAAAAAGGCCATTATATATATTTGAAATGAAAATGGGTGTGCAAATATGTCTCAAAAGACTATTGTTTTTTTTTTAATCACGGAAAGTAAAGATTTAATATGTAGAAATTAGTTACTGCATATGGGCATTTTTATTTAATTGCTATGCCCAAGAACTTAAAACAATTTTTGTTTCACAAGCAAATCTAGAATAGACTAGATAGTGTTTTGGAGAGAAAATTTAAAAATATTTAAAAATTAAAATTTTTCTCGATTTAAAAATATTTCTGAACAAATTTTGATAAATATAGCCTTATTAAAATTTTACATCTCACTTGGTTAAGTTAAATGTATTTTGTGGAATTGATACTTAAAACTCGTGAATTAAATAATATTTACAGATTTTTACGACTGATATAGAAAATGCAAAAATTTGAGTTTTACAAAAATGTAACGTTAGGCATAATGGATTACCGTAAAATACAGCAGAAGCACCCGCTTCTAATAAACGCCCCTCCCTACTTTTCTCGAGCATTTCGTTTGCTCTTAAAATACCGAATAAACGCCCCCCCCCCTAAAGTGAATTCATACTGGCCGTTCCGTGCTGCTCAGATACCGCTCTGCCTAACCTTTCTTTCCGGTTTCGGAACTTTGGCTCATCACGCGCGAGCTTACGGAGGCGCAGTAAATGCACCCATGAAATCACGCCATATGCCAGCGAAATGTGACATCAGAACAATGCTCTCCCCTTTGCTTCGCTGGGTGACGTCATCTCGGCGTTTTAGCGGTACGAACGGACAGTATGAATCTAGCGCCACTAGAAGATAGAGGGGGAAGTTGAACGACGTATTTTTCAGGTTTTTATCGTTTGTCCGCCCCCATAGATCGCGATTTTCTTTGAAGATTGGGGGAGTGGACTCTTTTGCGGCATTTTACGGTATTAATATGTTGCAGAAGGGGATGGAAGAAAAAAAGAACTCATGAAATAAATTCATTTTATCAGTCTGTTTGAGTCGCTTGTTCAAAACTGTTATTGTCGGTTATAATAGAAAATTTGAGAGATAGTTTTTATGACACTATTTCCCTAACCTACTGCTGGTAGCATTTCGAGCCACATTGCGAAAAGCATTTCGAGACATTCCTGCACAACGAAATGCAAGAAAATTCACATGCATGCAACACAGGGGCTTTTCTTTTCATAATCATTAGCACGGTAAACACGTACCGTGAAAGGGATAATTTAAGGCAGCGGAATGAATTTCTTTCCAGATTTATTCATCTAACGATACCGTGACGAGGTATAATAAAATAGAATTCCACATAGATGTACCCATGCTTTACGTGACAGAGAATAGGAATAAGACCATTCTGCAAAATTGTCTCCGCCATAAAAATCGTTCTTAAGTGTCGAAGAGTCAGAATATCTGGGGACGATATCAGGTACTCAAAAGTGGCAGAAAACGATTAGGATCATCATTCCGATGGCTGAACAAGGCTTTGGTATCACATTTCTTGGGAATCCTTTCCGAAAGAATGTGTCATTCGTTATCGTACTAGTTAGTGCTCCACCTTTTTACACACGTATAATGAAATGAATGTATAAAAATAAGACTAATTAAGTAGTTATTCGTGCAATAATCAGAGGTATATCACTTAGATGGGAGTACTAACTGTTAGCTTTAAATGAGCGTAATGCCTAAGACATTTAAAACATACTTGTAAAGCTTCGCTAGTAGCAATAGATCTATATTGGGGTTTTAATAGAGGTTCAGTGAAAAATCCCTTTTACAGTTTAAAGCGAGCATATGATTTATAAATTATACGATACGTTAAAATCGATATTAGGCATACAATATTGTACGTTGAACATTGTTGAAAATCTTTTCGGTTTTCTTTTTAATTCTCGTACTAACTCTGGGTAATTTTTTCCTCTTGATCATGTAAGTTTCATGGTCGGAAATCAAAGAAAAAAAGTTTTCACTACCGTTACTTCCACTTAGAAGATTATAGTGAATTTTGGCCCCTATTACATATCATATGTTTCAGTTTATCTCTTATTGGCAAGGATCGGAAAGTATTACCACAAATATGTTTAGTGGAAAATCATATTTTTCAATGAAGGGCACTTGCCGTGTAGACACTGGTCACTAAGGACTTGGAAACATTGGATCCCAATAGATGGGTCATCTTCGCTTCCTACAGGGTCTCTTAATTTTGAACCAACTCCTCTCGAGTGACCTGCACCTGGAATAGCATCCCCCAGATATGTCAATACAAAGGACATTGTAGCCACAACAAATTTTACGTGCATCAGCTACAGCACACATGGCCCCTCAGCAGCTCAGTCCAAAGAGGTTATGGCCCTCCCGCGGGCTGACCAAGGCAGGCAGTACTTAATTTTCGATGTTCTTATGAAAACCGAGCTTCAACCGACTGTGTCACTGCGGGCATAATCATTTTTTCAGTGGAACATGGCAACAAAAAGATTGCATTAAGACATATACATGATTAAGACAATTTTAAAATTCAAATTAAGACATATACGCGACGCGAACTGCAAAATACCGGGTATGATATATGACAAGTTTTAGTGTTACTAAGAATTTTTGAGTCAATACATCACTAACAGTAACATTACATTTACTATCACAGGTTATCTATTTTTTTCCAATTGGATAAGTCTTTCTTGTGAGCAGGGCCTGATTTCCGGGAGGGCACTCGGGGCAAGCACCCGGGCCCAAAGCAGAAAGGGTGCCCTAAAATTGTTCTTTAATCTTAAAAATTTGTAAATTTTGAAAAAAGTTTCCGAAAGAGGTGTCCCCAGTGAAGATATTGGCCAGGGCCCCCCAACTTGGCAAATCTGCCCCTGCTTGTGAGCTAATTTTTGAAGTCAAAACGGGCTTGCTGCGATCATTTACATTGCACTGACATAAAAATTTTAGTTCCTACTACAAAATAAAATCTTTTGTATAATCTTAATGCCCATACTATTGAAATAACCTGAAAATAACAACAAAAATAAAATAAAATACTGAGTTACAGAAGTTAGATGTAAGGCAGGAAAAGAGATTCAGAATTTTGAATAACCATTCATTTTGATTATGTATAACGCTCAAATATTCAGGCTGATTTTTAAGCAAAGAAGAAGATAAAATGTGGTAGTACAAACAAAAGCAAACAATTTCCATCAGAGAATGGATGTTCTAAACTGCAATGCAAATGCACTGACGTGTTTGGAAATGGCCGCGCACAAAACGTTTAAAAAAGTATTTCTGCTGTTGAAAAAGAACACCATATATGCATGCGAACGTAACCTGAGAAAATGAGTAAAAACCTTAAGCATACCTGCTTCACAGTGAATAAAAATATATTATCATACAGATGTATGCTTTTTGAGAGTTACTGAAGTGTGCCATTATCCCTGGACTTAATAACTGCTAGAACGTTGCACACTAGAATAACCTTACATATACGAGTACGCATAACTTTCTTCAGGTTACATTTGCATGTATGGTGTTCCCTGTTTTTTCATATATTTATGAAGATGACTGTAGGGACACGTATAGTTAGATAGATAGTTAAAGATAGCTTGTTTGCTTTGTGTTATGGTATGTCCCCAGTAGGGGCATCTGCCTATTCAGGGTGTGCCTTGGTCGAAGGACTTTATAAGAGGTTCTAACATATATTCTCGTTGCATATTGAGAAAACCTACCAAAACTCCAGACCGTTAGATAAACAGCCGCGCGGTAGGCCCGAACGCGGGATTTTCCCAATTCAGCTGTCTACCATGTTCAGCGTCTTATCCACTTGGTCATGGTGGCGCAAAGAAGAGAGACATTGATTAGATTATCTTTTAACCATACTATTAGTTTTATCTTACTATATTTTAAAATTCAAATTTAACTTCTTGTAAGTGGAATAATGACTTAATGAGTAGAATTTATCGCGACAAGTCAGTAATTTCTTAACAAAAATCAGCTAAATGTTCAGTAAAGGAAAAAAAAAAATTGGTGACCTACCTCAAATGAAGATGTGAACTGAACTATCGAAATGTCAAAGAAAGACTTAGAGCAGTCAAAATGGACTTCATCACGTAATCCAAGACAAGCACAACTTAGGTCCATCAAAATGATGCATTGCCAAATATGAAAGGAACGAAAATGCAGTTTAACAGTATAAATAAATAACCATATTTCAGATTGGTTTCCTCTATATTTTGCCTTATATATATCGTGCTTTAGGACAATGATGGACATTTTTTGTTTTAACAAAGAAGCCATAAAGCATTTCTGGGTCGTTTGTAATTTTTTTTATTAGTATTTAAGTAATGAAGCTTGAACACTTTACTGTGTTTATTTTATTGAAGATAAATATTGAAACATAGTTCTTGTTATACGGCCATTACACTTCAGTCGATAACAAGATAATGGTGATCTATAACGGAAAGCTTCCTGTGCTGATTATGTAAAAGATATTTTTCACGCGAATTATTTATTTTCAAACATCATAAAACTGAGTTTTCGACATTTTTCGTACTTGTTATATTTTCACTTTATTGATCAGCACCTAAGCTTGGATGAAGCTGGTTAATACAGAATTCCTGAATGACTTATTGACTATCGATTATTAAGCTCATTTAAAAAATGAGCATTCGTGTTAGAGAACCATAATCGGCTGAACAGTTTTATTTTATTTCCAATGTCAAGGCAGGAACAAATACAAAAGGCGTACAAAAACAATAATAGACGGAAAAGTGAATTTCAACACAAGAAGTCATTGTCTTAAAATTTCTCGAGCACGCCAGTAAAGCGCTGTCTCGAATTGCCGTAAATTGATGCACATTGACGGCGGTGGTGCAGGGCCATCGTGAATCTTCTACCGGGATTGCTTGTGAACTCCGATGAGTCATCCAAAGAGGCTACGAACGTTTCTCATTCGTTAGATTCAGACGATCTAAGTCAGTGTTTCTCAACCTGTGTGCCGCGGCACACTGATGTGCGGCGAGATATAGTCTAATGTGCCGCCAGGGCTTTTGAAAAATTATTAAAACTGCGTGGTGTCATACCAGCGCTATGACATTTTCCATTTATCATGTCCCGTCTTCACTTTCAGTAAGCTGTACACCAAGAAGAGCGAAACTTTTATTTCATAGCATGGAAAACCGTTCTGCCAATTTTTGAAACAGCTGTTTGCAGCAAGACCCATGCAAAAACAGACTTAGCCCTTTCATTGAATATATATATATATTTTTGGTAAATAAACAATTTTTTAAAGTTATTTGTATTTATCAATTTTTTTAATCACACAACCTTTGCAATTTTAATGTTCAGGCGTGCCGGAAATAATTCTAGATATTTTCAGTGTGCCGTCAGCCATTAAAGGTTGAGAAACACTGATCTAAGTGGTGGAACCAATAAGTGAGCACCCGTAGGCCTCTTTGGATGACTCATCGGAGTGCACAACCAAGTCCGGTAGAAGATTCGCGATGGCCCCGCGTGGAATCGGGAAACGAGACAAGAGTTTGCAGTTCATGTGCAAAAAGAGACAGCCATTTTTCACGGATCGCATCGAACGCTAATTCGAAATGTATAAGAAGAAGTATCATTCCCTATACTCGCTGTGTTACAATCTTTTACACCAGTTCGTAGGTGCAAAAATGGTCAGTTAATAAAATGACAAATTAAAAACTTGAAAATAGTGTCTAGTGTATTTTTATTTTATACTAGCTGAAGTACCCGTCCTCGACGGGTTAGTGAATGCGAATTTCCAAAAAGCAAGAACTTTCGTCAGCTTTGTAGGAGTACATAGAATGGATGTAGTATGTTGCCAAAGTAAAGAAAGCGAAGTTATAATTTTTATGCATTGTTAAAATATTACAGGTTAGAGAGTAACTAAGTAATATCATTTCATTTGCTTTAGTCGTAATTATGTGATGCGCGGACGAATATTTACGCATATTGAAATAATTTTCGCAAAATCTCGAAATTTAATCAACATTTTTGAATTACAGCCTAGAATTTAAGTTGAGTGACAACCTATCATGTCACCCAAATTCGTTTCATTCCCTGCAATCTTTATTTCGTGATGCTGGAACAAATTTTCAGCATTTTAAAACGATTTTCGCAAAATCTCAAAATGTAATCAAAATATTTTAAAAATTCAACGCCTATAAATTAAGATTAGCAACTATCTATCATATCACTAAATTTCGTATTAGTCGTTATTACGCGATGTTTGAAGAACTATAAACGTATTTTGAGAGAATTTTCACAAAATCTCAAAATCTAATAAAAATCTTTAAAAAATTGGACTCCTATAGTTTATGTTCAGCAACAATCTATCGTGTGACCAAATTTCACATCATTCGCTTTAGTCGTTATTACGTAATGAGGGAACAAAGATTCACTCAGTTTTAAACGATTTTCACAAAATCTCGAAATCTGATCGATTTTTTTTTAATTAGATGCTTATAGTTTAAGGTGAGTGACCACCTAACATTTCACCAAATATCGTTTTTTCACCTTGGCAGTTATTACGTGATGTGCGAACACAAATTTACGCAGTTTGAAACGATATTCGCAAAATCTGAAAATCTAATCAAGATTTTTTTAAAATTCGACGCCTATGTTTTAAGTTGAGTGACCACCTATCATGACACCCAATTTCATATCATTCGCTTCAATCGTTTTTACGTAATGCTTAAACAAATAAAGCGTCACGGACAGAACGACAGAATGACAGAATGACAGACAGACAAACTCTTTTTTGAGGGTCGCATCGGATTCCCGGGTGCTTGAAACGGATAGAAATCGCAAAATTTTTGAATTCCAAGAAATGTACAAACAAAAGTCTAATTTTATTTATATAGACTAGCTGAAGTACCCGCCGTTGACGGGTTAGTACTGAATGCAAATTTCTAAAAAGCAAGAACTTTCGTCAGCAATGTAGGAGTACACAGAATAGATGTAGTATATTGCCAAAGTAAAGAAAGCGAAGTTATATTTTTTATGTATTGTTAAAATATTACAGGTTACAGAGTAACTAAGTAATATCATTTCATTCGCTTTATTTGTAACTAGCTGAAGTACCCGTCCTCGACGGGTTAGTGAATGCAAATTTCCAAAAAGCAAGAACTTTCGTCAGCATTGTAGGAGTACACAGAATGAATGTAGTATGTTGCCAAAGTAAAGAAAGCGAAGTTATAATTTTTATGTATTGTTAAAATATTACAGGTTAGAGAGTAACTAAGTAATACCATTTGATTCGCTTTAGTTGTAATTATGGGATGCGCTAATGAATATTTACACATACTGAAATAATTTTCGCAAAATCTCAAAATTTAATCAACATTTTGAAAAATTGGAAGCCTAGAATTTAAGTTGAGTGACAACCTATCATGTCACCCAAATTCGTTTCATTCCCTGCAGTCTTTATTTCGTGATGCTGGAACAATTTTCAGCATTTTAAAACGATTTTCGAAAAATCTCAAAATGTAATCAAAATATTTTTAAAATTCAACGCCTATAAATTAAGATTAGCAACTACCTATCATATCACTAAATTTCGTATCATTCGTATTAGTCGTTATTACGTGAAGTTTGAAGAAATCATCATTGAACGTATTTTGAGAGAATTTTCACAAAATCTCAAAATCTAATAAAAATGTTTAAAAAATTGGACTCCTATAGTTTATGTTGAGCAACCATCTATCATGTGACCAAATTCCATATCATTCGCTTTAGTCATTATTACTTAATGCGGGAACAAAGATTCACTCAGTTTTAAACGATTTTCGCAAAATCTCGAAATCTGATCAATTTTTTTAATTAGATGCTTATAGTTTAAGGTGAGTGACCACCTATCATTTCACCAAATATCATTTTTTCACCTTTGCAGTTATTACGTGATGTGCGAACACAAATTTACGCAGTTTGAAATGATTTTCGCAAAATCTCAAAATCTAGTCAAGATTTTTTTTTAATTCAACGCCTATGTTTTACGTTGAGTGAGCACCTATCATGACACCCAATTTCATATGATTCGCTTCAGTCGTTTTTACGTGATGCTCGAACACAAATTTACGCAGTTTGAAAGGATTTTCGCAAAATCTCAAAATCAAGATTTTTTGAAAATTCGACGCCTATGTTCTAAGTTGTGTGACCACCTATCATGACACCCAATTTCATATCATTCGCTTTAGTCGTTTTTACGTGATGCTTGAACACAAATTTACGCAGTTTGAAAGAATTTTCGTAGAATCTCAAAATCCAATCAAGATTTTTTGAAAATTCGACGCCTATGTTCTAAGTTGAGTGACCACCTATCACGACACCAAATTTCATATCATTCGCTTCAGTCGTTTTTACGTGATGCTTGAACACAAATTTACGCAGTTTGAAACGGTTTTCGCAAAATCTGAAAATCTAATCAAGATTTTTTTAAAATTCGACGCCTATGTTTTAAGTTGAGTGACCACCTATCATGACACCAAATTTCATATCATACGCTTCAGTCGTTTTTACGTGATGCTTAAACAAAAAAAGCGTCACGGACAGAATGACAGAATGACAGAATGACAGACAGACAAACTTTTTTTGAGGGTCGCATCGGATTCCCGGGTGCTTGAAACGGATAGAAATCGCAAAATTTTTGAATTCCAAGAAATGTACAGACAAAAGTCTAATTTTATTTATATAGATTACTTAATGCGGGAACAAAGATTCACTCAGTTTTAAACGATTTTCGCAAAATCTCGAAATCTGATCAATTTTTTTTAATTAGATGCTTATAGTTTAAGGTGAGTGACCACCTATCATTTCACCAAATATCATTTTTTCACCTTTGCAGTTATTACGTGATGTGCGAACACAAATTTACGCAGTTTGAAATGATTTTCGCAAAATCTCAAAATCTAGTCAAGATTTTTTTTAAATTCGACGCCTATGTTTTACGTTGAGTGAGCACCTATCATGACACCCAATTTCATATCATTCGCTTCAGTCGTTTTTACGTGATGCTTGAACACAAATTTACGCAGTTTGAAAGGATTTTCGCAAAATCTCAAAATCCAATCAAGATTTTCTGAAAATTCGACGCCTATGTTCTAAGTTGAGTGACCACCTATCATGACACCCAATTTCATATCATTCGCTTCAGTCGTTTTTACGTGATGCTTGAACACAAATTTACGCAGTTTGAAAGGATTTTCGCAAAATCTCAAAATCCAATCAAGATTTTTTAAAAATTCGACGCGTATGTTTTAAGTTGAGTGACTACCTATCATGACACCCAATTTCATATCATTCGCTTCAGTCGTTTTTACGTGATGCTTGAACACAAATTTACGCAGTTTGAAAGGATTTTCGCAAAATCTCAAAATCCAATCAGGATTTTTTAAAAATTCGACGCCTATGTTTTAAGTTGAGTGACCACCTATCATGACACCCAATTTCATATCATTCGCTTCAGTCGTTTTTACGTGATGCTTAAACAAAAAAAGCGTCACGGACAGAATGACAGAATGGCAGAATGACAGACAGACAAACTTTTTTTTGAGGGTCGCATCGGATTCCCGGGTGCTTCAAACGGATAGAAATCGCAAAATTTTTGAATTCCAAGAAATGTACAGACAAAAGTCTAATTTTATTTATATAGATTATGTGTGCGCGAACGAATATTTACGCATATTGAAATAATTTTTGCAAAATCTCAAAATCTAATCAACATTTTTTGAAAAATTGGAAGCCTAGAATTTAAGTTGAGTGACAACCTATCATGTCACCAAATTTCGTTTCATTCCCTGCAGTCTTTATTTCGTGATGCTGGAACAAAAATTTCGGCATTTTAAAACGATTTCCGCAAAATCTCAAAATATAATCAAAATATTTTAAAAATTCAATACCTATAAATTAAGATTAGCAACTACCTATCATATAACCAAATTTCGTATTAGTCGTTATTACGCGATGCTTGAAGAAATATAACCGTATTTTGGGATAATTTTCACAAAATCTCAAAATCTAATAAAAATGTTTAAAAATTTGGTCACCTATACTGCATGTTGAGCAACAACCTATCATGTGACCAAATTTCATATCATTCGCTTTAGTCGTTATTACGTAATGCGTGAACAAAAATTCACTCAGTTTGAAACGATTTTCGCAAAATCCCAAAATCTGATCGATTTTTTTTTAGATGCTTATAGTTTAAGGTGACCACCTATCATTTCACCAAATACCATTTTTTCACCTTTGCAGTTTTTACGTGATGTGCGAACACAAATTTGCAAAGTTTGAAACAATTTTCGAAAAATCTCAAAATGCAATCAAGATTTTTTTAAAAATTCGACGATAATGTTTTAAGTTCAGTGACCACCTATCATGATACCAAATTTCATTTCATTCACTTCAGTCATTTTTACGTGATGCTCGAACACAATTTTAAGAAGTTTGGAACGATTTTCGCAAAATCTGAAAATCTAATCGAGATTTTTTTAAAATACGCTGCCTAATGTTTAAGTTGAGTGGCCACCAATCATGATACCAAATTTCATTTCAATCGCTTCAGTCGTTTTTACATGATGCTCGAACACAAATTTACGCAGTTTGAAACGATTTTCGCAAAATCTCAAAATCAAATCAAGATTTTTTTAAAATTCGACACCTATGTTTTAAGTTGAGTGACCATCTATCATGATACCCAAATTCATTTCAATCGCTTCAGTCGTTTTTACGTGATGCTCGAACACAAATTTACGCAGTTTGGAACGATTTTCGCAAAATCTGGAAATCTAATCAAGATTTTTTTTAAATTCGACGGCTATGTTTTAAGTTGAGTGACCACCTATCATGACACCCAATTTCATATCATTTGCTTCAGTCGTTTTTACGTGATGCTTAAACAAAAAAAAAGCGTCACGGACAGAATGACAGAACGACAGAATGACAGACAGACAAACTTTTTTTTGAGGGTTGCATCGGATTCCCGGGTGCTTGAAACGGATAGCTATCGAAAAATTTTTGAATTCCAAGAAATGTACAGACAAAAGTCTAATTTTATTTATATAGATTTGCAAACCCTCCGTCAATGCCGATACAGTGGAGGATGGGTCATTGGAAAAAAGATTTCAAATGTAAAACAAAATACTATATTAGACATTCGACTTTTTAATTTAGGCCATTATTTTATTAAATGATCATTTTCGTACCTGTTCATCAAATTAGAAGGTTTTATACTAAGTAATTTATAAGCGAAGTGCTCCAGGAGATTTTAACAAAGCGAGTACAGGGAGTGATATCTTTTCCTACGACAGCCAGATGGTGCCCTCCCCCCGGAATGAAACCCTTTACTTAGATTACAATTTGATAGTTAGCCTACAATTGAACTTTATCTTACAATTTGATATCCATCCCCCCCCCCCAACTAAATTACCCTTAAGTTTAAGAAATTGCAAATTTTGATCTTAATTTTAAAAAAGAAATAGAGAAACCAATTATATGAAAAATAATAGCAATAACAGCTGCTCTGTTGCTATTTCATAGCTCTAGCATTATAACCACAACTCTGTTTTAGCTAAACAGTATAGTCTCAGGCAACTATCAGCGTAATCATTTAGGCATGGACTATGTATGCCGATCGCAAGGAAACCACGGAACTCATTTTCAATCAGAACTTAAAAAAGGAAAAGGCTTATTAAGTGGAGCAAAATGAAGATCTATCGCACTATAAATAAATATTCTGATATAAACATTTGGAAAATAAATGCAAAAATATTCTGGAATATATATTTGAAAAATATGGAATGAAATTAACGACTGAAAATTAAATAATATAATTGAAACATTTATTATTATACATAATAATATTATTACTATCGAACTATTGCATTTCATTTTGTATATTGATTAAATAATCATTTTTATGTTGTTATAATATTCTTTTTTCTATGGTGTGATATGAAAGTTGCTGTGTAGGACATAAGAAAGTTTTTGTAAAAGGATCCAAGTCAAGCTTTTGCGCTGGTCCCACATCTCTGCAAATCGGTCCCTAGTTCTCGTAATGTATTTCAATAGGAAAAACAAGATTTTCAACATTCAGAAAAAGTATTAAATTAAGTGTTTAGAAGATTGTAATGAATTGAATGGTTTAAGTCATGGCTGCCAACTTGTACGGTTTTTCCGGAAGATTACCCACCATTCTCTCTTTCCTAAATACTTTTTTATTAATTAAAAACTTAGATTTATTTTAATATCAAACCACCAGAAAAAAATAAAATTTAATAATTTTCCGGAACAACCGTACATGGTTAAGTAAACCTTCGACGTTAATATTCCAGAAGCAACTATTTTTTCGACGAAGTAGTTTGTAGACGAAAATCAAGACATCATGTTGGAGACTGCTTTGAAAGAATACCACAAGATGCAGAACTGTAAAACATAATTTTTATATAAAAACATTGTATTAAAATCATTATTATGAAAACATGTATCTAAGGTTCACAAAAGAATTAATGAATTTTGTTTATCTTTCATAATCTTGCACACATTATGAATCACTGCTTGTTCAGTGAAATTATTTCCGAATAGTACGACATACATATCAAATTTAAACGCCCGAAAGAGTAAATATCTAGAAAAGAAATTCTCGCTGTTCTCGAAAATAAATTCTTGAAAGAAAGCTATCCATCCACGTCGGAATTTCAGAATATTGGATTACTTATGATCACGTGATACTAAATTGCTCAACGTTCTGGTCTGTTTTCCAGTTCCGTTCAATAGTCTGTTATCTTCAGTTTTAACTACCCATCGGAAGAAAGCTGGATAGAATAATGCTTTTATTATTTAGTGACTCTGAGGAAGCATAAATCTTAATTTATTGGTTTTATTAGAGAAAAAATTGAGAACTTCAAAAAATCCCTGGACGCTATATTTTATGTTAATATCTTCCCTTTTGAAATATTTTAACCACATCAGATGCGTCCCCTCAGGTTAAATAATCTCTTCCCCACTTTTTCCTTGTTTCCTGTTTCGGAAAGTGTCAGATATAATGCATGGGTAATGATACGGAAACCACAATAAATGGGATTCGCTCATTTACCTTTTGACTTATATTTGGTATGCAGTTTTTCGCCCGACGTACGACCGCCAAGCAAACTCAAAAGTGAAACAAATGTCCGACGATAATGGAGCTATAACGTTGGAAGTTAACTAGAACGTTGGAACTCCTTTTAACTAATTATCATAGTAAAAGCCCAATCTTTACAGAGTTTTCTTTATTGGAACTTAATCTATCATAAAAATGTATCGTTTAATGCAAAGTTTTACTGTCAAAATGCGTTAGTCGTAACGTTCAATTTATTTTTGTTATTTTTGTACCAATTTTTTCTCGGACTTATAAGAGTTTTTAAGGACTAAAATAACTTTAAATGACAAATTATAATAATTTTTGCCTTTATCTGTCGTGGGAGGCCTAAAATAGTCGGAGCCCACGGGGTCAAGCTTACTAAGCCTCACGAATAATCCGTCTCTCAGGAATCTGAGTCAATTAATCTCTTTGTTTCTGTGGTACACATTTGGCGATTCCATCGAACGCCATGTTGCTGATAGTTAAATCGAGTGATGGCAACGGCTGCATTTTTCCACCATTGGACAGTCTATCCAGTTGTTCTTCTATATTAATGGTTTTAATGTACCCGTAGAGTAGTTTTCTTTGAAAAGAGCCGAAATGATCGTCAGTTATGCCATGTTAGGTTGTTGGTATGTCCAAAAGATGGAGACTTGTGTCGGCCTGCATTTTCCGGCGTTCTAATATCAATTATCCTTAAATCCATTTTGATAAGATTTTGTTCAACGTATGCACATGGTGTCCAGTTAAGGACATACTGTTACTAAGTTGAAAATCTGAAAAAAAAATCAAAGAAGGGTGCAGCAAACGGTATATTTCTTACGTAAGCTGTAAAAATTTTATACAGAAGTTTCGAGGTAATAGTTACAAAAATCTCTAAACAGATGGCGTGCTAATCGTAGGCCTCCATAACGAAGTGGCCTCCGTATTCTGCCGATTTGACCCCTTGTGACTACTTTTTGTAGGGCACATTGAAAGATACTACCAGAACCACCCCAACAAGCTGGACGAGCTTGAATCACCGATTTGTGTGGCAGGTAAATCCGTTTCCGTTGAGAAATTACAAAGTGTGATGACAAACCTAATTATTGGTGAGCCAACAGATAACAGCAGAAAGATTCAATAAAAATTTCTTCTCGTTGACCTTTCGGAAATTTTTCTGTTACAGAATATACATTCAGCGTCTTTGTTTTCTGGTTCTTTAGTTGATGACATGAAATCCATTACAATATTACCTAGTATTCCATAATACCCGACACGCCATCTAGGAAAGTAAACCGTAAAATTGTGGACAAAACACAGTCAGCTAAAAAATAACTTGAGTACAACAAACTACAATTCTACTGTATATTTTGCGTAACACCAATATTCAAGTCAAGTGTTTACTAGAAAGGTCAAAATGTTTGAAAACTTTTCCGAAAAAACTCTTGAAAATGACAAAACATTTGTCCTGTATCGAATTGTACGACAACAACAGTCGATTAACCCCTCTCATTGCATGAAACGTGGAAATCTTTCATGAGTATTTCATGATATTCCCAAGTGACAACAGCACCTAACCGGTATTCCATATATTTCCAGACTATTCCATGATACCCTCCTCCATTTTACATATTTTACTACATGCAATATGAAAAACAAAAAAGATTTTAAGTTTTCAATGCCAGTTATGTTAAATACGTACGGGGTGATTCATTGCCATTGCTGGTAGAAACATCTAGGCGGTGAGGTTACTCAAGAACGAAGCAAAATCAGACAAATATCAGATTGTAGACATCGTCTTTGAGCACATGAGCAAACCAATTTAAAAGATAAAGAGTCGAAGTGTTCGTCTAACTTCTTAACTAATTTTCATAAAACTTATTTTCATTTGGGCTTGTCTTAACCCATTAACGTCCAGCGATCTATTTTTAGATCGTCGTGAAATTTGTCAGTTACACAAATATTTAAGCATTGGTTTATTTTCCTAGTTTAATTTCTCGAATAATAAGTCTGATTTCCACAAAATACTCAGTGATAACAAGTTTATATGAGAATCTTTCCCTGTCTTATTGATATTTTTAGAAAAAGAATTACGTTCTTCATACCACACAAGCGTCGGAAATTTATTTATCACTTCTGGCATCAACATAAATTTGGGAATATGCTGAAAAAAGTTGGGCGCTAATGGGTTAATTTCATCCGTTACGATGAAATAGAATTTCTAAACCATCCATTTTAGTCAAGTACTTTCTGAGAAAATTAATCCATTTTTTATCAACTATGGTCGGAAAGTTTATAATTATCTCAACACGTCTCCCAAAGTAGTTATTTACAGCTGTATGTAAGCGTTGTTTGCGACCCCTCAACGTAGTGTGATTCTGATACGTTTTAGTGTAGCACACTTCACTCAGAAGTTGGCACCAGCGCTAGTAGCGGAAATCAAATTTTTGCCTTAGTAAAGATTTTTGCCTTAGATTTCACTGGCATGAAGGAGACATATTTTAACTAAGAAATAAATCTCTGTATGAAATGCCCTATGAAGGTCCTAAGTAATTATTTTTCCTTTTCTTTTCGACCTCGTCCGAAGTTTGAAACTTCGTTAGAAAACTAACTGGATGAACTAACTGAAATAACCGAGATTTCTTTTACGGCATTCAAAAACGTGATGATGTCATAAATTAAAAATTGCCAGAGATTTATAAACTCTGACACAAAACTTACGTCAAATCCAAAGTAGATTAGCAAATTTCTGCAATTCTAAATTGCTTGTCTTGATGTCACAGTTTGACACTTTTCACGAGATTAAAATAAACTATTTTCTCCTTCTGAACGCGGGAGAATTTAAATATTTAAATTGAGCATTTCACATGACATACAGGTCCGTAAGTAGGGTTTGGAGCAAACGGGACACCATGCTGAGGGAAGTGCCAAAATTAAGGTTTGCCCTGGTGACGTAATCTCTTGTTAAAGCACTAATAATAAATGTATTTTTTTCAATTTTTAGACTCGAGCATGATATTTTAAATTTTAAATTATGTAATGGCGACACCAGATCATGAACTTAAAAAATATAAACTGTTTATTGTTATCATAGCATGGATTAAAGCACAATATATTATGTTAATAAACATTTCGTGAGCACTAAATTAAAAATCTTTAACATATTTATCATTTTCAAACGGGCGTCTTACGACTAACTAAATAATAAGTTATCTTGTCAATATATCTTGCGGTAGTTTAAAAAAGATAGACTATTACCTGAATGGGTGTTTTTTATTTCCACTACAAACAATAGAAAAATGAAAAAACGTAAGATTTTTTTTCAAATCGACAAGATCTTTTACAAAATGCTTACTCGTCTATTCTTTATTCTAAAGCAGAAATTCCTGCCATACTTTTTTTAAGTATTCCCTCCAATAAGCTGTTTGAGTCTACTTACAGCTATCGATAGATGTAACGCTAACGCTAACACTGAGACCGGGAGAAGGGTTAAAAGGATGATGCCAAAGCGGAAAAGAGAAAAAAGAAAAAGGTTTAGAGCTTTAAATTGGTTTTAAAATAACCGCACGGGCATTTTCGTTGTGATGCAGTATCTTCTCTCTATCGCTCTCTTATCCTGGAGGTTGGGGGGGGGGGGGGGATTTAAAGTTGAGATTGCTACTTGTTAGGGACACTCATGATTTGCTTTAGGGGAGTACGCAGTTCGCTCGTGCGTATAGGCATTCACGTGCATAATCGAGTTGTACTGTACATTATTTTTATTGCTCGTACAAGGAAGTAATGTGAGCACGAAAAATTTCGGTATCCTGATTTTGACAAAGTACCTATTTTGACTACTTCTAAATTTACTTTTCTGAGTTCTTGCGTGACATCTCATTGTACGCATGTATGTATATATGATAACTAGCTGAAGTACCCGTCGTTGACGGGTTAGTACTGAATGCAAATTTCTAAAAGCAAGAACTTTCGTCAGCATTGTTGGAGTACACAGAATGGATGTAGTATGTTGCCAAAGTAAAGAAAGCGCAATTATAATTTTTATGTATTGTTAAAATATTACAGGTTAGAGAGTAACTAAGTAATATCATTTCATTCGCTTTAGTCGTAATTATGGGATGCGCGAACGAATATTTACAGATATTCAAATAATTTTCGCAAAATCTCAAAATCTAATCAACATTTTTTGAAAAATTGGAAGCCTAGAATTTAAGTTGAGTGACAACCTATCATGTCACCCAATTTTGTTTAATTCCCTGCTGTCTTTATTTCGTGATGCTGGAACAAACATTTTAGCATTTTTAAACGATTTTCACAAAATCTCAAAATGTAATCAAAATATTTTAAAAATTCAACACCTATAAATTAAGATTAGCAACTACCTATCATATCACCAAATTTCGTATTAGTCGTTATTACGCAATGCTTGAAAAAATATAACCGCATTTTGGGAGAATTTTCACAAAATCTCAAAATCTAATAAAAAGTTTAAAAAATTGGACACCTATACTTTTTGTTGAACAACAACCTATCATGTGACCAAATTTCATATCATTCGCTTTAGTCGTTATTACGTAATGTGTGAACAAAAATTCACTCAGTTTGAAACGATTTTCGCAAAATCCCAAAATCTCATCGGTTTTTTTTTTAGATGCTTATAGTTTAAGGTCACCACCTATCATTTCACCAAATGCCATTTTTTCACCTTTGCAGTTATTACGTGATGTACGAACACAATACGCAGTGTGAAACAATTTTCGCAAAATCTCAAATCTAATCAAGATTTTTTAAAAATTCGACGCCTATGTTTTAAGTTGAGTGATCACCTATCATGACACCTAATTTCATATCATTCGCTTCAGTCGATTTTACGTGATGCTTGAACACAAATTTACGCAGTTTGAAAGGATTTTCGCAAAATCTGAAAATTTAATCAAGATTTTTTAAAAATTCGACGCCTATGTTTTAAGTTGAGTGACTACCTATCATGACACCCAATTTCATATCATTCGCTTCAGTCGTTTTTACGTGATGCTTGAACACAAATTAACGCAGTTTGAAACGATTTTCGCAAAATCTGAAAATCTAATCAATATTTTTTAAAAATTCGACGCCTATGTTTTAAGTTGAGTGACCACCTATCATGACACCCAATTTCATATCATTCGCTTCAGTCGTTTTTACGTGATGCTTGAATACAAATTTACGCAGCTTG
Source organism: Cheiracanthium punctorium (assembly GCA_038373885.1). Taxonomy (NCBI): domain Eukaryota; kingdom Metazoa; phylum Arthropoda; class Arachnida; order Araneae; family Cheiracanthiidae; genus Cheiracanthium; species Cheiracanthium punctorium. Next base: position 1,993,158 of record JAWZYV010013864.1, read on the forward strand.
AAAGGATTTTCGCAAAATCTCAAAATCCAATCAAGATTTTTTTAAAATTCGACGCCTATGTTTTAAGTTGAGTGACCACCTATCATGACACCCAATTTCATATCATTCGCTTCAGTCGTTTTTACGTGATGCTTGAACACAAATTTACGCAGTTTGAAACGATTTTCGCAAAATCTGAAAATCTAATCAAGATTTTTTAAAAATTCGACGCCTATGTTTTAAGTTGAGTGACTACCTATCATGACACCCAATTTCATATCATTCGCTTCAGTCGTTTTTACGTGATGCTTAAACACAAATTAACGCAGTTTGAAACGATTTTCGCAAAATCTGAAAATCTAATCAATATTTTTTAAAAATTCGACGCCTATGTTTTAAGTTGAGTGACCACCTATCATGACACCCAATTTCATATCATTCGCTTCAGCCGTTTTTACGTGATGCTTAAACAAAAAAAGCGTCACGGACAGAATGACAGAATGACAGAATGACAGAAGGACAGAATGACAGACAGACAAACTTTTTTTTGAGGGTCGCATCGGATTCCCGGGTGCTTGAAACGGATAGAAATCGCAAAATTTTTGAATTCCAAGAAATGTACAGACAAAAGTCTAATTTTATTTATATAGATATAAATCCATGTACAATCATCTATTTTGACCAATTTTTCCCTGACGTCTGTACGTACGTATGTAACTCGCGTGTTGAGAACTCGCGTATCTCAGAAACTATTAATCGTAGAATGTTGAAAATTTATATTTCGAATTGTTGTAATATCTTGCTGTAAACCTCCCTTTTCGGTTCCAATCGCCTGGATAGTTTATTTACAGGGCATCCCAAAAGATTTTCCATACATTACGCTCTATGGGTAGAAATTCATTAAATCTTATTTTAGATATATTATTTCAAACGCATCAAAAGTGATATATGATGTTAAGGATTAATGAATATCTCCCTCGAAAATTGTGTCTTTATCTTTTATAGCTCTGTGGAGCAGCATAGCCGAACATGCGATTTTATGCTTCCAGATGGTAGCAGATATAAGTGGACATCATATCGAGTATGTTTCGTAAACTTTTGCAGATTATTTATACGTTCTAAATAAAGCTATGACACGCCACCTCGGGGCGTTTTTACGAACTCATTGTTTATTTATTTTTTCTCGATAAAATTCCCATCATTTCATTCTACCATTACCCCATTTTCATGCTATGCCGCTGCATAGTTTTTGTTACAAACTGCTCGCAAATTTCAAGCTTACTTATGGACATACTGGTCTCACTGCTACCAGTATACACCGTTATTTGGGACTGAAATTATTTGCAATGTTGATAAAGTAAGTTAACTGAGTTATGCGATTTTATTTAATTTACACCCCCCTTATATCTTGTTCGACTACTGGTAGCATTTTTTTAAACGTTTCAAGAATCACAAATACAAGTTTATGTAGATCAGAAAATAAAAAGGAATACAAAAGAAATTGGGAACTAAGCTTGTATAACCAAGGAGAATAAAACCACTCCCTCCTTATATTAATTCTTGCCATGAGTTATTTGAAGTAATTATCAAAGATTTCAAGAAGTTAGTCGCAAGTTTTTAATATTCTTTGAAACATAAATTTTCACGCATTCTATCAAGCGCGCCGTTAAAACGACGCATTTTTATGGTAGATTAAATTTGGGTAACGAACACAATACTCTGTAAGGCTTGTCCTAACGATGATAATTAATTAAAACACTGCGTACTTTGCCGTTCTTGTTCCATTATCCCCCCACCAACAACCGTCTCATTTTTGAGTTTGCTCGGCTGTACATCGGCGTAAAAACGAGCGCCTATCAGTTTCAATGCGGCAGGGTAAATGAGCGAACCCGATTTAATGTGGTTTCCGTATCATTACCCATGCATTATATTTGACACTTTCCAAAATAGGTAGAAAGGGGGAAGAGATTACCTAACCAGAGAGATATATCTGATGCAGTTAAAATGATTTTAAAGCGATGGTATTAACGTAAAATATGACGTTCGGAAATTTTTTGAAGTTTTCCTTTTTTCCCTTCATAAAACCAATAAATTAAGATTTATGTTTCCTCGGAGTTACCAAATAATAAAGGCATTATTCTATTTACCTTCCTTCTGATGGATGATTAAAATTAAAGAAAACGAGTTTTTTGAACAGAATTGGAAACCATAAGTATACACTGTTAAAAATTATCTTCTTAAAAAGGAGTACATTAATATAATCGTATTTCTTAAGTGCATTTGTGTCTGAAATGAGTATATGACGGGCGAATAAATGACCTTAAATGACGAATAACGTATATAAATGACAATACGACCTGAAAAATAAGCTTAGGACTAAATATAAACTGTTACTCGCATATTGAGAAATTATTTAATCAATGCTTAGAAAAGTATTTTTTCGAATAATTTTCGAATAAATGTTTTCCGTACATCAAGCTTACGCACTATTTCTTATATCATATGCGTTAGTCTAAGCGTAGGAATGCACTCCCAAAATGAGGGCACGATGTTCTCTATCCCGCGACTGAAAAATAAGCTTATGACTAAACTTAAATATAAACTCGTACTACTGTACTAAAATACTGAGAAATTATTTAATGAACGTTTTTAGAAGTATAGTGATGGAATAATTTAAAGAATAAATGAGTTGCGAGCTGCATCCTTCAAACTTACGAACTATTTCTTATAACGTATGCTTTACTCTAAGCATATATATATACCTGCCTAAAGGGAGCACATTGTGTTGAAATTTTATTAAAACTTTGTAAAATAATACACACTAAAAAAAGGTACTTATCAGTCTGTACGCGCGTTATGACCAAAAAATTTTCCACCTTCTTCAGCGGACGGAACGTGTGTACAGACTTTTAAATACCTTTTATGTGTGTTATTTTACAAAGTTTTAATTATTTTATCTTTTAACCTCCAGTTTCCTTTTTGGGTGTTATTGTCACATTGGGTTGGCTATCGTACTTGCCTTTTGTAAAAAAAAAGTACCTCGAAGAATGTGAATTCTAAGAATTTTACACTAGCTTTAAAAGTAAGTGATATAATTTCTCTGGTGTAGTCGAGAAGAGAAACGGCGCCGACGGCGTCCATATACTTTTTTATGCAATATTGTTGGGTCATTCCATGTCAATAAAAAAGCTGAGAATGAAAACGTTTTTTTATTACTGATTGTGATGCAGATCAAATATTTAATAGTCATTTGTCTTCCGTTTCTTTAATTTAATCAATTAATCGAAAAAATCGAACAATAAATCGTTAAAATCGAACATTTTAACTTATATTTCTGTTCTTATTTTTCCTCACACTGGCTTTCAAAATTTGTATTTCGCTTTTTCCTCACGCAGTAGCTTTTTTTACAGTTTATTTATTTCCGTCTGCCCTACGCCTCCTTGGTCTGATAATAGATTTTATTATGTCAGTTAGTAACTATTAACGGGCTTCTCATCCCCCCCCCTCCGTTGAAGCTTATTATGGCATTTTTATTTTGATGCCATGCACCAACTTTCGAAACTATCCAATCGTAGCTTTATTAGTTTAATTTCATTGGTCGAAATTTTTTGTAACTCTGTAATTGGCGTTGGTTATGTGGGCCAAGTTTTTTGTTCTCGCCAACGTCAAGTCCTGGTGGGCATCTTATTTTCTCACTCACACCGACGCTTTTCGTTTGTAAAGACGTAAATTTTATTTCGCTGGGTCACCACCAGACCCCGCAATATTTAAGTGTTTATCTTTTACTGTTTCTTCAATAAATAAAGTTTTATATATTCGTATGTCTATATGATTTAAATTTAGCAACTAAATGTTACCGTATCTGCGGTTCTGCAGCCTCTACACGCTAATTAATCTACGAATTTAAAATAGCCCAAGTAATTTATTCAGTATATTGATTATTTAAAAATGAATTTTTTTAGCTTTACAGCATGCATGCGTAGGCGTCGCTAGCATACGGCAAGGGGGACATTTCCCCCTCCCCCTGAATTTTTGTATGCCGTACAAAAAAAAAATCCGTTTAATCATACAATAGTAACCATATGTTAAACTAATATTTCCCCATGCATTATAGGTCATAAATAAGTAAACGATTTTTATATTTTGATACCTATAATTGAATATATATTGGTCATTTTAGTCATTTAAGAGTTGTGACTTACATAGCTTGTGGCAGTTAAAATGTTACGCTGGTCACAACTCTTAAATGATTCAGATAACCAGTATTTAATTAGGTATCCAAAATATTTTTTGCTTTCTTATTTATCACCTCATCATGCCTGCTCTAAAGTTGAAACAATTATATTAGCTTCATTATTAAATAAATAGTAAAAAAACATTATCATTTTCAGCTAAGATGTTATGTTAGTCACAACGAAATGACCCTGCTTCAGAAAGGCAATCAAAAGGCGTTTTTCTGACGATCTAAGGTGAATTTTAAAACATACTTAAAAATGGATCTATCAATTTTAAAGCCAAATGTATTCATTACCGATTGTTATACGAACCTAAAATTTAATTCATAAAATATTCAAAAACGAGAATAATACTGGTATTTCATGTACTTATTTTCAAGTCCTGTGTGCACTAAAAAAAAAAAAAAAAAAAAAAATCTGTGCACCTGTTTTTTAAATTTAAGAGTCAAGTATTCGGAGCTACTACAAGACTCAAAAACGAATAAATTTTGCTTTTTTATAAGTATGTAGTTTTAACAATGTGTGAAAAATATAGATCGACAAACACGTTGGCCACTTTAGCATCACACGATCGTTGTAGTCTAATTCTTAAATATCATGGTATTACGGCGAGATAGGGACGATTTCTTTTAATCAATTAAATATTTTCGAGAAGAGTTTGATTTTATTTTCTGAGTACATACAACAGTTTATTATTCTTAATCGAGAAATATACAATTCGAAATTAAATGTTGCATTACTATTGTACACCCGCCCAAAAAAGTATTCGAGTAAGAGATAAATTTCCTATGTGATTTCGTATATTAAAAATTATTTATCAGAGAATATGAATTAGGCTATGTATAATTATCACTTCCCATATTTCTGTCAAGTTGTGCGTTTTTCAAAACACAATTATTATTCGCAAATCTAAAATAGGAAATTTCGCTTATACTCGAATACTTTTTTGAGAGGGTGTACTTTTGACAGTTTTCGGAAAATTACACGTTATCTACCGCAAGAAAAGTTTATGCAAATCAGTGGATGTTTTGAATAACATACTCTACATATACACTTACGGCTCAGTAACTTGTACCCATGGTTTTGAAAAATAGCCAGTGTATTCTAAAGATAGATCCTTCTTTTGAATTGTCTGAAATCACATTCAAAATTTTCTATAAAATTTGTTTCTCAGGACATTTAAAACCATATGTGACACTTGGCTGGTACATATTTCGGAAAAAAATCTGATGCATACACAGCACGACTTTCTTGTATGTTTATTAAATTATATAAATTTTTGATGCACCTAATTTTTAAACTTAGTTCATTTGAAATTATCATACGATACTTCAGTAGTCAAGTTTGTCCATTTCTTACCAAACATAAGGGACATCAGCAAGCTGTTTTTAGTTTTGTAAGCTTATTTTTAGTGCCCAATGTGGCGATATTTGCCAAAAGTCGACAAGCTTAGTGACAAATGGCATGATTTTGGCCATGGGCCAAACAATGATTGACCAAAGACTTTTGATACATTGAAGATGTCCCATAGACTTTAATGTATTGAAAGTGTTATTCGGTGACCTCATAAATGAACTAACATTCGACTACAATCAAAATTGAGAGGTGCATAATGAGATGTTGCAACAGTAAAAAATTTCAGTAGTCTACAGCTAATTGCTTTGGAGTTTTAATTTACAAAAGTAAATACATACGTGCGTAGAGATGTCATCACAAAACTAGCCAAAATGGAATCAGAGTCAGTCAGAATAGATCGTAAATATGCATGCAGTATGTGACCAAAAAAGTCCTTTGTCCCACCCTTAACTTCGGAACGGTTGCTAGGGATGGAAAGCATAAAACTGATATTTATATTTGTTTGGTCAAATTCTGCAATTGCAGAATTTCTAAAACTGCATTTGTGTGACATTAAGCTCATTTATCCTTCATGCTAAAAGTGTTTTCAGTCAGCAACAATACACATCAGGAAACTGGTCTGCAAGTTATACAATATGGCTGGTGACACGCCGGCAAAAGCATCAATAATACGTTTCCACGCCTTGCATTTTACACTTTAAGTTTTTAACATGAACGTACTCAAGACGGATTTTCTTAATAAATCGGTGATGCCGAACAACTTTCCTGGTATAGAAGAGCCTTAATGTTTAGATCATATGAGGGCAGCTTCTGGCCCTCCCCGGCTTTTGATCCAGCCCACGAAAGATATCAAAACCCATATAAACAGGGGCGTAGCCAGAAATTTTTCATGGGCGGGGTTACGACTACTGCAACTCACATCTATGCATACATGTGTGTGATAAAGGAGTGAAGAATATACATTTTATATGGCAAAAAATTTCTCATGGGGGGTTATGACCCCCCTAACCCCCCCCTTGGCCACGCCCCACCATATAAACCATTCAAAGTCCCACATAAATCCCAGCTATACGGCTTGCGACTTCGCTAACATCCGAAAGTTTGGCCCGTAACCTTCCAAAGGTTGTCCATACCTGGTTTAGATAACTGCAAAGATTTTACAAGCCGTCGTTTACGTTCACGAATTCTTACTCTTGAAATGAGAGTAATAACTGGTAGAGAACAAATCGTCCACGAATTCCATGTCAATACGATACATTCACGATTACACAATCGTGAATGTATCGTGTTGATCAATAAATCGCCCGTATAAAAAAATTGCAAAATGTTCAAAACTGAGTTTCATGATATTTCAAAATAAATAAATATTTCTTGTGAAAAATATCGTTTGCATAATCAATATATCGAAACTTTTCCATTATAACCAACCATTATCTTGTAATCGACCGAAGTACAATGCCCGTATAATGAGAAAAATGTTTCAATCATATTTATCTTCAATAAAAAAAAGCAGTAAAGTGTTCAAACTTCATTACTTCAATGAAGATAAAAATAAAAACAAGCGACTCTGAAATGCTCTATGACTTCTTTGTTATACGTGTATATACATTACCATTTTATTATATCCCTACAGCACGATAGGAGAAAAAAAAAAGGAAATCAATCTGAAATCTGCTTATTTATTATTTATACTCCTAAATGACATTTCCGTCCCGTTTGTACTTTGCAGTTCATCACTGTGGTCTCCACTAGTACTTGTCCTAGGTTACGTGCTGAAGTCCATTCTGACTACTGAGTCAGTCTCTGACATTTTGACAGTTCTTTGAAAGCTTCGTTTGAGAGAGATATCAGTTTTTTTTTTTTTTCTGTCATATTGAAAATTTAGCTAAAAACTGGTTGATGAATTATAGCAATTTTCAAGCTTTCAATCTAATTTCAGGGAATGAAATATCAATTTAAAATCTCGTAATATTACAAATAATCGTAACATTTAAAAGGAAAATCCAATTTAATTGTATCTGTATGGGTTTGTAACAAGACGAAGTTTCAACTGTTAAAAAAAAAAAAAAAAAAAAAAGTTTACATAAGAGTGAATAAGGGAACAAACACTCAGTCGTAAATAAAGAATTATAGAATGAACTAACTGTTTCTTACCGGCTTACAAATTATTCGATCATCGGCATCAATGGTCATGTCTGCGTTTTTGCACAAAACGTAATGGTTTCCTCTTGCAAAAATACCCTTGGAAATGTTTGTGGCACATAAATACTACTGACACTTCTGTTAACTTCTGGCATTTATTCTCATAATTTCCATAGTATCTTAAATCAGGGACCTATAAATATATCCCCCCCCCCTTCCAAAAAAAAGTATAATCAAAACGTTAATGTTTAGTCGACATCATATGACACTGCTTTTGATTGTTTTAGTGTAAACTTATTCCAAACATTTGAGAAAAAGTAGACTAAGCAAGATGTAGCATAGACACATAGACTTTTTTTGTTACAGGAATATTAGTTCCATTAAAAACATCCAAGATATCTAATAATATAAAACTTATTCCAACCGTTACTATGGTTGCGTTTCTCAGTGAAGTAATTCCACTTTACTTAACAATTAGCCGAAAAGTACTTTCATAAACTAAAAGCAGAACTATTTACTGCAAAATATATAGATATACATATGATAAACATGTATTTATCGATTCCACGTAAATATCGATGCACATCGGAACACCGCCTTTCCCATAATGCAAATCGAGTGTCTCCCAACAAGTATTCTCACTTTTAAAATTTTCCCTCTTAACTAAATGAGAGAGCCATGGATAGATCGAATGGAAATAATGCAGCCCTGATACGCCCGCCCGTGCGGTCGTTTAAACCAATTAAATCTCCCAGACCTTTGCGTTGACGTAATCCTTTTAACTCCGGCTTGCAAGAGAGTACGGAGTCTGGTTTCAACTATCGATGGCCGTATAAGTAGACTTAAACGGTTTATGCTGGGGAACTTTTCTGAAAGGGCAGGGGGAAAAAATGGCTATTGAAGATTTTAGTTCTAGAATAAAGAGAACACAATTAATATTTTTAAAGGTTTTTTGAATTTAAAGGGAAGCATTAAGGTAATGCCTTTCGACTTTTATGTTGTTTACGGTGGAAATCAAGTAATGTGTTTTTTCCCTAATGGAGTATATTTGAGAGTGTCGCTAGATAATGTGTATTTTCTTTCAATATATATATATATATATATATATAGTACATAAAAAATGCTTAAAGAACTGTATGACGAGTAGTTTCAGTTACCGAGTTATAGTTTTTGAGAAAAATAGGAAAAACATAAGAATCACGTCACATCCTGTGCAAGTAAAAAGTTAAATATAAGCAGGCACAGCAAAAGCTCCTCTCCCTTCAGCAGGGAACGAGAGCAGGTAACGAGAGAGCAGATGAGCTAGCCAAAAAAGCGACAGAACTACAAACTCCAGCTCAAACAATACCCGCGCCTGTCTCCTTTTTGAAAAGAAAACTTAAAAATGAGCTGATGAAACAATAGTGGAACAACAACAGTGGAATGCAAGATCAAAGAGTCGCTTCACGTATATAGCGTTGCCAGGCGTCCGGATAAAGCCGGACATAGTTAGGCTTTTTGATTGCGTGTCCGGCCAAACTTAGCGGTGTCCGGCTTTTGTTAGGCTTTTTACTGGTGACTTTGGCTGATTAGTAATAAAGTACTTGAACTGATTTGGTATACGATGTTATTTATATTTCATTAGAATTAACAAGATTCATGGTAATAATCAAAAAAGCTTGATTTTACATACAATTTTTTGTCGTACCGACTAATACTGAGACAAAATCCTCATTATTGTAGGTTGTCCGGCCTTTTTACCCAAATGTCCGGCCAAACTGGCTGGTCTGTCCGGCTATTTAGTTTGGCGACCTGGCAACCCTACACGTATAAATGGCTGCCGAAGCTAGTTCTACATGAGCTTTCCCTCACATTCCAAACTACTGCATTCCTCACAGAACACGGACCATTCCCTGCCCATCTCCATCGGTTCAATCTCTGGGAAGATGATCTCTGCATCTGCGGTGCAGCAGGAACAGCAGAGCATTTTCTCTTTGACTGAGAAATCTCAAAATCTAACCACCTGCGCAGACCACCGCAAGAACATGCTGAGGCATGGACTCTAAGCGTTCTTCGCAGCAAAGTGTCCACAAGGAAAATGGGCAGAATTTGTTCTCTATTGACAAATATAGCCCAACTAACAGCATAGCAGTGGCCCAGTCACGGAGGTCATCTCTCAAACTGGTGAAAATACCAATGCAGGACCTCCTGTCCCGCATAACATGAAGATGCCTGGTATTTTAAGTGGGGACACTTTATCACACAGGCCCCTGCGAGGGAAATCCCTGTGCCCGGCCTTCCCAGCTATATTTTGTAAAAATCCTTTTTTTCCGTTCTTTCTCCCAATAAACTCCACAGATTGCCGCTAAAGGCTTGAAGGTCAGCTCCTCCGACCAAGCCAGCAAACCTCTGGCATTCAAATACCAATAAAGGCTCTTTTCGTACACCGTATTTGACGTTTCAGCGTCGTTTTTATAGCATTTTTCTTGAAACCTATGGATCGTAGAGGTATGATTCTTGGGGAATTTTTATGTGCTACAAACGTGGAATCTGGCTGTGAAGAGCTTGGGCGTTATTTATGAAACACCTTGGTGCTGGATGAGCATTTAATTAATGTACTGTAAATAAAGATATGCAAGATGTATTCTTGAATATCTTTATTTGCAGTAGCAAGATATACCCTATATACAAGAGGAGATTTCATACATCCGGATTACATGAGTATGTTAAGTAAGTGCGAGAGGAGAGAGCACTACACCAAGTTCAGGCTTTTTTTTCCTTTAGATATTTCTTGTATGTGTTATGCAGTGTCTGAGTGCATAACATTTCAAAATAAATAAATAAATAACAAAAATGATGATGGAAAATAAATAAAATGAAATAATAATGAAAGAATTTTTTTTTAAATCTTCAACATCACAATATTTTTCCCTGAGAATTTTAGATTTAAATTTATAGTATGTTAGTCTTTATTTCTAAAAAAACAAAGAAGCAATGTTATGAAATTTCTGTCGATGCAGATCAAGCACCTCCCCAATAGGCATTCTCGCCTTTAAAATCCTGTCCCCTAAACAGGATAAGAGAGCCAACCCTCAATAGATCGAACGGAGAGCTAATGCACCGGAATATGCCCGAGCGACTGTTTAAACCAATTTAAGCCTAAGCCTCTCGCGTTGACATAATCCTTTTAACCCCTCCCTCTTACGAGTCGCGTTTCAGCTATCCGTGACTCTAAGTAGGACTCTAAAACGCTTTAAACCAGTTTTCTTTCTTCCTTTTTTTTCCAACTGAAAAAGGAAAACAGAAATTTAGAATAAAAGTTTGAAAGAGATGAAGGAGCAGCAACTACAATTAACATTTCCTAATGGCTAGTGTGGATATTAGGAGGGAAATATTTTGCTAATGCTTTCGGCTGTGCTTGCTGTTCATAGTGGACAAACAGAAATATATTGAAAATGTAATTTTTATAATTACAAATTTAACAACTAAAGTTGAAATTAAAATGCAGTCATTCAAGGTAACTTTGATCCACATTTTCTATAGTTTTATTTGCACCTCTTATGTTTTAGCTTAATTTAATATAATTAGTAAATGCTGATGATAAAAACAAAAAATAATAGGTATTTTTCCTGGTGCAAATTAACCCTGCCATTCGGGTAATTTTGAACCAGTACCAGAAATTGCATATAAAATACCTTGTTTTATTCAGTCTATGAGTCGGGACAACTTTGAACCTATAAAATTAAGATTAAAATGAAACTTAAAAACAAAACTTCAGAAGAACAGCTGAATGGCCAAATTAACTATGTACCATGTTGCTAATTTATTTGCTAAAATACGAGTAGAATACCAGTATAACAATCTTGTTAACAGAGAGCAGCAGTGGATTATGAACAGTTCTGTAAAATCAAATATGCGAATAACTGAGAGGTGGCACAAAGTTACCCCTACGGCCCCCTATAACTACTAAAGCAATCTTTTAGAAAGAATTATTATGTTGTAATTTTAAATTGGAATTCAAATTAATGTTTTATTTTAGTGGAATGAGCTTTTAAAGAGAGAGATCATTCGTCGGCTGTAACTAAATCTATACACTATTTTCAAAGCCTCCAAATGCATGAAATAGTTTAAACAATTTATACATCTGTAGTTGAAATTAACTTGTCATCTAACATAAAAATTGAAGTACTTTGATGCCTATAGTTTGAATGACCACCTGTGGGTGATGCTAAGTTTTATTTCATTCGCCTCTGTTTTAGGCGTGATAGGCAAACAAATACTTACACCTTTTGTATAAATTTTTGCAAAATCTAAAAATATAATCTAAATTTTCAAAAAATCGACAGCTGTAATTTAAGTTGCGTGAACACCTATTGTGTCACCAAATCTCATTTCATTGACTTTAGTCGTTATTACGTGATGTGCAAACAAAAAATGCCCGCATTTTGGAAGGATTTTCGCAAAAGCTAAGTCTAATCAACATTTTTTAAAAATACGAAGCGTATAAAATGAATAAAAACTTTGTATAAAAACACACACAAAATGATACTTATAGCAAGATACGGTCGTTTCGACTGAAAATTCGTTCAGTCTTCCCCAATCAAAGCCCTCCGTCTCACAAAACAGTGGGAACTCTTTGTGGGGAGTTCTCATTGTTTAGGGGCTTTGACTGAGGAAGGGCTTTGACTGAGGAAGACTGAATGAATTTTCAGTCGAAACGATCGTATCTTGCTATAATTATCATTTTGTGTGAGTTTTTTATACGAAGTTTTTATTTATTTTATCGTTTAACTCCAGTATTTTGAGTGTTTTTTTACGACGACCTATCATGCCACCAAATTACATTTCATTTGTTTCAGCCATTTTTACGTGATGAAAGAAAAAAAAAGTGTCACTGACATAATGGCAAAAGGAACAGAACGACAGATAGACATGCATACCTTTTTTTACGACCGTACTGGGTTCTCAAGTGCTGGAAACGGACGGAAATTGCAACATTTTTAATTCCAAGTCATGTACAGGTAGATATAAGTCTAATTTTATTTATATAAGTAACTTCTCATATTTCTTTCAAATCCCGTGTTTTCCCAAAAAAAGGATTAATTATTGACAAAAATAAAAATTTGGCTTTTAATTCCAATACTTTTTTGAGTGGCTGTACAACAATCATGTTTTTGCAATCTCCAAAAGTCTCCTGCGTGAAACGATTTCACAAAATTTTATTCCACGGTTAATAGGTTAATCCATGATGGAGATGAATACTTTTTCACTTGCTTCTTCTGAAATGGTCTAAACGAACATATATCCTATTATTTTATGAAGGGAATTTGCAAGCTTTTGGATCTCGTGAGAGGTGCCATTGAGAACGAACCGATGGATTCAGCTGAGATTATCAATTTAGGTAGGAATCGATTTTAATCAAGTTCTGAATGCTAGGATCGATTGCGCTTGCTCTGGGTTACGTAATAGCGTATTCAGAGGCCTTTAATTCCTTTAGGCCATGTTTAGATTATGAAATGAAGGATGATAAATTATATTTATCAACGTCCAGTATGTAAGGGATATATATCGCATTTAAATCAGCTGTGTTTAGCTCTCTTTGTCCTTTAAATTGACATCATTTCTGTTTTAAATGTGAACATGTTAAAGCCCTACCACACCAGGAGCTATGTATTTTTGAAATGCTAGTGAGTCAAGTAAGTTAGAACTTTTTGAACTTTATGTTTGGCAAACATCCGTATAATAATGTTGTAGATGTGGTTCAAACTTTAGTATCTCTGTTTAGGATGACCTAGAAAGAAAAGCTGTGAACGTATTGTCAGGGGCGGCGCTAGGTACGTAGCGCCCTTGCTTTTGAGTTCGAAATGGCACCCCGATGCAATGCTTACTTTGCCTACTGTGTCCGGCAGCTCCTGCGTAATGTCTTCATGTTTGGAGGGCACGCGTATTAGAACATTGGAAATTGTTTAGTAAGGAAAAATAACTACCGTTAAAGGATGCTAGGTGAAAATGAGACGTTGGTATCAGTTTCAGTGATTAAAATGGAACGTAACACTATCAATTAAAGCCTCCTGGATCACCTAGCGCTAGTTCGAGGGATTTTTGGGTTTCGGGTAACTTAAAAAATAAAGTTTATCGAGGTAATACATGAAATCTGAAGGATTTGAAGAACCACTTCTTGCATGTAACGCCTCATCGGTCCCGAAGATGTTATGTTATATTATCTGCTTCTCTCGCCAGGGCTTCCGGAATTGGGATATTTTAATCTGAACCGGCTGGTACTTAAAATGCTATTCTATTCGACTATGCTTCAAAAAAGCGTCAAGTGCTTGACAAAAACAACTCATCAGAAAGCTCCGGTGCATCTTGGTATTGTATTTAATATGACTGCCTGCTATTTGGAATGTTGAAACTGAAGGGGGGTTTATTTATGAATTTTCGCTGAAAAATCATTTGCAGGACATTGAAAATCCAGTTGAAAAAAAAAATGTAGGTAAAATGATAAGAGTAAAGGAGCCTGAATTTTTGTTAGCACACATAAATTTCACAATTTCATTTAACTCATTAAAAACATTTAAAAGGATTCTATATCAAAAGAGCAGCTGAAACGTGCTTGATACTAATGAATTAGTTTTGAACAGTAATTGAAATTTAATTACTTTCTGGCTTTTTCATTTTATTATGGAATTTTTTTTCTGAATATCGGTTATAGTTACAAAATGTGAATTTAAAATTCTATTTAAGAATACTGAAGCCGTAAGAGGTATTTTAAGTCCTGAATTCGTTTTTAAGTTTTGAGAAAAATATGTATGAAAAATAACCCATTAAAAAATCGAACTGTATTGAAATCTTACCGAGATTACATAACATAAAAATCTATTCTTAAAAGTAAAAGAAAAAGCAACACATAAGATTTTATGACGTTAAATATGTCGCTCAAGATTTAAATACATTTACACTTTTTCATCGACCAAGAGACCAAGATTTCTTATTTCAAAATTTTACATACTTACCTTCGAAATTTAGGTTTTCAGAAGGAAAAAAAAAGATGAATTTCATCTAGTACTGCATGAAAAGTAAAAAGGGAAAAGAAAATCAGAAATATGCCACTAAATTTTATCGATATTTCATTTTAAAAAGTTTTACGCGAGATATTTTTCATAACATTACTAAAAATTAGGGAAAAAAAAATGAAAAAGGCTATAGTTAACTTTTTTTTTTTCAAGGATCTTTTTAAAACTTTCATGTCGTTTCATTGCTTAAAAGAGCATAGGTTAACTCTCAAGATTCATCTATCATTTATTCATTTCGTAAGCTAAATCCATTTGAGCCGAGAAACAGAAAAGTGCGAGAGAGAGACATTAAGTGTTTAAACTGAGCAGTTTTTCTAAACCATTTCATTATGTGTCATTTCAAGAATATCCAAAGATGAGAGAGGGGTGGGGGTGCTGCTTAACTTTTAAAATTATCTCTAGAAAAAAAGGGGGGAGGGGGTAAAAAAGACATTCAGTTGCCTCCTCACAAATGGACAGACTAACGGATTTCGTCTCTTCTTCTGGAAGCGGTTCGTTATTGCATTATTCTAAGAAAGAAAGCCCTGCAATCAAAGGTCTGGTGTGCGATGCCATTACGAACGAACGATGGATTAAACTGATTTTGTCGATTTAGGTTGCAATCAATCTCGATCCAGGCGATAGATATTATTCTGTGCAGGACAAAGGTGACTGCGATTCCCTCTTTTCCCTCCTAATTGTGACTTTTTATGGCGGGGGGGGGATTAAACAGTTTTAACAAATAATATGTCAAAAGCAAGGGTTATTGGCTATGGCTGGGAGATTATAGAGCATTTCGATGTGAAGTTGTTTGAATGACAACCGACTGCCACTGAATTTATAACCAAATAAACTTTTTTATTTGGGGTGTAAGGAACCCAAAATAAAAAAGTTTAAAATGTCAATTATCTTAACTGCTTCAAAACAAGCCTCGTAGCTAGGGGCTGGCCATGGGGTCAGCTGTCTGGCAATTTTCATACTTTGTGTTGTGTCGTTTCCTAGAAAATAGATCTTGAGGGTCTCAAAATTTAAATTTTTTCCAAGAGAGCTCATGACGTTAGCTACGACGCTCTTCACAACATTACTGAGGTAAAATCAACGTCTGAGGTTTTCTTAACAAATTCGGCCCATTTCAATCACCCGACGACTTGAATTTAATACTAGTTTTCGATGTTCAAAATTAGGTTTCTGCAACTGAAATGCATAATGACCCTTGTAATGCATAGACCGTTTGTAAAGTCCAAGGTTTGCTTGACACACTCGGCTCATTACAATTATCCGACAACTTGAATTTAATACTGTTTTTCGATGTTCAAAATTAGGTTTCTGCAATTGAAATGCGTAATGACCCTTTGTAAAGTCTAAGCTTGATTGACACACTCAGTTCATTAGAATTACCCAACAACTTGAATTTAATACTGGTTTTCGATGTTCAAAATTAGCTTCCTTGTATTGAAATACTTTACGAAAGCAGTACCATAAAAATAGGGAGGCAAGGCGGGGCGAATGTCCAGAGTAGCCAACTTTTATTCACGAATTTGCGGGACTTTCAGGGTTAAAACTCGGGACGTGATTAAAGGAAGCAGGACCCAGCTTACTAATTACAGGAAGGCGAAAAAAATTTTTAAACCAAATTTAAATTTTACATTTTAAATAGTTTTATTGAATATTATGATTTACTTTGTCATACTTATACATGCGACAGGGTTAACAAACAATCGGGTAAACTAATGAAAATTTAACATTAACTATTATGGAGTCTCCATCTCTATAATCAGGAAAAATATTACTATCTTTTGCAATTGAATTAAATAAACCTTTTAATTCCTTTCACAAACAAAAATAAAACCTTTTACTTTAGCATTTAAAAAATAATTAAAACAACCTATAAGTAGGTATCAGTAATATACCTTTGTAAGAAAAACTTTTTAGTCTTATCTATTACGTAGTAGTCTTATATATTACTTAATTGTCTTATTCAAAACTCTTTAGCCTTATATAAGAAAAACCGTTTAGTCTTATAATAATTATCACAATATTCTACTAGGATTGTGATAATTATTTATATGGACAAAAAACATGAGATAAATTAATCCACTTTTACTGAAATCATAATGTTACTTTTTTAGAAAAGAAACTTAATGTTTAAAATTTCTTCTGAGATTCTCATTATAATTTACCAAATTATTAAGTTACTCATGCTTTTCAAAAAAAGGAGCATTTGGCGCCCCGCACACACCTTTCGATGGACGTGTCCGCTAAAGCCCTAGAAACGGGACGTCCCGGCTCTCGCGGGGCGGTTGGCAAACCTAGTCCGGAGCCCTCAAGCTCACGGACCAAAAACTCAGTATTATTACTTTTCCCCCAAAACTGACTGAAAGAAATTGCCATTGTTGTTCTTTAGATTTAGGAGTCTAGTAATGTTCCAAATGAGGCAGCTAGCCTTGTAACACTTAAATCAGAGCACTAAATCAAAAAATATGCTTAAAAAGCTGCGTACTGCTTACTGAACACCATGTACCTCCAATTGATCTGCTACTATAAGATCCATTCATTAAAAAGGAAAAGAAAGTGAATATTAATATGTAGACTGGATAAACTAATGATCTATTTCTTGAAGTGAAAACTTCTTTAGGCGCGCTGGGGACTTTTGGCATGGAGAAAAAGCTCTGAATTCGCGTGACCGTCACGCTCCGATACACATGGGGAAAAGGTGGATTGAGGGAAAAGTCTGTTATCACACGTAAGAACTTAAAGCTACTTTTAGACTGCGTCCTTCTAGCTTCCGCGACTGGTATCGAACCATAGACCCAAGGTGTGGTAGGCGAGCGTTCTAACCACCAGACGGGTTCAACTCGGGGTGAAATTAGTAAAGTTTGAAGTGATTGCTGTTTCAGTTTCGGAATGGGAACTTTTATGTATCTGAATAAATAAAACTAGACTTTGCCTGTACAGTATTTGGTATTAATTTTTTTTTACGATTTCTATCCGTTTTAAGCATTTGGGACCCCAGTACGACTATAAAAGAAAGTTTGTCTGTCTTTCTGTCAGTGACGTTTTTTAATTACTCACATATCACGTAAAACTGACTGAAGCGAATGAAATGAAATTTGGTGACATGATAGATGGTCACTCAACTTAAGTTACAGACTTCGGATTTAAAAAAATTTTTGATTAGATGTTGAGATTTTTCTAAAAATCTTTTCAAAATACGTACATTTTTGCTTTAGTATGCACAAAAACTGCATATAATTTGCACTAGTGTATACTTTCAAAATATTCAAAAATATACACATTTTATGTACAAATTGTGCACAATCTATATGTTTTTGCAAAAAAAGTGTAGACTTTTTCTAGCTGAGTAGGAGCTATAATTTTCGATTATTTATTTGAAAAATTGTACTGAATTTGGATAGCGATATAGTTATTGTGCAATAAAGTTAATTTGATAATGTGGAGAGTGTTAATAATTATATACTGTACATTATTTCATTTCTAAATGTTATACTACAGTGCATTTGAATTTGAATTATAAATCCATCATTCATTACAAATAAATAGGATTACTGTTCATTACAACGTAAGTACATAATTAATGATAATTAATAAATTCACGTGCATAATTATTGATTAAATCGAACAAATTGATTATTGATTAAATCGATAAAATTCAACACGTAGAGAAAAATATGTATAGCTGATGTATACCTTACGCACATACCAGCTGTGTCACGTTGCGGCCTGTGCGCTCTCTTTTTAAATTTTAAATGTGCACACAAATCGAGCGCGAAATTCAAAATATAATTAAATTAAAATATCAAAAATTTCCTGTGATAACCCAGTGAAAATTGCATTAAAATGTGTACAAATGTACAAAAATATGTGAAATTGTGAGAATTTCATAAATACATATGCATTACCCTTACAGCCTTAAAAAAATAGGTTTTTTTTTACAAAGAATTTCAAGTGCATAAAAATGTGAATAAACGCTCATAAATGTTTATTTTTTGTATACAATAATAAAAATACAATAATGTGTGAAAATATGTTAAGCTGCATAAATATAAATTTTAGAAAGCTTGACAAGAAGTTTTCACTTCTGACGTGCAGGCCTACGACTGACTTTCTTTCTTTTCTTTAATTTTATTTATAATATAGAACATTTTTTAGTTTTTATAAAGCCTCTACGGTAACAAACACAATGCTCTTTTGAGGGCCCTACCCCATTTATTAAAACTCCCCTGTACAGTGCATTCTTAAAACTGCAATTTTTTTAAAATGTTGATGGGACATCATCCCATTTTGATCTACGACTTAAAAAAAAAAAAAAAAAAAAAAAAAAAAAACTTTCCATTAAAATTCCAGATTTCTAAAATTAGTTTTAAAAGTCGCTACTAAGGTTTTAAAAATTCAAAAAAAATGTTTAAATATGAAGGAGCCGCGCATTAACAGATCGCATTTCTATGTTGCATTATTTGGTTTTTATTCTTTTTTAACTCATTCTATACACTTTGGTGTGATCTAATTTAAATAAACTAGTTTAGTTTAGTTTGTTTGTTTTTCTTCAAACTTCATTTATAAACACAAAATACTCGAGGTTTGTCTGTCTTTAATGCTCTATGTGGGGTTTTCAAAGATGCCTTCGTCTTCTGCCTTATTTACATGGCATCCCAGAAAAATGTTTATGTCCATAGTGCCGACTACATACAAGCCTACAATAGTTCGAGGGAATTATACCATCAAGAAAACGAATAACCAAATACTATTAATTTTTATGTGCAATAAAAAAAAAAGTTAAATGTTGTTTTTTTCCAAGTTCGTAAATTTCCTGAAAGCAGATGGTTATAATTATGAACACTTCGGGGTAAAATCTAAGTTTAATGTTGCGTGTAAGGAAATTTTTGAAGTTTCGAATATTTTTACCTTTTAAACATAGCATAAATGCAAATGTAATCCATATGTATACACAAGCACACACACATATACAGGGTGAATCTAAACTCTTGGACAAAACTTTAAGAGGTGATAGGGCACATAATAAGGAATCAGAATCACACAGCAATGTGGTGTCGGCAACACCGTCTTCATGTAGCTGTTAATAATCACTTTGGTAAAACTGCTGAAAATTCAGTGCACTTTCCTACCATTGTTCGCCAGAAACTAATGTATTTTTCACCGAAAACAGAAGACTAAAATTCATAGTTTCAAAAATCTTGATTCTATTTTATTTCATGGATGAAATTTTTGGAGATGGAGCCTATTCTTTATGAAACTTGGTTAAGAAATTAGACGAACACTTCAATACTTTTCACAAAGTGATTATTACCGATTAAGTGAAAACTGCGTTTTTGACCCCACATTGCTATGTGATTCAGATTCCTTATTATGTGCCCTATCACCCCTTAAAGTTTTGCCCAAGAGTTTAGATTCACCCTGTATATATACTATATATGTATGTATATATGTATTTGTGTATGCATGGACATGCACATGTGCATACCCATAATTTACAGCGCCAATTGAGGTTGCTTCAGATTCATTCGTACCCGTAAGCATTGCCCCCATCTCAAGTTGCCTCACTGTTCAAATAGTGCTTTTACAAAGTCTAGGTGTTTCCAGTATGCATGCATGATGCGACGTCTCAGTGCTATATGAGTTCTCATTGACAGTCAAAGGAGCGCCATCTCAAGTTACGGAACCGTGAAAAAAAAAAATGTTTGAAGTCACAGAATGTGATGTAAAAACATCACAGTTGAAAGTGACGAAATGTAACGTCGCTACAACATCACTTCTAACATGATGGGGAGGACATAACAGGACATCCGAACATACGGATAATGGTTGCTGTATTGTTTCCTACGCTAGTCGAAATGCCCTGTAGCAAGTACGAGACCAGATTCGCAGATTTTTCGAAAGCTGAGTACAAATTAGTAATCGAAACAGTTTTATTGAAGTTGGAACTATAGTAGGGGAGCCTGTGATGCTAATTGGGTAATTACTCGAGTGTCGTCAGGACCTATTAGATTTTGTAGTTTAGATAATAAGAAGAATAAAAAGTTACATAATGTTTCCTTTCAGTGGTGGGGGAAGCGTATACAGACCTTCAAAGATGTAAAAAAAAAAAACAGTTACATGGAGATACCTGAGCGCGTCAGATATTGATAGTTTAGATGCCCCAGCGTGTCTTTGATATCAAAGGTATGTTCATCTGCCTACTTGCGTAGTGCGGGTGGCCATCCAGAAGGGCAGAAAATAGAAAAAAAAAATGTATTTTGTCAAGCGCGTCAGATATTCAGACGGGATGTTAAGTGAACCCTAAAAAGGCTCCCATTCAAAAGACTGACGTTTCGGAAGTGACGCAAGCTTGTAGGGAATTTTTTTAAATGCAAAAAAAAAATCGCCATATTTAAATATTCGAGCGTGTCAGATTTTGATACAGAAGGTTTAGCTTGATGTTCCAGTCATAGAAGCCTAAAATCTGACGATTATTTTGAGGGGTATCATTAATCTGACGGCTAGAAAAAAATTATGAATTTTTTTTTCAATATCCATAAAATGTGACGAATAAAAGCACGTAAAATTATTTAAATATTTACACTTTAATTTATTTACAAAATAATATAAAAATAAAATACATCTTTTGAAAAAATTATTTTCAATCTTCGTCGTCATCCGAAGAATTATCATACTCCAAATCTAATAATTAAGTTGGACCTCCAATATTGTCTGCAGTTTTCGTATCTGTAACAGGAAATCGTTATAACCGTTAACACAATTTTATTGATTTCATGAATAACATGTTATCAAAGTATTAAAAAGAAATATACCTAAATCTGAAGTTTCGTCAATAACTGGTGTTAAGACATCTTCGTATGCATCAGGTAACTAATTGCCAACAAACCAAGTCATTTGAAATTTTCCATCAACATTTGTCCACCCGTAATCTGTTAGTGACATGTCAATCATAGTTTTACTATGTGCATTTCTCCACAAGCACGCAATATACTTCGCTCGCAATAAGTGCTGCTGTATCTCAGATTGGCAAGGAGGCAAGCAACAAGCATCGTATTTACGGACGTTCAGTGAGAAAGGCTGCGACGTATCTGACGCTTTGTAGGTCTTATGAAAGATTTCTATTCTTGCAAGGTTGACATCAGCTAATTTTTTCAAACCATACAAGTGGCAGATAAAAGATTGTAAAATGTCAAAAGAATCTTCTATAGTATGATCCTCTGACCCTACATCGGCAAATGTCTTCTGAAAAATATTTGAACCCATAAAAATTTGCAGAGCTTTTTTTTTTTTTTTTTTTTTTTTTTGCCTCGTCTGTAAAGTGCCGGATTGTAATCGCATCCTGTTAGCGCGTGAAAAGCTGGTAGCGCTAGCGAAATTATATTGGGCCGAGCTTAGCATAAAGAGCAGATACGTCAATATAACGGCGTGCATTGTGAACTCCAAGATCCATCCATATTTTAACCGATGCTTGGAGATGTCCCATATTGACCAACATGATGACAACAATATCTGTCTGGAGTTTTGATTGTAACTGTAGAATCTTCTTTTATTTGACTTGCCAAAAATACAATTTTTGTATCTGCTTCTTCATGATCAGGACATGAGAGTTCATGGTCGATTGTTCAGGTAACTTTATTATCGGTAACTGAATATACATAACACATATCATGATTAAGATGAATTGTTTCGTTACTAATAATAGTAGCCATCTCCTGATCAGCTCAATGATGAATTAAAAACTTGACAAAAGCTTCTTTGAATTTGATATTTCTTATTTCTTTCTGAAAATTTGCTGTTCTTGTTTATTGAGGACCAAAGATGTAGAACTCCTTGTCATCTACACTAACTCGAAGAGCGTGCTCGTTATCTTTGATCGAGCTATTGTTGCACGCTCTAATCTTTATTGCTTTGGTTCGTATTTTTATTGCTTTGGATGGTATTTTTATTACTTCGGCTAGTGGAAATCGGCAGATATTTTTTTCGTGATTCTTGCATCATTTCCTTCAAAATAACAAAAATTCAACCGCGCTCGAGAATGTCACAACGTTTTTTTTTTTTTTTTTTTCTCAATTTTGTAACCCTCCCACTCCCTTACGTTACATTCAAATCGTCAGATTTTCTGAATGTACACTTTTTCGCTAGTAATTAACCTACCTTATCTTAATCTGACGCGCTTCAGAATTTCTGACGATCAATCATAAGCGTAAAGTTTTCAAAATTATTGGGGGGGCTGTGCCCCACAACCACATATATTCACGTCAGTGGCGTAGCCAGGGGGTGGGTTAGGGGGGTCATAACCACCCCCATGAGGAATTTTTTGCCATACAAAATGTATATTCTTCACTCCCTTATACACCCGTATACCTATATGTGAGTTGCAGATGTCGTAACCCCCCCCCCATGAAAAATTTCTGGCTACGCCACTGATTCACGTACATATAACTTACGCATAGCTGCCAATTACTACGGAATATAATTAACCACTTTTTCTACATGATTTTTCGGCTTAAAATATAGCAAAATTTTTGTGCTGCGCGCGCGAGCTGGTTACTATTTTGAAAAAAATAAGTAAAAAATATACTGTTCACAAAAAGTGGTTAATTATATTCCGCAGTAGTTGGTAGCTATGACTTACTATATACACTCATGTCCATAAATTAAGCATAATGAAGTTCAGGCAAAGAAAGAGAAAGAAGCAAAACAAATTTGACTTATTTGTAAAGTCTATTTATTAAACAAAAAGTAAAGAGCAAAAAAGATGCTATGTTTGACATAATTAATAAAAATTGCAAGTTTTACTCCCTTGACCAAATTTCAAAAAAGAACCTATTTACAAAAAACAGTATAACATGGTTAGTAGGATGGTTAATACGGAGTATGTCTCCCGGACGATGCAATACAGGCCTGACAACGCCTAGCCATGCTGAGTATCAAATGATCAATCTGATCTTGGGGAATATTACACCACTCATCAAGCAATGCACTCCGAAGTTCCGGTAGACAGGTGGGAGGGGGTTGACGAGCTGCAATTCGTCGGCCAAGCATATCCCACACATGCTCTATTGGATTCAAGTCCGCTGAGTATGCTGGACAATGCATACGGGTGATATCCTCCGATTGAAGGCATTCGTCTACAATGTTTGCACGGTGAGGACGGGCGTTGTCATCCATAAACACAAACTCAGCACCCATGGCGCCCCGAAACAAACGTACATGTTGTTCCAGAATGACATCCCGATAGATGTGGCCTGTCATCGTTACACTCTGAACATGCAGGTCAGTTCTGGAACCAAGAATAATTCCTCCCCAAACGAGCCATCCTGCACCACCGTAACGGTGTCTTTCAATGGTGTTCTCTTGGTGGTAACGGGTACCTGGCGCTCTCCAAATGAATGTCCGGCGAGAATCAGACTCCAAACTAAACCTGGACTCGTCGGAAAACATCACACAAGACCACTGTTGCGGTGTCCACAATGCATGCTCTCTACTCCAGGTTAATCGCAGGCGACAGTGAGTTGCGGTAAGTGGAACACATCTGACAGGCCTACGAGCATATAGACCAATGTGCGCTAAGCGTCTGTACACAGTCTGCCTTGAAACTGTCGTACCGGTAGCTGAAGAGAGCTGACGAGACAGGTCTGATGCTGTACTCCGTCTGTTTCTTTTGGCAGTAACTGCCAAATAGCGGTCCTCATTCGGCGTTGTAACTCGGGGGCGACCTGTGCTGTAACGTCTACTCACATTACCATCATCTTGGAATCGTTGCCAAAGCCTGGAGATGACACTCTGGGCGATTCCAAGTTCCTCGGATACTTCCAGCTGGGTACGTCCACATTCCAGTCGTCCGATAATTCTGCCACGTAAAAGATCATCCAAATGCCTCCTTTGTGCCATAACTATGCGGTTTTTGCACTGAAAGGCTTTCACAGCGCTTGTGAACAATTTTACTTCTTTGCCACCATTCCTTATATACCCCTCTCTTACAACTCTCGTCATTGTGACGTACCATCCACGCCATCTGGTGGTTTCCTTTAATTTGCATATTCTTCTTCAAGATGTGTGTGATCATTCCACAGATGAAATTTTTATTTTAGAGATCAATTTCTGTGTGATTCTGAATTATCCTTAATTTATGGACATGAGTGTATAAGTGTAAATTATTGGAGGCGCTCGAGCTCTATGGGTGCATAGAATTCTAAGCCTATGTAATGTAAGTATCCATGTTAGTATCTTCCTACCATGTTATAAGTTAAAAATAGTAGCAAAGTAAAAAAAAAAAAAAACCATTTTCGATGAGATAGTGCATTTTAGACACATCTGAACTTTTCTTCATTTCATACTTCACATTACATAATCTGATTTTAATTAACCAGAACCTGGCGACGGCAGCTTATACTAACATTGGGTGTTTCGTGGCGTCACAATGAATACTAAATCATGATTGAAATCAAAAGAAGAAAATTTTTAAAAGTACAAGTAAAGGTTTTTTTAAACGTTTGTAAATGGCGTGAATACTTTTTTATGTTAGTATAAATTAATTTTCTGTATTTAGAGGTAAATTATTGGGTGGGCTCAGCCCCTATTCACAATTTATTGGGAGGGCTCGAGCCCCCCGGCCCATATAACTCTACGCCTGTGCGATCAATTTTTTTTTTTTACTAATCTGATGAGCTGCCCTAGACGCACGTCCCTACATACAAGACTTATATATGGTGGAGGTACTCAACATGATGCAAGGTACCTCCCCCCCCCCTATGTTCATCTGACGCGCTCGAGGAAATCCCCAAAAACACCATGGGCTCCCCTACTACTAGAATCAGAAGCTCTGAACCGCTCTCTGAGAAGAGAAGCGAGAAGAGATACGGCGCTCTGCTGATATCATCCCGTTCGCACATTCTGAGTTTGCACGCGATACGATATTTCTTCTTTTTTTTTTTTTCTTTTTTTTTTCGGTTCTTGCTTCCGTATTTTTCTTTGGTTTGTTACATTTGGTTCGTTAATCCATTTTTTTTTTTTTTCATTTTCTTATGAATTTGTTTATTTTTATCATTTTTCGCTACAATATTTTTTAAAAACTAGTGTAAATACTTAAGATGGGAGAAAAAGAAGTGTTTCGGAGATAAAGCAATGACATTTTTCAATATTATCCTTTGAAAACAAATTGAAATAAAATGAATCAAGACAACACCTTTGCCAAGACAAATGTAAAACAAAATATTATTTGTATTCTTTCAGTTGAGTGCATTGTTTTCCTTTAACTGCTAGAAAAGCAAATACATTTTAATTTCTAAGGTGCGTTGTATCTGCATATATTTAATTTTCAAAATTTGTTTTGTGAACCTCCATTTAAATAACCCACGAGCAGCCACTGCTCTTGCTACTGTCCAAAAGTGACTTTGGCTCTTGACTTCTGTCTCGATAGGCGTACTGATGTCTTTACCCTCTCACCCCCAGAAGATGTATCGATTTCTCGACAGTTAATATAGAAATTGCGGGTTAGAAAGTTCCTGCCTTTTGAGAAGCATCAATGGATTGTTTGCGCGTATTTATTTTGGTGTTTTGTGCTACACAGCCAATATGGCAAACCTGCACGAGGGGCATCTGATGTGTCAGTCGGAAGACTTTTTAAGGGGTTCTATCGCGTATTCACGTTTTATCAGGAGAAAATCGACCAAAACTCCAGACTGTTAGGTCGCCAGCTGCGCGGTAGGCCAGGTCCGAACTCGGGACCTTCACACTTACGCTGTCTAAATGTTCAGTGTTTTATCCACTCGGCTGTGGTGGGTCCTCTATGCAATGACTCAGCGTAAAACTGCAAGGTGACTCCCTATTTACTTTTTAATGTTTAAAAACATATTTCGCTAACACAAATCTGATGATCGCTGAATCTTGCATCATAAAGATTTGTATAAATTTTTGGACATCTTTGGATGGCCAAATCTTTCGGGTGACCCAGTAAATAAACCACCCAATCGATTACAATCAAAAAGAAAGGTGCCTAGCTAGATGCTACCCAGCAAACACACACAGGTTCTCTGAACGTCTATTAACGTTCAGAAGACGTTTCTGAACTTTAATAGACGTTCAGAGAACCTGTGTGTTTGCTGGGTACAAATGTCATAAATGCAAAATTTCAACATTTTAAGGCAAATGGTTATTGAATTTTGTAAGTTACTTACATGCGTATACACAGCTAAGGGGGAAAAATGCCCACTTGCTCTTTATTTGGTCGCCGTTCGTCGTGCAGAAAAGTTACATGTACTAATCGTTTACGATTAACGTACGTTTTAATTTGCTATACATAAAATTTGCATAAGGGTCCATCACCATTTTTAAATTCACACCAACTTTTTTTTTTCCTATAACAACACCTAGATTTCACTTCATGTTTCAAACATTTAACTCATTTTAACCCCGGATATCAATTTTCAATAAATTTGAGGTGAAAATGAGTGAGACATGAGCTTCCAAAATCCTCCTCTCCCTATGTTAAAATATTTTTCACAATTTAATTCATATCTTATATAATATTGATATTAAGAAGAGAATTTTTATTCGTACTGTTAGAACTAAACGACCCAAACATAATTTACTATTATTATAAATTTTAATAAAATATTAATATGAATTATGTATAATTAAAATAATAATCAAAAAATTATCAACAGCGACCTAGCCAAATTTCTATGGAAATAGATGCAGAAAATAATTTCGCTTGGCTGTGCGAAATTTCAAATTCTTGCGTTCAGTAGTTTAATTTATATTAATTAAGTCTTATTTTCATAAGGGGCCATATATAAATTCATTAAGTGAACTTTTTGAAAATTCTGCAACAATGACTTGAGTTTCGTCTGCTTCTACGCAGTCAGTAATTCTGCACACTTCTGATTTAGGTAAATGATTACTGTAAAAGCTCTTACTTTCTTAGGCTTTTTTAGGCTTTAATTTTCGCGAGTCCGTCGTAATCGCGAAAATTAAAGCCTCGCTAAATATTTTTTTCCCGCTTCAAATAATAATAAAAAATCAGAATGTTTTTTCTTATACAATTTAATGATTTATTGCACAGTTACAAACTCTTTCTTGACATCTTTCTTTCCTAAAACTATTTATTGAATACTATATAACTATGTCTTGAGTGTAAAACAATAATACAACTAATAGAATGCAGATCGGAAGGAGGAGGGGACGAACTTTTCGGGCAAAAGGAGGTTTCTTAAAATGCCTTATGCAAAAGAGTTCTGTATTTAGGTACTTTCGGAATTTTTTTACTTTCGGTTCTGTTCATAGAAAATTCGCGAAACTTTTAGCTCGCTAAATCACCGGTGTCTTCATTTTCGCGAAAATTACGGCTCGCGAAAATAAGAACTTTTACAGTACGTGCAGACACCGCCTTCAAAGCAAACTTAATGAACTCCAAATGAATAAGAAACTTCGCCATCACTCATTCGTCATTCTTAACGTCACAAATAAAAGTAAGCTTATTTTCAGGCTTCCCGATGCTTGAAAATTTGAATTTTTAAAATTATTTTTCTTCTTTTGCTAATAAAAATTATGATATTTATTACAGAAAACTTACACTACATCTTTTTTCTTTCTTTTTCATCAGTATATATGTCACAAATAAGCAAACGGCCTTCATTATAAACAAAAAATGCATTTCATTCGCCATTCCATTCTATTATCTTTTAATTACCTTCGAAAAGGGCTCCCATGAAAAGTTCATCGGAGCAAACTTATTTATTTGGACGTAATGCGTCATGGTATGCGCTTTTTCCTTAATTAAAGCACGACTTTATGAATTTAAACAGAAATCAATGACGAAGTATTATGGAGTGTTTTTCCTTCTTTCTTATTTAGCTTAATACTATCGTGAAAAAGAGACGAATCATTATTATTAGCTTCAAGAGGAGAAATGACAATCTGGTAAATTGGGTTATCAAGTTTCGTCTCATTTCATTTCTAAAATTACACAGACGTAAGATCATTAAATAATGACATCCGAGACTTCCCGACAGGCCAAATAAATAAATAAAAATAAAATAAAATCCATATAAATACATATTTTTTAATCGAATTTTCTTTTTTGTTCTTTCTACATTTTCCCCCTTTGCTGTTTTATTTGTTCTAACGGAACTTTTGAATATTATTATTGTAATTAATAATTTTAGCATTTCGTATTGCCTTGCTTACTGAATGCCTGTACGAATTATCGATATATTACTCTATGCAAAGAAATACATGTACGCACGCCCCTCAATAAATAATAATCATATTAATAATACTAGTGGCAGTAGAAGTAGTAAGATTTGAATGTCAGTACTGTTAACAAATAATAATGTCAACACAATTTCGAGTAGTGACTAAATGACTTACGTTTAAAAAATATCGAAAAATTGTTCTTAAGAAATTTCGAACGATACTCACCCCAACACCAAACGCTTCTAACTGCAAAAAGAACTAATTAATTTCTAATTAGGTTATGGATATTTATTACCCCGAATAGAATAAATGAATAATTCGTAAAAAAAAGTAAAAACGTATAAAGACAGTGGAAATAACACACACGAATCAAAGCATATCGAATAAGGTTTCTTAACAACAAACAAAATTTCGTACCAGTTCCCCTGAAAAAAACTTAAGGTTTTGCTGTTTATGGTAAAAATGAAAAATATATGGAATTTATGTTAAAAATTTTTCGACAGGAGGGGTTTTGATCCCCCCTACCCCTTGCGTACGCCACTGAGTAAAACAAAATATTTAAAGGAGTCCAGTCTGTTTTGTCAACTCTCAAGGAACAAGTACAATTATGTGTGAAAAACTAATCACTTTTTGAAAATCATACAGCTCGAAAGAAATCAGAGTTATTGTCAAAATACTGATTGATGCACTTTCTATGAAAAGTAGTATATTACTTGTGAAATTCTCCTTACATTCGATAACATTTTTGAAGAGTGCATAAAACTCAGTAAGCGGTCTTATCAGTTCGCGATTCATTTGAAAGTCCTGAACTTGCTAAATATCCAATATTTCAACTGATGAAATGCCTATTCACACACGTTTAGAACAGAATAGAAAAGCCAAAGCCCGTAGAATATAGAAATAAAAATTAATTTTTACGTGCCAATAAGACTTAAACTCTCCTTTACGAAAACATTTATTTGTCTTAGCAGTTAAAATGTTTCACGTAACTCTGGATATCTTTGGAAATCATTGTGGAAAGTTCGAGGAAATTTAAACAAAGATTAAATTAAAAGCTTCCAATCGTGGGCAAGTAATGAAATTTCATTGCATGGCGGCATGATGCATTTCGAAAAACTCATTAGATTTTGGTACGTAAGTATAAAAAAAAAAAAAACTACTCGTGTGAAGAACTTTAAAATTTTTAGAATGTCGTTTATGATCTGTAGTACACACAAATAAAATATAAACCTGAATCAGTAATGAAACCCTTAGAAAAAATTCTTAAAAATCGAAAATTATGCAGAATGTGACATTTTTTGAAAAATTGTAATTTGTAGTTCCATTTTTAAGAATTTTCTGTGAAAGTTTGATGCAAAGTACCGTTTTTTTTTTCATTTATTCCAGTCCGTAGCACAGCTTACCACGAATCAACCTGAATTTTTTCAAGTCCCTGCTGAGAACCAACACCGTGAGGTAGATTTTGTTTCTTCAGCGTACAATCTTATGTGAAATCGTTAAATGTGGTAAAATGATTAATTGATTGTGGCAAAAAATTAAAGTTTTTCGGCAATAAGTTTATTATTATTTCGAGATATTACTGATTAAATTTCACGTACGAACTTTTAACAATTTTCGGTGTATCTCAAACACAAGTTTGGGATGACTTAAATATTATTGAAACCGAAAAGTAAATGTCGTTTTACGTATGTCAATATTTGCCTTGATAGAAAACAATACGAAACGATGTATACATGTGAGTTTTTAAACATAGGTATCCTTCACCTCTATCTTAAAGAAAAGAAAGAGATATCCATAAAATTCTTCATAAATTAGAACCCTCTCAAATAACTGAAAATACCAGGACATTTTGAATTCGTTTTTAAGAAAATAGAAAGCCACCATTCCATTTTACATATGTTTTCTTGTTTAAAAAAAAAAAAAAAGATACACGTATCTATAACTATTAAGATTCTTGCTTTAACCCTTTAACGCGCGGTGTCCTCGGAATGAGGACACAAAACTCTGATGTTTTGGCAGTTGTCAGTCAAGAAGAATAAATTTTATTTCTATAAAAATACTTCAGGGTGACACAGTTACACGAGAATCCTTCACTTTTTAGCACATCATTTCCCGTAAAAATTTTCGATTATTTGTAAAATTGTCAGAATTATTTTTAACAGCACTGGCGTCTGCTGAAAAATGGAGAATACGATGGAAATACATTGATATAGAAGAGCAACTGGATAGACTGCCCAATGCTGAGAAAAGGGCAGCCGTTCGATTTAATTACCAGCAAGATGGCGGTCGATCGAATTGCTCATAGCATGCCACAGATCTTGAGACCATTTTTTGACGCAGCCGGCTGGCTGCCCTTTTTTCAGCACTGGGAAATGGTTGTGCTTCAAAGAGTTAAGATGTTTCAGATATGAGTTCTATGTTTAGGCTATCTATAGTAGCATATATGCTACCATCCTTTAAACGCTATTTTTTTTTAAAGAAAATGTTTCAAAATGTAATTTTGAAGTCTTTAAACCATTAACTGTATTTTTTATTTCTAATAGTAGTAGTTTGGGTCCACAGATTCCAGCATTAATGGATGGAAAATATTTTAGAAGCAACATGGATGAAGTCAACAAAGAAAACATGTTTCAAATGGCATGTTTTTCTCCACTATTTTAAAAATATTTAATATGAAGAAAAATTAATAATTGCCATTTCATGTAAGCAAATATATGCTTCTTCATTAGATACAAAATAATTTAAAAAAAGTATCATTTATATTGTTTAGAAGAGTGTTAAAATCATGGTAGCATGCAGGGGCAGCCAGACACGGTAAGTAAGGTAAGCATTGCATCGGAGCGCCATTAACGAAGTCAAGAACTGAGAAAAGCTTGATCTGGAGCAGAAAAAGGGGGGCCTTTTTTTTGTTTAAAGGGGGCCACCACTTACCCTTGGGTTGGTGGCCCCCTTGGTAATGGTAAAATACATGCAACCAGGATCCCCCTGGTAGCATGTATTTTAATCATTGATAAAAACATTAAAAAAATAATTTTACCACAATTTTTTAGTATATTTACATTGACTTAAAAGAGCATCATTTCAACAAAAACATAAGTTTTTACTTGGGAATTTCTTATAGTGGGATATATTTAAAGGGTTAAGTCAGAACTGATCAGGTAACTATATTCACAGTGAATATGTCAAAAGTAAAAATTGTTAGCCGCATAAAAGAACTGTAAATAATTCTCAAAGAGTATAATTATACTCAAAAAGCACATTCGGCTTTCTATTCTGTTATACCTTTCATCATTTATATTATTATCTTCGAAAATAACTTCCGTCAAAAGTGTATCTGGGCAAATTATTCGTTTCGTTGTTCTGCATCACCGTATGCTTTTTTCTTTTTCTTTTTTTAATTAAAGCTCGATTTTTAAGAATCTAAACAAAAATCAATAGAGAGGTATTTGGAACGCATAACCTCTATTTAAAAAAAAAAAAAAAAAAAAAAAAAAAAAAAAGGCGATGCCATCATGGGTAGAGGCAAGTCATTATTATTAGCTTCAAGAGAAATGACAATCTGGTAAATTGGGTTATCAAGTTTCGTCTCATTTCATTTCAGAAATTACACAGACATAAGATAGCTAAATAATGACATCCGGGACTTCCCGAGAGGCACAAATAAAATCCAGTTTCTTTTCAGACTAAATTCTCTTTTATTTCTCTCCTCTCTCTCAAATTTTTTTCGTTTAATTTTTTTGTTCTTTAATGATTCTTTTATAAATTACAACAATATGTATCGTACTTATAGAAGTATGCCCTTTACAATAGACGAGTGCCCGTTCTTCGCAAAGAAGGAAGAACACATTTTTCAAACACCCGTAATTGAAGTCTGTAGAATCTGAGTAGGTTACGCAAATCGTTTGTTTCACTCGTATACTCAAATTAAAATTATATGCGGATGTATATAAGGGGGTGTTTACGGTGTCTGGAAACCGCACCCCCTTAGTATACTCAAACACGCTACTTTTAACCGCACATGCACCTTTTGTTCGGTGCCTAGCAGTAGACGGTTAAAAGATTTTTTTTTAATTTCATACGCATTTTGAAAGTTTTATATTAATTTTTAAAATATTATTAATTTTTTGTAAACTCTAATTTAATGCGTAATAAAGAAAAGTAAGTATAAAGAAGATTAAAAATGTGTAATGTAATTGAATTTTTTTTTACAAAATATTTATAGTAAAATTTATTGTCAATCAAATTTTATAATAACAATGGACCCCCTCCTCATATCTGGACATCCCCCCCCATAGCTGAATCCCTTTCATGTGAAGATATAGCTACGTCAGGCGCGTAGCCAGGAAAATTTTTCGGGGGGGGGGGGATATGAACTTATATGTGTATAAATAGACGGAATTTCATCACTAATCCAAAATTTTCGGACCAGGATAACCTGGTTTATGAAAGAAATAGTTTTCAAGAATACATGATTAATTAAAGCGTCTTTAGCCATCAAAATCGACAAACGGATATCAGTTCTAGAGTTCTGAAAGACATAGTCATTGGTTAGGATTTGCAGCTCCGTAAGCTGTTGCTCAGCAATCAAGAATTATTTTTTTTTTTAAACAGAAATATTTAGGAATTTTTTTAAAAAGTGTTACAGTTTGCATCAGTCATAACAAATTTTATATGCCATTCCTATACACTGTACTATATAACTTATTGAAAGTGATGCAGCACTTAAGTTCTTTTACAGGAGTAACCAAAAGAATTCCAAAGCAGTCATTGTTTAGGGCGTATTTTGAGATATTCATGTATTTCAAACAAAACAAAACCAATCTATATTGTTAAGGTTGGATACATTAGTTGACTGCAGTTTTTTTTTAGCTTGGCACGCTTAATTATTGCATTAAAAAATGGTGTTTCAGAATAAGCTAACGCGTCTGCGTTCATTGGCGGTCACTTAAAAGCATGTTCGCTGTTAAAATTTATACTTTTATCTTACCTCCACTCTCCTGCCGATCGCACAAACGGTGTGAATTTTATTACGTTTTTTGAGCTTAATTGTTTCCTTCTTTCTTTCTTTTTTTTGTAATAGAGGTAAAATTTTTGTTTCTGGAGTGACACAACCATAAGCTTTCTAGGGTCAAAGAGTCGGTGATCAGCGTAACTGTAAGAGTCCCTTAAAATCCAAGTGGCGTAATTCACATTTATCTAGTTTTGAGATATTTAAGGTTTTATTAGGGTTATCATGTAAATTTAGCATTACACTTTTTAAACTATTTTTTTTCCTACAAGGTTGCTAGGGAAGTTATAAGTTACACCGTTTGTGCTCTTAATAGAATGGCTTTAGTTGAACACTTGTGTGACCCTAACCCAATAAAACGAAAACATGAAGCTACACCACTTGGGCTTTAATGGGCTCATATATTAGGATGCCTATACTTTGAGTTGAAACACAATAACAAAGCTAAGGGAGATGTTGTTCCAATAAATTGTGCAGTTATTTCTCTTTCAAATTGCACGTCACATTCAAATGCACTATGGAATATAAAGTGAAATATACACTTACTGATAATATTAAATGTTTATTTACAAATAACCTGCACATTACCATAAACACAATTAGAACAACATCGCGTCGTGAACATTGTGTGATTCTAGAATAAAATAAAATCTTAAGAATTTTGCACAAATCGATCACTCTGGTTCTAACAAGTCTTTTTAGACAAATCCTGAGGCACTTAGATAAATTTCATTAGAACCTGTTAACTAGAGAAAAGGCGAAAAATCAAACGTGTTTACTTAAGACTCGAGTTGAGATTTGAGCGGAATTGATTAAAAAGGCGACATGCTCGAAGATTTATATTAAAGGGAGGCGTCACCTTTCCTAGTTTTAAAGAATGCCAATTACTGTTATGAACGTAAATCTAACCTTCGAAGTCGATAAATAGAAGAAAAATTAAGGGAGGGCAAAATTAAGATTCCGTGAAAAAGATCTGTTTGCAGTTGTCGGGATGTTTACTTACGAGAGCAACCCGAGATTTTTAAGAGATAGAAAATAACTTCGATTTTTCGAAGGCGAGCCTGCCCTTTTCGGATACTCTTGTCTTATATTACAGCACTGTCATACCTATTCTGGGATGCTGAAAGGGCTTCGTTTTTATATAGGTTAGGAAATTTTTTTAAAAAGAATGTTTCTTCCAAAGTTATTTTGCTGGCACATCAGTACTTGCTTAATTTTGCCCGAGCTTACACAATTAAGGTTCGGAGTCGAAAGACGTTTTTCAATGACTAGAAGAATTTGTCGCAAAAGGTTTTTGATTTTTATCACTTTATTAAAATTAATAAAAATTTCGATGATTAAGGAAGATTTGGGGGGTGGGGGTGGTCTCTAACCTTCTCCTGTTTACTGAACTCGTTCAAAGCAATAACGTATGTTGAGATCGAGAATTTTGAAAAGGAAGAAGCTGATCTCCACTTTCATGAATTCTTGAGGCAAACGTTATAATAGTTTTACAGTAATCCAGTACAGCTAAGTAGCTATTCGATGTTTAAAATAAAATAAGATGAAACATCATTAGAACATTCTTCAAACCGTTACATCATGTACTGATGTACACTGTAATGCATATTGTAGCATAATTCTTCTGAACGATCGATGCATTTCAACCAGCATTTACATTTTGTGTTTCTACTTCCTGCTAAAATTATTTAGTTTAATTAATTAGTACAATATTCCCCTCAGTAGTTTTAGATTTTATTACTTGCTGTTAAAAAAGCTTTATCGGTGCGGTTAACTTTTATTTTTGCTCTCCTTAAAAAATTCAATTATACTATTCTTCCTATTTAGTATCAGTAACAAGGTAGGCAATTATGACTCTAAAGCAGCGGTTCTCAATCTTTTAACGTCGCCCCCCCCTCCAACAAAGGCTAGCTTACGGTGGTACACCCCCCCCCTCACATTTTTCAGCATACATTCAGTTTTTTAATCTTCAACAATGAACATGTAGTCGAATTTTCTATAAAATAATGTTATCAGTAAAGTTTGAATGAACATTTTAAGCGAAAATGGATATATTTTTGAGTAAAAATGAGAATATATAAGATTTTTTTAAAAACATGCATCGCTACTTGCTCTTTGGTTTTTTCTCGCCCCCCCCCTCCCTGCAAACGCTCTGCGCCCTCCTTGGGGGTCGCGCCCCACAGGTTGAGAAACGCTGCTCTAAAGAAAATCTATTGTCCCCCCACCCCACCCCAATCAGACCAAGTTCTAGATATGGCTGCCTGTGTGTATTATTATTTGGCCGCTAATATCCAGCTAAAAAAAATAAATAAATAAATAAAGCCATCGTACGAAAATATATATATTTTTTTCATTTAGGTAAAGGGGGAAAACATACGTAGAAAAAAAATCTTCCAATCAATTTACGAAAGTAAGCTTGGTGAGCTTTTATTGACCGAAAACTTAACTATTCAAATCATACTTATCAGTATACAGGATAACTATGCCTTTAATAAAACAATAAAAGTTTGTTAAAACAAAATGGATATGATAATATGCTAAAATTAAAAAATAAATAAATAATATTTCTTTCCAGTAATGCAATCATTGCATGCATACCCTTCAAGGCACTTCTAGCTCAATCGTTCCCTGCAACTGATTTTCAAATGGGCAATAACTTAAACTGTAGTTGTACAAAACTGTCCCCGACAAAGAAAATTATGTTCCTTGAAATACACCATTACTGAAAAACAACTTCTGCACTTTTTTTTTCGTCCATAGAAAACAAGTGATTAAAAAGAACATTAATGATACAGAAAAAATAAAATAAATAAAACTGTTATAATGAGAGAAAACCTTATAAAACTGTATTAATAAGCCGCCACGAGGATTACTGTTTCTAAGAGTAAACAAGAAAATTAAACAAGAAACATATAGAAATATTGCAATGATCTCAGATGTAATTCGCTTGTTTTTCTAACTATTCAATAGCCACGAGCAGAGGTGTAGCCAAGGGGGGGGGGCTTAGGGGGATCATAACCCCCCTCCCCCCATGAGGAATCTTTTGCCTTACAAAATGTATATTCTTCACTCCCTTATCACACACATGTATGCATATATGTGAGTTGCAGTAGTCGTAACCCCCCCCCCATGAAAAATTTCTGGCTACGCCCCTGGCCACGAGGCATACTTTTCTTTTTATTACAAGAATGTTTAGAAAAATAGTCACAATTAGAAACCGCAATCATTTTTTAGACCTAAAGTTTTTATTTATTTTATCGTTTAACACCAGTATTTTGAATGTTTTTTACCTAAAGTTTTTATGTCTTCTTACATCAAATCGCTTCACTTACTTCGCTTTTCCACTACGAGAATGAGAAATAGACGGAGGATTCAACTGTTGCGTTGGCAACAATGCTGAGTACGGCCATTTAATTTAGAAATAGCAATCCAAGTCCCCCTTGTGACGATATGATGTCTCCTACATTACATGTACATCCGGAAGTTGGAAAGAGTCCCAGGGTTCGGGACACAGGTGTTCTGGCATCATTTTCACATTATTCGGGAACAGCTGGGCAGAGTTTTGTTAAAACTTTACGGGAAAAAAAGTAGAGGAGGCTCGTTCCGAAACCCGATTGTTTCGTATGGAGTAATTTGAACAGCTGTTCGTGATCTGTGTTTCGTGTGTTTATTTTTTAGTTTGCGAACGGTGGAGTTTCAGGTGTTCAAATATCAGATACATGGCAAGGTTAGTTTGATAGTTGTACATGTCTCTCACCTTAAAAATGTGGTTTTATGATACCTGAGAAACAGATTCCTAGCTGCAGATAATCACTCTTCATATCAGAATAGTGTAAAATTCCTTACAGAATGGGAATGGTAGGGAACCAAACCTGTTCGGGAAGAAACCGTACTGTACGGACTGTAGAACATAAATTACTCGATTAGGTGAATTTTTCTTCTTGCTGCCGATTGAGCAAGTTTCGATGTTCTCGCGAGTGATTAATTTACATTGGCTGACAGGGGTGGCGCCAGCAGGGGGACCTTGGGGGCATGGGCGCCGGCAGAATATTTCCCATGGGGGGGGCAAAGACTACTTCAACTTATGGTTACCATGTTGGAAAGAACAAAAAAGCAAGGGAAAACACTGCACTCAATAATCCAGGGGGGGCATTGCCCCCCCCCTTGCCCTATGCTGCCGGCGCCCATGCAACCCCCGTCGGGGATGACTGGCCCCTGTCGGGGATTTTTTAATTGGTTTAGAAAAGCGAAGGAAATTTTGTAGGCAGATAAAAAATTTCATTAAAATGGTCTGACTTTACGATTTCTTCCCGAACAGGTTTGGTTCCCTACCATTCCCATTCTGTAAGGAATTTTACACTATTCTAATATGAAGAGTGATTATCTGCAGCTAGGAATCTGTTTCTCAGGTATCATAAAACGCGATCCACATTTTTAGGGTGAGCAGGGTCCACCATCTGCTGCGAGTTACCATCGTAGTGACCTTTTTAACTACAACTTCGGTGGGAGATGCCATAGGACTTCCCTGTTAGCGAACAAAGATAACAGATTACTATCTCATCAGCGGCTTCATACTAAAGGAGACGTGGTTCTCCTCGTGCCCTAAGTTTTTATGAAAGACGCTCGAGCTGTAAAGGCTGTGGTCACTGTTTGCTAGTTTATGTGTCACCAGTGCACACGCAGTACTGGTTAAAATGCACACATGCTTGTTGGTTTGTTTTCCATTTTTACTAAAGTCCTATTAACATATCGCGCTACTTGTATCTCCAGTAGGTGCTCTTCTGTCTTTGTACTCCATTCATCTCCTCTACAGTCACTTAAAGATAATTAATTACTACCCCTCATATGTGCGGCTACGCGATATGTGAATAAGCCTTTAAGGCATCATTTCCAGCAACCAAAAGCTATATAAATGAACGAAACTAACTTTATTTTTTTGCTAAGTAAAAATCCAAAACAATTCTAGTTTTCTCCTTGGATCATTGGGGTTGATAGTGGAAGTGTACGAACACAGTAAGGCAAATTCAGTTTCAGTGTTTGAATTACTATTAAGCACAATTAGGCCCCAAGCGGTGCACGGAAAAAAGCGCACTGTATACATTAAAAAACATCTACTTATATCGAGATAAGGATTAAACTTTCCCGAGACGGTTCACACTTTATGGACGATTCAAGAAAGAATTGATTGGAGTTACATTTTTTTCAAGGTACAACTAAGAAAAATAAACTGAAACCAATAGTTTGTCAGTTAAATTTGCGAATGGCAGATACATAACAGGAACAGGGGACCTCTTACCCCTGAAATTTGGATTTTTGTTAATTATAATGAAGACCTTTTTGTGTGGAACTCAACCTTTTGCTCATTCCCCTCCTCGGATTTTTTTCTTTTTTTGTCTGCGCGCCTGGCGTTAACAATTAGAAAAAAAATTTTTTTAGTGGTTTAATGATTTAAAATTAAAATTTGATGATAGAGTTGCAATCGGTAGCTTTTATCATGAAACGCTATGTTGTTAATTTAAATGTAATTGTAATGTTATGTTATTACGCAAACATGAAAACGAATTTAAGTTGACTAGCCTTTACTTGATCTTCCTTCTTTACCCACTAGTAGTTTAAAAACGCCACTGGAAAACTCAAGGCACCTCAACACCGATTAAATGTTATTTAGCAAAGGTAGACATTGTAATATCTAAAGGTGAAAAGGGCGATCGCACCTTCCTGAGCACTCTTAATTTAAATATTTCTGGAGTAGTTAAAGAGTTTAACCCACTGTTAAATCCATGTTTACTCAATTAGCCATCTTCATTGAAAAAGACGCAATGGAGAAGACTTCCCTTCTGTGACTAGTGCTGATTACCAGAACACGTCTTTGAATGCTCCCATGGTTCCCAGCTTTGCTCAATCACTGGGTACCAGCGGATTTTCAAGTAACACATGTTTAACCTGTTCGCTTTTATCACTGAAAAGACACAGCGGAGATTTCCCTTCTTCCGCTGACCCGTGCATTTGAGTTGCTTCCTAGCCCCACTTTGGGCCCAGAGGAACACTCGAAAAAAGACCCGTGCTGGAAAGCTGGTCACAAAAAGAGTCTTTGCTGTTGCATTTTTCAATGATGAGAGCGAACAGGTTAAACATGAGTTCACGGTTGAGAATGAACATTGAAAAAAAGAAAGACCCAAGTCGGGTAAAATGCTTCGTCATGTATGCTTATCGCCCCTCTTTTGAAAGTTAACTAAATCTGCCATTATCGGGGAATGAAAAATTTTCATCTGCATTAGAAAAATAGGGAATACGGTAGGGGGGGGGGGGAGGAGGTTTCTCAGATATAAACTTTACTAGCCAGAAAAGTAAGATTTCTCTGAAAATTGATAGTGTGACTGGGAAGAGAAGATTTTGTGGTCTCTCTCGAGTGAATCTGCTGTGGACCGTGGACACTTAAGACAGCTGATGGACGTCAAATTTGTCCTAGCTTTAAAGCTTTGCATATTGACATTTCGAAAAATCCGGTGGGTCAGTTTGATTTTTGAAGTTCTTTCTTTTCTCGGACATGGAAGGGACGTTTTTATTGGGCTTTAATGGCTTCTTACGAGCGAAGATATTTCCCCTCCTGCTAATATAAGTTTGTACTGAGAATTTTCCAGAGGAGTTCTGACTTGGTTACGTTTAATTTTCAAGCATGGGAATCTTGTACTTTTTTTTAATAGCTGTTCGGTAAGCGTTTTTCTACCTTTAATGTACTACATGTTCAAGCGATATCTCTGGAAGTGCTAATCCAGGTGCTAGTCTCTCATCTGGAAATGTTTCAGTTAGGAGACTACTCATAAGGGCAACGTCGGAATGCCTATTAGGTGCCCGTAATGAAATGACCAACATCACCGGCCCTCACAGCGGTCAAGCCTACAATAGGCCGCTGATTCACTCGGCCATTAGAAAGAAAAACCAAACTCGTGTATTAGAAAGAAAAACCAAAATTTTCTATTACCGTATTACCCCGAATATAACGCGATCACGAAATTTTCAATCAAGGTAATTGAAAAAATCCTATATTTAGACCTCGAATTTAGCGCAAGTCAGATTTTTAACGGGAAACACCGCGTTATATTCCGGCCAATACGGTACTATGTTCAAGAGAGCTAGTTTAGCTATACTGTGCACAGAAATTCAAAATCTCTAAATCAACATCTCCTCCCACTTTGTCCCTCAGTGTAATTTATTCATATACACTGCTTTACAATTGATAAGGAACAAGTGATTTATGCAAAATTGCGTCTCAAACAGCTGACCAATAAAAGTAAATTAAAGTTCAGGAGGGAGTGGTAGACCAGGACTCGTTATCTGTATAAAAGACAGTACATACAAGCTCATGAATCATACGAAAATTCATGCTGTTTGATGTTTGACGAAAATAGTGCTGAATGTTATAAAAGTTTTTCTCTGAAATTCTGCTTGGTTCTTGCAATAATTAAGAGCAAAATGACAACAAGACATCATTTGAGAGACTATGATCGTGGGCGAACATTTGGATGACTGGAAGCAGGTCAAAGTGTCAGCACTGTAGCTGCTGCAATGGGCGTATCAAAGAGTGTTATCTCGCGATTAAAGAAGGCCGCTGAAGGTGGAAATACTTTGCGAAAGCATGCCGGGGGTCGTGGTAGGAGCACCACACCTTTAGAGGATCGCAACGTAGCCCTCGTGACAAAAAGGAAGAGAAATTACCCTCCTGGCCAGATAGCTGCAAATCTTGCAACCGCTACCGGTACGCATGTTTCAGAAAGCACCATCTCACAGCCATTAAATTAAGTTGGTTTGTATGCACGGAAGCCTGTTCGTAGCATCCCACTTCAACCACGCCATCGTCTAGAGAAATGACGCTGGTGTAAGGAACATGTTGGTTGGGATCACGAAAATTGACCTA
Source organism: Cheiracanthium punctorium (assembly GCA_038373885.1). Taxonomy (NCBI): domain Eukaryota; kingdom Metazoa; phylum Arthropoda; class Arachnida; order Araneae; family Cheiracanthiidae; genus Cheiracanthium; species Cheiracanthium punctorium. Next base: position 2,035,038 of record JAWZYV010013864.1, read on the forward strand.
GAGTAATGTTCTCCGACGAATCTAGTTTCAATGCGAGAAGTGATTCTGGCCACCAATTTCTGTGGAGGGAGGGTGGAACACATTATGCACAACAGTTTGCTTGTGAACGTGATCGGTGCGGTCCAGGCGTGATGGTGTGGGCAGGCATCATGTACAATGGTAGAACACCGCTTCACGTCTTTGTGCGAGGAAGCGTTACTTCGCAACGGTATTGCAGAGAGATTATTCAGGATCATGTTCGTCTTTTTAGGGGTGCTGTAGGCCCAGAATTTCTCTTTATGGACGATAATGCGCGGCCAAACAGAAGCGTTGAGATATCAGACACACTGCAAAGTGAAAATATTCTCCGTATGCAATGGCCTGCTTACTCTCCCGACCTAAATCCTATTGAACATGCCTGGGATGATCTTGGCAGACGTGTTGCACACAGAACTATTCCTCCCCGAGCAGTGCAAGCGCTCAACCGCCTTGAGAGAGGAGTGGGACAATATCCCCCAAGGACTCCTCGATAGTTTAGTGAAGAGCATGGAGAACATATGCAAAATGTGATTAGTGTCCGTGGTCAACACACATCTTACTAAGGTACTCATGTCTGCATCATTCTGAACTGAAGATCAATTTTTGGGGGCTGTTTGGAAATCATCTAAGGAGTATCTTTTATATTTTAAGTTTTTAATTCTTCGATATGGCGACATCTGTACGATTTTGTACCATAATAAAAAGCATCGTCCCTACTAAATATGTACTTAGTTGCATTTCTTCAAGCATTGATTATTCTTAATTATTCCGAAAAACGTAACTGTTAATTAGCAATTGTCAAGCAGTGTAGATGCAATTAAAATTTTTAAATACATTTTATAACTATTGTATATATTGTTTTAATGTTTTGCAATTCATTAATTGGCATTCAGTTTAACGCTAACTGTAAGTTAAGTTTCGTTAAAATTATTAAATAATCCCGTTCTTAATTATTGATAATCTAATTACAACTCAAGAGCGGCTGGACCGAATTTAATGATCTCTGATTTGTTGGATTCGTCGCCGCCACAGATAGAATAACTATTAAAATACCGAATACCGCTAGGTGGCGCACCAGAACGTCGAATTCTATTCAACCGCTTGCTATGAAAATACCGTTTAACCTATTTTGACGAAAATTGGTGCGTATGGATATTTGATCACGAATATTTTTCACTATCCATTTCGCTTTAACTTGCCGCTAGATGACACAACAGAGCGTCGAAATATATTCCATTCGACCCCGCTTGCTCTAAAAATACCGTCCTACCGCTTTTGATGAAAGTTGGTTATTTGTGGATATGTGATCACGGAGAGTGTTTCTACACTTTCCATTTCGCGATATATTTTCGGCTAGATGGCGCTGCAGAACGTCGAATTCTATCCCAGCAAAAACACAGGTTCTCTGAACATCTAATAACGTTCAGAAGACGTTTTCTGAACGTTAATAGACGTTCAGAGAACCCGTGTGTGTTTGCTGGGATTCCTTTCAAGCGCTTTCTGTGAAAATACCATTCAACCGATTTTGATGAAACTTGGTATCCATTTTGCTATATTCCAGTCCGTAGTGCAGCTTACAACGAATCATCCTGATTTTTTTCAAGTCCCTGCTGAGCACAAAGACCGTCAGGTAGGTTTTTTTTTTTTTCTTCAGCATACAATCTTATGTGGAATCGTTAAATGTGGTAAAATGATAAACAACAAAAAATTAACGTTTATCGGCAATAAGTTTATTATTATTATTTTTTTTTTTTATTCTTTCGAGATATAACTGATTAAATTTCTCGTACGAACTTTTAACAATTTTCAATGTATCTCAAAAACGAGTTCGGGATGACTTAAACATTATTGAAACCGAAAAGTAAATGTCGTTTTACGTATGTCAATATTTACCTAGATCGAAAACAATACGAAACGATGCATACATGTGAGTTTTTAAACATGGGTATCCTTCACCTCTATCTTAAAGAAAAGAAAAACATATCCATAAAATTCTTCATAAATTTTAACACTCTCAAATAACTGAAAATACCAGGACATTTTGAAATTCGTCTTTTAAGAAAATAGAAAGCCACCATTCCATTTTACATATCTTTCCTTGTTTAAAAAAAAAAAAAAAAAAAAGATACACGTATCTATAACTATTAAGATTCTTGCTTTAACCCTTTAACGCGCGGTGTCCTCGGAATGAGGACACAAAACTCTGATGTTTTGGCAGTTGTCAGTCAAGAAGAATAAATTTTATTTCTATAAAAATACTTCAGGGTGACACAGTTACACGAGAATCCTTCACTTTTTAGCACATCATTTCCCGTAAAAATTTTCGATTATTTGTAAAATTGTCAGAATTATTTTTAACAGCACTGGCGTCTGCTGAAAAATGGAGAATACGATGGAACTACATTGATATAGAAGAGCAACTGGATAGACTGCCCAATGCTGAGAAAAGGGCAGCCGTTCGATTTAATTACCAGCAAGATGGCGGTCGATCGAATTGCTCATAGCATGCCACAGATCTTGAGACCATTTTTTTGACACAGCCAGCTGGCTGCCCCTTTTTTAGCACTGGGAAATGGTTGTGCTTCAAAGGGTTAAGATGTTTCAGATATGAGTCTTATGTTTAGGCTATATATGGTAGCATATATGCTACCATCCTTTAAACGCAATTTTTTTTTTTTAAGGAAAATGTTCCGAAATGTAATTTTGAAGTCTTTAAACCATTAATTGTATTTTTTATTTCTAATAGTAGTAGTTTGGGTCCACAGATTCCAGCATTAATGGATGGAAAATATTTTAGAAGCAACATGGATGAAGTCAACAAAGAAAACATGTTTCAAATGGTATGTTTTTCTCCACTATTTTAAAAATATTTAATATGAAGAAAAATTAATAATTGCCATTTCATGTAAGCAAATATATGCTTTTTCATTAGATACAAAATAATTTAAATAAAAGTATCATTTATAATGTTTAGAAGAGTGTTAAAACCATGGTAGCATGAAGGAGCGGCCAGACACGGTAAGTAAGGTAGGCATCGCATCTGGGTGCCATTAACGAAGTATCAAGAACTGAGAAAATCTTGATCTGGAGCAGAAAAAGGGTGGCCTTTTTATGTTTAGAGGGGGCTGCCACTTATCCATGGGTTTCCCCCTGGTAGCATGTACGTTCTGGATCTCGGAATCCACTCTAACGATTTTTTTTACAATTAATATATGATTTTAATCGGTGCCAAATTCGATGAGTGACTGCGCAGGTTAAGCTAGGAAAACTTTTTTTATTTAATCCAGTTAACAGAGGGGACTATTTAACTCGCGCAATAGAAAAGGAAAATCCTCTTTGAGGCAGTAAACAAGGCAGGGAATATGAATACAGTGGTGTTGGCGGACACGAAAGTGAGAGAGCCTACGAAAATATTTTTTAAGGATAAGTAGGCTCTTAATTATTTTTTTTTTTGATTCAATTAATAATCAATTTTCATCACAGTATTCCAAATTGTTATAAATATACTCTGGACAAAATTGATGCAAAGAATTGACCTAAAAAATCTAAAGGGAAATTACTCAGTGCTCAATCTCAATCCATGATTAAATACATACATAATAATTGCGTGATCCTTCCATTTTGAATATGTTATCCCTTATGTTTTAACTAGTCACTCTTTTAATAATATTTCTATTTCCTTTTGGCTCCCAGTTATCCGAGATGTCGTGCAGATCTGTGACAAGATTTGTACTATTTAACTTATAACGTAAACCAGTTTGCTCCCAGATAGCTAGTACGTTCCGCTTCTCGTTTGTGTCTAGATGTCTTGAGTTTTATCCTTGCCGTCACTCTTTTGCGAGATGGGCTTTGTTTTACTGTCGTTTTTGTTTTAGTTCATTTTAATAAATAACAGATTATTACATATTTTACTTATTTTTTCTGTAATTTATTTTTTATTTAGTAAAACTCCTTCCTAATTTTTTCTTTAAGTATTTAATGTCATATATCTCTAGTATTGGAGGAGTTAAAGGCACACACAATGAAGTGAAAACCGGGTTGGAGAAAATAGAGAAATATTACTGGGGAAGACAGAGAGAAAACCCAACAAAATTTAGAAGAATTTAAGTAAATGTCAACAGGAAATGGAGAAGAGAATGACGCTCCTAGAAGAAAGTCAAGCGAAACACAAGGAAATAATTGAAGAAATGATCGAGAACAAGTTAGAAGAAAAACTGGACAGTTTAGTAAAGCTGGGAAGGTACCCGAAAACATCAGGTTTTCGTCACGCCCCTCAGCTGTGGAACTAACGCCTTATCACAGAAAGACTCTCTGGGAAGCAAACAAGACTCAATTTACAATTGTTGCCAAAGCGAATGGCTGGGACGAGTCCGGGAAGTGAACTAAATAGCTACTTCCCTTAGCGCAGACGCAATTAATGTACTACAAACCATCAGAACAACGAAGATAGGAGATTTTGATGCCCTTGCAAGTGCCTTGGAGCTGAAATTCGGAGAGAAGTGCCAGAAAGAGTATAGTAGAATACAACTACAGTCAAGGATGCAGAGATCTGGTGAGACCCTTTAAGAGCTGGTCTCGGATATAGATAGGCTGTGTAATCTAGCCTACGGCAACTACTCTGATAATGTCCAAGAATTTGCAGTGCAACATTTTATTGAAGGCTTCCGAGACTCTGAAATTCAGAAAGCTTTGATCTTGGAGGATAATAAAGATCTCTCTTGGGTTTGCTCTCATATTCGCTATGAAGTTGGAGGCAGCCTAATTGGCCGTGAGAAAAGAGCGGCATACTGTTAGAGTTGTGTCATTCCAGGAGCGTACGGATGGAGAAATTAATAAATTAAGGAGTCCGAAGATCTGGTGGAACGACAAGTACAGTCAAATCAAGAAAAGTGAAATGTTGGAAGTGCAGCGGGGAGGGGCCTTTACGAAAATACTGTTATGCACAAAAGAATCGTCCTCATAAAGAGTGCAGTTATCAGTCTACCAGAGAAGCCCATGAAGGAACACGGAAAAGAGACAACCGTGAGGAACGAGATTTCAAAAGCCTCATTTGAAAGTCTTGCGGATTTCCTCAGTGAATGGCGGCAGTAAGGGGCTCTTCGCATTAGGATACATAAATGGCTCTCCGTGCAACATGGTGATTGATACTGCATATAACCTTCATAAGGAAAGATCTGGCCAAGTAATTAAATTTGAAGACTATCGGGACTCCGCCCTCGTTGACCCTCCAGACTGTGATAGGTAACATGATCGAGGTGGGCAGAAAGGCGCAAGTAGAAATAACGTTTGGAATACATATATTACGAATTCTTTCATTCTCGGACTGGACAGACAAACTTGAATTACAAACTTAGCTTGGACTTTAAGAATGAGCTTCGTTCAGACTCTGAAGAAATAGCTGCATTCGACATTAAAAATGAAGCCGTTTTACCTGTTCAGCAAATAATAGCCCAGACCAATATCACACTACCTCCAAAAACTGATTCTGTAATATATGGAACAATAAAAGAAATAGATTATGGTTGGGATTATTCGAACACCCTAACAATAGTGATTCTGTCAGGAGTACTTGTGGGAGCAACACTTGTGGACTTGTCGAAAACTAACGTTCCTGTTAGAGTAGCTAAAGTGACTGACAAGTCGAAAGTGATAAAGAAAAATGTAGTGTTGGTGACATACACTCCTGTTACCTGCATTAATAAGAACATCAGCCAAACGACAACTAAATCATCTGAGTGTCTAACAAAGGAATTATTACAAGTCGTGGACTTCACGGCAGAACAAAGCGCTGCTGAGAAAATAATTATAGAATTTAAAGACCTCTTCTCTCGTACTTCGGGAGACTTTGTTTGTACAAAGTTAACAACACAGAATAGATACAGGAAACCATTCTCCCATCAAGCAACATCCTAGGCTACTGCCTTTTGCTAAGCAAGAAGAGGTGAGCGGACTTATAGAGGAGATGTAGCGTGATGACTTCATCAAGCCATCGACTAGTCCCTGGGTCTTGCGGATTGTTATAGTCCGAAAGGATTGTTCCACCCGGTTCTACATTGACTATAGACGTCTAAATGACATTACCAAGAAAGACAGCTACCCTCTTCCCAGGATACACGACACTTTATCAGGAAATTAATGGTTCTCCACTCTGAATCTGAAGAATGGCTACTGGCAAGTAGAAATTCATCCTGATGACCGTGTTCACCACAGGAAAAGGATTGTGGAAGTTCAAAGCAGTGGTGGGAAAAACTACTTTTTTTTTTGTAGCGAACTATAACTACCGCTACTTTTTGAAAAATGTAGCTAACTACAACTACAACTACTTTTTGAAAAATGTAGTTAGCTACACTACTTTTGAAATGTAGTCGCTGCTTCGCTACTTTTAGGAGACAAATTTTGCTAACAGATTCAGTTTGCATTACATTCATATTTAAGGATATTTATATCCTAATTAGAGAAAACTATCGATATCTTAATTAGAAATAAACTATTGCACTAATAAACAACTACCAGGGGCGTGTTTGAGGAGGGCGGCGGCCCCCCTCAAGAAATGTAAAGCAATTATTAAAAAGGAGCTATTTTGAAACATTTCTTTTAACTTTTGAACAATAAAGTTTAAAATACCGAATTGTCCCCCTCCCCTCGAAATGGAAGCCTATATATACGCTACTGACAACTACTGCTAATTATTGAAGTATTGTTGAAACTAATTCAGTTTTAATACCTCTATGATAAAAATAAATTGGGAAAGTGAGTTCTGAAAGCATGAGAAAAATCATGAGAACCAAAAAAGTTTAAAAATAATAATAATAATAATAATTGGATGTCTGAACGGGAAACTCGTTAAACTCGGTCAAAACTCGTTTAACTGAGAGATTTTTTTTTAAATACGTTTCTACCTTAATTTTAAAAAGAATATTTTATCCACTTAATTGCATCTACAAAATACATACCTTATTTCTAATATAAATAGCATTAAAAATATATATAAATACAGCAGGGTGATTACAGAAGTGATTACATACTTTACAAGGTGATTACATACTTTTTTGTGCCTTTTTTTTCTACATGAAAGTGAACAAGTTAAATATGGGTTTTTTGAAAGCTAGCGCAAAGCAAAGCTGTACCCAGACGGTGCATTCAAACACCCCCGTCCTCGGAAGCAACATTGGCCATTCCAGGGGAGTCTCCTCCATTGGATGATGGGGGACAGATAAAACACGGATTTAATTTTGGGTAATACCTCACATTTTTAAATTTAAGTTTCTCAGGAAGAGATATATAGTCCAAGGATCTTTCAACCTTGGACTAAACAATGCTATGCTCTCCCTGATTAACATTCAAGTGATGTTGAGAGGGCTTTCCTTTTCGGTGGCGTTATTGCACCGTTTCCAGTCCCTCAACCCCCCCCCCCTCTTGTCAAAATTTTTTTAACAAAATACCCATAAATTTTCATTTTTTAGCTTAAATATTACGCATTTTAACACAAAGTTATGTCTATAACACCTCCCCCCTTGAAGGAAGTCTTCATACGCCACTGGTGGGACTAGTTGTATAAAGAAACGATTCAATAATTGAAGGTGTCATTGTGTCAAGAAGGAAGATCACGTAACGGCTTGCCAAATTAATTTAGTTCCTAGGTTTTGGTAAGAGCACAACGTTGTACTTGCATATTTAAATTAACGACATTTCGTTTTAAAAGCTAATGATTTATTTATTTGCGAAGGGAGGACAGTTTACGTCACTAAATGTGTTGTTTAGAGCTACGTATGTAATAATTTTGCCATACAAAATGTATATTCTGGGGGGGGGGGGGGGGACTGAGACAGCCTTACTATTTTTTGACGTATATTGATAGTTGAATGTTTGAAGAAAGTGACATAGCAAAACTTTTTTTTAAATTTATACATATTTTAACTAATCTAAATATTTCATTAACAAATAAATAATATCTGCTTTTTTTTTTCTTTGAGATATGAAGGATATTTGAAAAACATGTTTCGTCTCCCTCCTCTCCCCCATAAGGGCGACAAAAAAATCCTAATATTTTCTAGACGTTCTTGTTAATTACAATTTGAAGCAAAATAAAAATCTTATACTTCATTTGTTTTTCTTTGTTTTGCCAAATTGCTATCCCCTCCCCTTCCTAAAATTTCTTTTTAGATATTCTTTTTTGTTGTATTTTAAGATAAAAATCATATGAATGTTCTTTTTTTACACTCATGTCCATAAATTAAGGATAATTCAGAATCACACAGAAATTGATCTCTAAAATAAAAATTTCACCTGTGGAATGATCACACACATCTTGAAGAAGAATATGCAAATTACAGGAAACCACCAGATGGCGTGGATGGTACGTCACAATGACGAGAGTGTAAGAGAGGGGTATATAAGGAATGGTGCCAAAGAAGTAAAATTGTTCACAAGCGCTGTGAAGGCCTTTCAGTGCAAAAACCGCATAGTTATGGCACAAAGGAGGCATTTGGATGATGTTTTACGTGGCAGAATTATCGGACGACTGGAATGTGGACGTACCCAGCTGGAAGTATCCGAGGAACTTGGAATCGCACAGAGTGTCATCTCCAGGCTTTGGCAACGATTCCAAGATGATGGTAATGTGAGTAGACGTTACAGCACAGGTCGCCCCCGAGTTACAACGCCGAATGAGGACCGCTATTTGGCAGTTACTGCCAAAAGAAGCAGACGGAGTACAGCATCAGACCTGTCTCGTCAGCTCTCTTCTGCTACCGGTACGACAGTTTCAAGGCAGACCGTGTACAGACGCTTAGGGCACATAGGACTATATGCTCGTAGGCCTGTCAGATGTGTTCCACTTACCGCAACTCACTGTCGACTGCGATTAACCTGGAGTAGAGAGCATGCATTGTGGACACCGCAACAGTGGTCTTGTGTGATGTTTTCCGACGACTCCAGGTTTAGTTTGGAGTCTGATTCTCGCCGGACATTCATCTGGAGAGCGCCAGGTACCCGTTACCACCAAGAGAACACCATTGAAAGACACCGTTACGGTGGTGCAGGATGGCTCGTTTGGGGAGGAATTATTCTTGGTTCCAGAACTGACTTGCATGTTCAGAGTGTAACGATGACAGGCCACATCTATCGGGATGTCATTCTGGAACAACATGTACGTTTGTTTCGGGGCGCCATGGGTGCTGAATTTGTGTTTATGGATGACAACGCCCGCCCTCACCGTGCAAACATTGTAGACGAATGCCTTCAATCGGAGGATATCACCCGTATGCATTGGCCAGCATACTCACCGGACTTGAATCCAATAGAGCATGTGTGGGATATGCTTGGCCGACGAATTGCAGCCCGTCAACCCCCTCCCACTTGTCTACCGGAACTTCGGAGTGCATTGCTTGATGTGTGGTGTAATATTCCCCAAGATCAGATTGATCATTTGATACTCAGCATGCCTAGGCGTTGTCAGGCCTGTATTGCATCGTCCGGGAGACATACTCCGTATTAACCATCCTACTAACCATGTTATACTGTTTTTTGTAAATAGGTTCTTTTTTGAAATTTGGTCAAGGGAGTAAAACTTGCAATTTTTATTAATTATGTCAAACATATAGCATCTTTTTTGCTCTTTACTTTTTGTTTAATAAATAGACTTTACAAATAAGTCAAATTTGTTTTGCTTCTTTCTCTTTCTTTGCCTGAACTTCATTATCCTTAATTTATGGACATGAGTGTAATACAAAGGATATGTTAAATATATATGTAAAAAACATTTTGCCCCCCCCCCCCAGTGCAGCATCCCTTGGGGAGGCAATCTTCAAAAAATCCTTAAATTTTTCTTTAGGTTTTCCGTTTTGTTACATTTTAAAACAAAAAAACTTAAAATCTTTTTTTTTTCCTGTAAGATATGAAGGATATGTGAAAAACTCATTTTGACCCCACCCCTCAAGGTAAATTTCGAAGAATCACTTAATTTTTTTCCCCCGCTTTTCCTGTTTTTTTATATTTTCAAACAAAAATCTTGTGAATGTCTGTTTTTTTTAATTTGAGATATGAAATCAATATTAAAAATCTGATGTGTCCAACACATGACTTCCTTGCACGTCCATTAGATCAAAAATATTTTCGACGGACTTCCTCTAAATTTATTTGTTTGAAAGAGATAAAATATCAATAATAGTAAGGTTTAGCGATTTCTAGCCAAATATTTCGATATCGCCAAGCTGAGTTCAATTCGAAAGATTTCCTTCTGACACTTTATTTGGCGATATTTCACCAAAAGCCGACAAACTTGAGATAGTCAGCGAGATTTTGGGGATAGCCAAAGTAGTCATTGACCACAGACTTTCAATGAATTGAATGCATCTATACACCTCAATGTATTCAAAGTCATTTGGCTCACCATGTAAATAAATTCTCAGTCGATTGCTGTCAAAAAAGATATTGAAAACAGTTAGGTATTACAATAGTTCTAAATATAAAGTTAAAAAATCTACGGGTTAAAGTTTTAGAGTTATACAAAATAGGAAATAATTTTTGGCGCCAAATTTGGCGATATTTCGGCGAAACTCGTCAATGTCGACGACATTTGGCGAGATTTTAAGCATGAACCAAACAATGACAGATTATCGCCAAATTTGGCGATATTTCGCCAAAACTCGCCAAGAACGATGACAAATGGCGATACTTTGGGCATGGACCAAATGACTGACTATCGCCAAATTTGGCGATATTTCGCCAAAACTCGCCAAGGTCGAGGACAGACGGCGAGATTTTGGGCATGTACCAAACAATGACTGTCTACAGTTGTATTATATTGAAGATGTCCATAGACATTAAGGTACTGAAATTCTTTTCGGTGGTCCTGTAAATAAACTCTCCAGTAGATTGGAACCAAAAATCGGGATGCACAACCAGATGTTACAACATTCTTATATATGAAATTTCATTATAGTTTTTGAGATTTGAGAGTTAAATATGCACACACATACGCCAAAAGTCGCCAATCTTGGCGACTTTTGGCATAGTTCTTGAGGGAGGCACGTGACCGTGGTCGGACCATTACCTAACTTATGTGGTAGGACGGTATTGTGCTTGAAATTGATAAATGCCCCTAAAATTGCTATTGACCGTAATGTATTGGAAATCTTTTGAGTGTTCCTGTAGCAGAACTATAAATGAAAAAGACACTTTTATTAATGGAGAAATTCATTTTCTAACTCTTTACAGCATATATCACTTCTGAGTCGTTTGAAATAGCCCAATACCTCTAAAAAACGCTTTGATGAATTTCGGCCCATAGAGGGTAATGTATTTCGAATCTTTTGGGCGGTCCTGTAGATAAACTATTCAGTCGAATGGAACCGAAAGGGGAGGTGCACAACTAGATGTTACAACAATCCTAAATATAAAGTTTCAACATTCAACGCCTAACAGTTTTTGAGATATGCGAGTTTAATGAATTTCGGCCCATTGAGTGTAATGTATTTCGAATGTTTTGGGCAGTCCTGTAGATAAACTATCTAGTCGAATGGAACCAAAAGTGGAGGTGCACAACTAGATGTTACAACTATCCAAAATATGAAGTTTCGACATTCTACGCCTAATAGCTTTTGAGTTAGGCGAGTTTAATGAATTTCGGCCCATAGAGCGTAATGTATTTCGAATCTTTTGGGCGGTCCTGTACATAAACTATCCATTCGATTGCCACCAAAAGGGGAGGTGCACAACTAGATCATAGAACAATCCTAAATATCAAATCTCAACATTCTACGACCAATAGTTTTTGAGATATGCGAGTTACATACGTACGTACGTACGTACGTACGTACAGACGGCATGGAAAAACTGGCCACAGTAGACTCGCCACTGGTCAAAATGAGTTGCAGACGCGTTAATATGATCGTGCATGCTAGCCTACGATGAGATGCATCGAAAAATTTTTTTTAATTAAATTTAGAGGTAGTCAAAATCGGTTTTTATGTCGAAATTTGGCCCCCAAAATTTTTCGGGATCACATTACTTCCTTATACTACGTACAAGGAAGTAAAAATGGGTGAAATACCCTTTTGCCTCCTGTCCCCCTTTGGGAAAAGACGATTTTCAAAAAACCATTAAATTTGTATTTAGATAATCCGCGGTTACTTAAATTTTAAAACAAAACTCGTATTCTTATTTGTTGCTGTTTTCTTTGAGGTCGTAAAATACTATAACTATTACAAAAAAATCTGATGTGTCCAACACATGACTTCCTTGCACGTCCATTAGATCAAAAATATTTTCGACGCACTTCCTCTACATTTATTTGTTTGAAAGAGATAAAATATCAATAATAGTAAGGTTTAGCGAATTCTAGCCAAATATTTCGATATCGCCAAGCTGAGTTCAATTTGAAAGATTTCCTTCTGACACTTTATTTGGCGATATTTCACCAAAAGCCGACAAACTTGAGATAGTCAGCGAGATTTTGGGGATAGCCAAAGTAGTCATTGACCACAGACTTTCAATGAGTTGATTGCATCTATACACCTCAATGTATTCAAATTCATTTGGCTCACCATGTAAA